>VZRO01003417.1:437200-477872 GCA_013397915.1 Daphoenositta chrysoptera
GAGGTGTCGTCCCCCGGCCATAGAGCCTCGTCCTCACCACACCCAGCCATAGTCTTTGTCTTTTACAAGAAGCTTAATAGCTCTGAGCACCTAGCCATTTGTCTCTTAGTAACAGGGATGGAGAAAAAATTCTAATGCCCCCAACCCCCAACAGCATGCTAAAATTGTAAATCTATTTGAAGTATTTCTAGTGAAACAATTTTAATTGATAATATTAATTATAGCCAATAATTCAATAATGAAATATTTAAATACAGTGTCAAACTTTTTTTTTTTTTTAAAGGATGGAGACATTTATATTTACTCTTCTTCTTTACCTAAATGTGATTTTTTTTAAAAAGGCGATTTTCTGAGACAATTTGAGGTTATGCAGTAATGTAGAAAATAGAAGAATGGCAATGGCAGTTAAAACAAGATAAACCTATCATAACATAATGAAAATCACATTATAGCAAGTAGTGTATTACAGTCAACACAACTGCACTTGTTTATATGAAAGTTAAACATTCTTAGTAGTACTTATGAAATTTTAAACCACTGAACATCTTTCCTTCTCAAAATCCATCAAAAAAGAAAAAACAAGACAAAAACAAGAAAGATAAAAGCATGAAGATAAAAGAACATTTACCTCAGCTGAAACAGATAAACTGTCTTCATGTAAGCTGAACGCTGGAAAAAACAGAACTGATATTTGACTTCCAGTGCATGACCCTTAGGGATCATGAAAAATTTATCCTTTAAGAACCAGTATTAACCTGACAAAAAAAGTCTGAAGCCTTATGTCTGATGCATAGCAAAGGAACTTTTTTTTCTGACTTTTGTCTTTTACTCCTTTTGACATAAACATTTCCTTCTTCCTGTTCAAATCTTTTTAGAGTATTATTTAAAATAGCAAAAGGAAATGAGTTCTGTCTCAAAGAAAGTAATGCATTCTTTCCATCTTACCAGCCTAAACTCATCATGCTATCTTCTTCCCAGCTGTTTATGGGAGATTAAGTGCTATGATGTTTTTGGACTACGTTATAAAAATTGTCATAAAAGTAAAGGTGATAGTAAATGATCAGTGTCATTATCTTCTCCTCAAGAGTATATTAAGAATATAGACTAAGCCATCCATTTTTCAGAGGTGTTTTGTTTTGGTTTTTTTCCTGAGAATCTTGGTCATAGAAGGATCTGAGAACTGAGAAAAAGTTACCAGGATTCCTGAAACAGCAGGAAATACAGAGGAACACTAGAAAGAATTTGTGAAAGTTTAGAGGGATACTGTTAAAAGGGTATTGTTAAAAAATAAATGACCTTAATACAGACTTATCGTAGTTCTCCTGTGACCCATCAACTTGCTGTCTTTTTTCCAGTGACATAATTTGTGCAAAATGATTCAAAGAGGAAGAGATATAATCAGAAAACAATTAACAGAAAGTGGGTAGCATCACTATGGCTGTATGTCTGGTTTAGCTTATACCAGAATAAGGCCTTCCCCTCTATTTTAGGGGACCCAGGAATATCTTCCATTTCCTGTGTTTCTGTTTAATGCAAATCTCAGCCTTGGTGTAAGAGTCAGACCTGGTAGATTTCAGCCTTCTTCTCACTCTCACAATTATTCTCATAGAAAGGAAATTCTGGAGACCTCAGTCTTTATTTGGAATACCTGAGGATACCAGAGGACAGAAATCCCGGGTCCCAGAGACCGGGCAAAATATGGAGCAAGGAAGATGTACCCTTGGTGGAAAAGGATCAGGTCAGGGAATACTTCATACTTAAACACGCGCATAGATCCGTGGGCCCTAACATGATGCACCCACAAGCTCAGAGGAAGTTGCCAGATGCATTGCAAAGCCACTCTTGAAAATATTTGATCAATCATGGTGATTGGAAGACATGATGTAGACTGGAAGAAGGCAAATTACACTTCTGTCTTATAAAAGGGCAAGAAGGATGACTCAACGACGAGCAAGTTGATCCTTGGGAAGGTGATGGAGAAACAAATCTTGGAAAACCATTTACATGCACATGAAGAAAAAAAATTCATTAGTCGATTCAACATGGATTCAACAAAGGGAAGGCATGCTTGACAAATATAATTAACTTCTCTGATGGAAAAAACCTTCCAAGATCATCTGTTTCAACTGCCCCCCCATTGGGAAGGACCTCTTGCACTGTACCAGGGTGCCCAAAGTCATGTTTATTCAGCCCCTGAGTACTTCCAATGACTGGGCGCCCTGTCTCATCACCCTTGTGATGAGATGCCTTTCTTGTGTTCAATCTAAATCTATTCTCTTTCACTTTCAAACAATTTCCCCTTGCACAGGTCCTGGAAAAAAAGTCTTTTTCCATCTTTCTTATAAGCCCCCTTTAAGTATTGCAAGACACCAATACAGCCTTCCCAGCACCTTTCCTTCTCCTGTCCAAACAACTAGAGTTCTCTCAGACTTTCTACATAGGAGAGGTATTCCAGTCCTCTAACTATTTCCATGGCCCTTCTTTGGATCCATTCTAAGAGATCCATGTCTTTCTCCAGACCTGGATGCAGGACTGAAGGTGGGGCATCACAAGAGCAGAGCAGAGGGGAACAATCACTTTCTTCATACTGCTGGCAACACTTTCTTTTATGCAGCCTATGTTATGATCGAATATCTGGACAGCAAGAACACAATGCTGGCTCAAGTCCAATTTTTCATTCATGACTATCTCCAAGTTACAGGACTGCTTTCAATCCACTTATCCCATAGTCTATTGATCTTCCCTCAACTGAATTGACTGCGTCATTCAGCTTGGTGTCACATGCAAAGTTGCTGGAGGTGCACTCAGTCCCACTGTTATGTCATTGATTTAGGTATTCAATAGTATTGGTCCCCACTCTGAGGGACACCACTTGTTGCTGCTTTCCGCTTTGGACATTCATCCATTGAGTGTAATATTTGATGCAACCATACAGCCAATTCTTTATCCATCAAAATCCTATCTCTTCAATTTAACAGCAAGAATGTTTTAGGGGATAATTTCAAAGGCCTTATTTTAAAGGATAATTTCAAAGGGGATAATTTCAAAGGATGTCCAGGTAAATGACATCCATAACTCTTCCCTTGTCCACTGATACAGTCACTCCACCATAGAATGCCACTAGATTAATCAGGCATGATTTGCCCTTGGTGAAGTTGTGTTGGCTGTCTCTAATCAATTCCCTGCTCTCTTTTTTTTGTCTATGAACATCAGGAAACACTGAGTGTGACTGGGCACCAATAAAGATTGTCCAGGGATGTTGTGCAGTCTCCATTATTAGAGATATTATTTAAAAGCCGTCTGGAAATGATCCTGGGAAACAGGGTCTAGGTAGCTCTACTTGCACAGAGAGGTTAGACCTAATGACTCCCAGAGATCCTTTCCAGCTTCGGCCATCCTGTGACTGTATGAGGTTAAGACCTAACAGTATCAGTTATGATTTGTTGTGAAGACAAGGAGGGTGAGGAGAAAGGATATATACTTAAGGCTTACCTGAAGGGAAGGTCTAGATACAACCAAAAAAATATATTAGAAAGGTTGATGCATTAAAAGGAATGAGTGCTTTTCTTTCATATCAAAATTCTCCTCTCCAGAGATTGCTTTCATAACTTGACCTATAAAGTTGAAAATACCTGTAAATGTCACAGTAAAAACATCAATTCCCTTCAATATTAGATTTTTAATAAATTTTCTATATCTTACTTAAAGGACTGGCAAGGCAGATCAGATGACTTGCATTGTGCTTTCCTTTCTTTTATACTGGGTGTTGGGTTTTATCAATTTTTTTTCTGCACTGCTAGACTGCTTTGTCCTAAGATTTTAAAGGCTTTTATCAAGTGACTAAATAGTTCCATTTTTTCCTGCATGTTAACCTTATCACCACTCCAAGGGAAATCATACAACAGCAGGTGAAGATGCTGTAAAAAGGAGCACAGTGTGAACAGACCATCTCACACTGCTCCAGCCTCACATCTTTCATTGCTGTTTATAACAAGTTAAAGGATAGACTTTGGGAGGTCAGACACACATTGATTTCGTCTGATAATTGTGATAGTATGTTGGCTAGCGTGTGATCTTTGTTAAACAGAAAGATACAAAATGCATCTCACCTCAGAAAATGGCTGCAGGTGGTTGAAAACAAATGTACTTTTGGAATTACATGAAGTGAGCTCATAGATCATGTAGTCAGGTGGCTGTGTGCATATTTGCTGAAGTATTCATACAACAAGTCTGTCGCTTCATCTCAAGAGCTTTTTCTTCAGCTGGGTACTGTGTTGTGATTGTTAAGATGCCTTTTATGATGAAGTAAGTGTGTGTAGGAATGTGCACATCAGAGTGGAAGACTTATAGAAAAATCAACATTTTCCGTCATAACTGAAGCCTCTTAGAATGTGCATGGGACTGCAAAGAGTCAAGTGAGGAGAACAATTTGATATTAATTTTGTATGAATACAGGATACTTAAGTAGCAGCATTTTCATTCATAAAATTGTAGTTTAAATGAGCAGGTTTTGACTCTGCAAAATATGCAGTTTTTTATCCTTCAAAATGCATGCCCATGGAAAAGCAAAATCATGGGGTGTCCCATCATGGCTCATAGAGTATAGTCCCATTTAAGTAACAGGAAGGTGGACCTTCATACATATCACCTCTACATCTGTTCATATCTAAAACCACATATTTCACATTACCAAGTTTTTTATCTCCTATGGCAATTAATCAGATCACATATGATTGTGTGCTTCTTCGTCATTTTCTTATCTGCTGTGTTTTCTAATAGTGATCCCCGTTATGACTTTGGACTGGCTTCATGACAGGACCTCACAAGTCTGCCTGAGTCAGCGAATTACGGATGTTGTCTTTGGGTGAAGATTACCTGGTGTCAGTAGCTGGTTGTGTGGTATGCGCTAAGGTAGTCAACCACTGGTGTGCTCAAGGCTATTCCTCTCTCACTATTAACAAACGTAAGTCAGATACCAGAACTCCAGGTGGAGCATCCTAGAGCTAATGGGATACAAATCTCTCTAACCAGTGATGTTCTACACATGTACACGTTTTTTAGCAATGGCAAGTAGATGTCAGACAGTTGGGAAAAAAAAAATCTGTTTCTTGACACCTGATATATATGTGGCAGGTGCCTCATATCAGGGAAGAGTCAGAGCAGGGCTTCTCCACAAAGGCTGGGAAGCTGGAGGTTGAAATGGGCTGTTCCTCACTTAAGTAGGACAGCAGCACTGCACTTCATCACAGAACCCAGAGGAGCAGTGTCAAGATGATGACAGTAACACTAACAAGTCCCACTAAGGGCCCACAACAAGGAGGCAAAGGCAAGAGGAAGGATCAGGTCCCAGGTCATGCAGGGTTATCTAACAAGTCAGGAGAAGCTGGGGATGATGCTGGGTGCTGACCTGCCTATGGTGTGGTCCAGACCTTGACTTGGTGTCCTAGGCTGAGTTGCAATAGCGCCTCTGAGCAATGGACAAGGGGCCCAGGTAGGGCTGGGCAGAGTCACTGGAGCTCCTGGGTGTATTCAGGGGCCCATACCAAGTATTCACGATTGGCATTAAGTTCATTCCTGATAAATACTTGATGTGGCCTAAAGCCATGACAAATCATACCCCTGTCCCTCTCTCTTTGTGCCACCCAAGTCACTAAACACACATCCATATGCTGAAGTAAGAGCCATTATAGGGCCAGTCTTACTTTCTACAGGCTGTACAAAGACCTAAAATATGTGGGAAAGAGAATTTGTTATGAACTTACGACAAATTCAAACTAATAATTTTTAGAAAAACTCATACTTAAGCACTATTCCCTTAAGCCACCAAATATTTTATGTAGTCTTATATGGATTCTTAGAGTATTATGTTAGATTAACAGCAAAGTAAACAAAAGTTTTAAATGAGCTTATTTTTTAAAAAGCCCTAGTCCATTTCTATTACCTCTGTCATCATGCAGCTATAAAAGAAGTATATCATGGAAATAGTTTACTTTTTTTGAACTTAGTTGTTTTGTTTTGAGTTGTTTTGTACAGCCAACAAGTGAGACATAAGTGATGATATTGATGGTTGATGACACTCTAATTAGAATGTTACTACATGAGTAAAAGCAATAGTCTCTTATGTATATAAAGATTTCAATATCTACCTGTAGCTCTGTTTTAATAAGTTAGTCATGTAGGAAAAGCTCTAATTCAGACACAGTTTTAGCTAATGTTACAAACCTTGCTTTCACTGTCCAACGTTTTCTTCAACAATTTCCTTTGACATCAAAAGACACTCCCTATTTCTTCATCCCATATGACCTTGTCTAAGGACATTTTGATAAAGGTGTCCCGAGACCCAAGGTTGTGGGAAGGTAGAACTTGTCATAAGAACACCCAGACAAAGCAGCAACTTGTGACTAATTTTGTTAATGGGTCTTTCACAGTCTTCAAAAAAAAAATCCAAAAGCATTCTCGAGCAAATGCACTCATGGATTCAGCAGCACTGCAAATTTGTTATTTATCTTTTAACCATTAGGTAAATGGCATCATCATGATGGCTGTGATGATTTCAGTGAGATCATTTACATCTAATCTTATTAGTCATCTGTCATCTGAAATATAGGTAGCAGGACGCATAATAGCACCTGTCTAGGAATCTCAAACACAGAATGGACAAAGTCATCAAAGTAGTCTGTATTTTTCATGGTTCATCATCTGCAGAAGCCTGTCTGCTGTACGTGTTTACAGGACAAATACCCATTCAATACTTGAAGAGTACTATTCATTTCAGAGGACCTCCAATAAGTTTGGATGTGGTGTCAGTGGAGGTATCTGATATCAATGAAAGCACTTATTCAGTAAAAACCTACATTGCTTTCTGCTTTATTGTTGTCAAGTATAGAAAATTTTGTTGTTATTACATGCAGGCAAATTCTAATACGTCACCTAGAAAGGCTGTTGACAAGGCATGAATTCTGTAGCCAACTCATACTTAAGAGAAGTTTAGGGAGACTGAATAAGAAGAGAGACAAAGTGAACACATTCCATTGAAGGCCAAAGCCTTCTTTAAAGTCAAATATTTCTTACATGTGCATATAGTATGCATAGTGAAAGCATGGTACCTGAGGAAAGATTTCTCAACAAAATTAGCTGAGATTAGGTGCAGTCTTGCTTCCCAGTGTTGGGAGAGAAGCCACTCTTGCTTTCTGGGGCCATCTGGAACTTCTCAAATACCATTGAGATTAAATGAAAGCAGAGGTCTTCTGCAGGCTGTCATTTTGGGGCAGATTCCTTAGAGGAAGACAGACAGTATAGCAATAAATCATATTGTGGTTAAGCACTTAGAGTCACCTGAGAATTCAAAAGTGTTTCAACAGGTATGTTTAGACCAACATAAGCGAAACAGGGCCACTGTCATCTCTCTCAGTTTGAAATCTGAAATAAAAATTATATGGATGGTGGCATTCTGCATCTACAATATACTTCGCCCCAGAGTCAGAATAGTCTCACAATGCTTAAGTTTTTACAGATTTGAAGAGTGAATGACTGTGGGCATAAGTGACCTCATAACTCTGGAATTGTTGAGTACTTGCTGGAAAACAATCCACTCAAATCTTTACAATCGAGGAACATCCATGTATCAGTTTCCAAGTACTCCAGGGATGGATCTGCCCTGTAGTAGATTTCCTGGAGGAGGATTTGGGGGAAGAAACAAGGACACAAAACCAATTTGACTTCGTCTCTTGCTTGCTTGTTATCTTGCAGATAGAATTGCAGCCACTATTTGAATCATAATCCTGTATACACTGACACCTGTGTGCTAGCATATTCATATGGGGTTGGGCCCATAAACTCCTAATGCCCACAAAGAAAGTGCTTAAGAGAAAAGAGCACAGAAAGAGCACCTTTCAAAGGTCAGAAGAGTATATCTTCATAGTTCAATTTTCTAGTTGCATCCAGCTCTGGTATCCTCGGCACAGTAAGGACAAAGCAGGTCTGGAGGACATCACCAAGATAATTTCAGGGATGGAGCACCTCTCCTATGAGGAAAGGCAGAGAGAATTGGTTTGTTCAGCCTGGAGAAGAGGAGGTTTCGGGTAGACCTAAATGCGACCTTCCAGTGACTGAAGGGAACCTACAAGAAAAATGGGAAGAGACTATTTACAAGACCGTGTAATGACAGGACAAGGGGGAATGGCTTCAAACTGAGCAAGAGTATGTTTAGATTAGTTATCAGGAAGAAATTCTTTAGTTTGAGGTTAATTAGGCAGTGGAATGGGTTGCTCAGAGAAGTTGTGGATGCTCCACCAATGGAAATGTTAAGGCCAAGTTGGATGGGTCTCTGAGCACCCTGGTGTAGTGATAGGCATCCCTGACCATGGCAGGGAGATTTGAACTGGTGATCTTCATGGTCCCTTCCAACCCAGGCCATTCTGCCATTCTGCTAAAGCTAACAGAGTTAAACCAACAAGAAACATGACATCTCTATTGTGTTATGTATTTACTGATAGAATCATAGACCTGTATTACCTATTCACTTGGTGTAGTAGGTCTGCTTTATAACATATTTGTTCAGAAACAGCCTTCAAAAGATATGTTTTTAAAAAGTGACTTTCAATAGTGGAGGCCTGCAGAAATGAACACTTTTGGAGAAAATTTTAGCATAATTTACAATTATTTTCAGCAAATGCATCTTGCCTTTACAGATATGGCATACCTGAAAAGCAAGACTGTGACAGTTTAATGCAAAAGCAATTATACTCTGCGCCAGAAGTACTAAATGTTTTTCCAGTGGCAGAGGAAATACTAAAAAAATCCCAGCATTTTAATAAATTTACTGCATTTTTTCCTTAGATCTTCAATATCACCTGTCAAAAAAGCACAAGAACCAGGCATATAATTTTGTTTTTTGTAAAATATACAGCTTCTATGTACAGCTTTAGTTTGTAAATCCCTGATTTCTTACAACAAAGCAGACTCCAAAGGTAATTTGAATCCAATTAGATTTGGTTTTAGTTACCTGTCTCTTATGGAACTCCTAAAGCACACTAAAGTGTCTAAAGACAACCATTAGAGTACCAGGCTTTCTGTGCACACAGGCCAGTGCACATGCCTCCTGATTTCCTCTATTTTTTTCACTCATCTTTCTACAAAGTTTATTCTATTTGGTACCAAAGCATACACTTTCTGATTTCCAAAGCTCAGCTATTACCATGCTAATTCTCTGTAGTGTAATGATTAAACATAAAAACGTGCATAAGTAACCTTAAAAGTTCAAATTGTACTTTATTTTTATATAGACACAATTGGTTAAACTTTTAGTAACGAAAATTGACAGAGGAAATTTAAAGCACCATTAAGCACATAAACATCAGCAATTTCACCTGAATACAAAATGCATTCTTGTAATTTTTTCCCCATTTTTCATCTCACCCACTCAAAGTAATTAGATAAAGCCTTTTCACTTCTGAAGTTTCAGTGGCACTATGTTTTTAGCACATGTATTAAAAACAGAATTTTTTTTTTAATTCATTGGTTGTTTTTATTCCTCTTTCTTTGCCAGTTAAATCTCTGCTTTCTCATGGCTAGAGGAGTATATCAAGTTGAGAGTCATGATCAAGCAGAGCTGTAATAATTCCCATTATAAGAACCGCCGTCTGAGGTTGAAATTACTTTTGCAGAATATCCGGGTTACTTTCTGTCGTGGATTGGAACTGAAATTAATTGACAGCTTTTTAATCCAATAGCGCTTCTGCGATTGTGCATATTTAACCTGCAGGAGGCCTGGAAAAAGAGCCTCTTTGATCCGGCTGCGGCTGTGAGGCTCCGGACCCGGCCCAGGAACCGGGGCTGCACCCCCTCCCCCAAATGCCAGGGCAAGGGGTCCCTGGCACGCATCAGGGCACTCGCCCCCTCCCCCCCCAAAAGCTGCAGGCAGCCAAAGAGCAATCGGGAGGCTGCTGCACGGAGTCGAGCAGCTCCTGAGAAATCGGGAGGGGCTTCCCCTCCTCCACTCCACCGGGTCCCCCCGAGGCCTGGGAAAAACCGATTTTCAACTTTTTCAAACTGAAGAAACTGTTAAACAACTGACAGCATCGAAGGAGAAGAGCTTTTCCTTCAACAAAAGCTGTTCACCATGGAGTTAAGGTTGGAGGAAGAAGTGAAAGTAAGTCCAGGGGCTGGAACTGAAAAATGGCTGCGGAGGAGAAGGTGGGCGGGGCCATGAGAAGGCCGAGAAGCTTAAACCGACCTTTTTGCAAAAAATGTGGCAAAGGACTGTAATACCATAAACTGTTCTGTTATCCATTTAAAGGACATGGGGGGAAACTGAGAATACCCCATGTTTGGATGCTCAGTGTGGAGGCAGTTCTAAAACCACACAAAGCAAAGAGGACCTCTTTCTTTTCCTGGAGTTTGGAAAGACTTTTAAAGAACTCTTATACTGACCCGAAATTCCATCTTTGTTAATCTCCTTGTTCTCTCTCCTGAGAAACCTGTGAGGAGGTCTGTGGGCCCTAAAGGCAATAGGGCCTGGGGGGAGGAGTGGGGAGCTGGCAAAAGAAAGGAATGTGGTTTTTTTTCCCTTTTTACTTTCTTAGTGTAGTGTTCCTTATCTGTTAGTCCTACCTAGTAACAATAAACTATCTTTATACTTTTAGAAGTTTTTAGGCCTGTTTTGTCATGTTCTCCTAATTTATATATTTATATCTCACAAAAACAAATTAGTGAGCTGAATCACGGCTGCAGCTGGTATTTCGGCTGGTTCACTAAATCAAACCTGTTACACTTTCACACATTTCTCTACTTTCACTATGGCTTTATGTAACATGAAGCTTCTAGATAAGTGAATTGCACTGATTACTACGCTTTGGAGTATTGGAATGCTATTTTCAACCACCATCCCAGTCTAGTGTAAAATAGCCACCAGTAAAAAAATATGGAAATTATATTTAGATTGTATAATAGAATCAATAGATAGTGGCTCTCTCTTTTTCCTTCATGATCATCAGATTTGTTTATAGAGATTAAAAAAAAAAAATTGTGTGTGTGGTTGGGTGTTGTGTTCTCTTCTAACACAGTCCAACAAGATTCCTAATGTTATTGCTCATCCTGTGATAGACAGAAAGTCACAGTAGCCTTTGCCTTAATACCTACACAGCCCCCAACTCCATGTGGTTTTCAAATATGACTTATGAATTCTAAATGTTAATATTTTAAATTGAAAACAAACGGTTCCATTAAGTTCATGCATAGGTATTTCAAAACAGGGCAAATAAGCAGGAAATATTTTATTGTATACAATAAAATATTTTTTTTCCCATTAATTTTTAAATGTCTTTTTTCATAACAATCTTCATTTATCTGATTTGGCCATTACATAATAGCAGTAACATTACTGTAACAGTCATGCTTGTAATATTAATTTCCAATGTTGCCATAACAAATACAATCTTTTGTAACAAAGAAGTGTACCAGAAACTTCTTACTAATAAAGGTTATAAGTAGGTACATGTAAACATTGCAAAGCAATTTTTTTCTCACATTTCAGTTCAGTCCATCTCAATTAATTGTATAAGGCTGGAAAAGAACTTTTGCTGTCTTTCTTTTTAAACCCTTCTTTCCACACAGAATTTCTTTGCTAAAATGTCTCCATTATAAAATCTTTGTTATTTATTTCATGTACTTTAATAGAGTGTAATGACCAAACTTCACTTTCAGTATATATCTACGTAGAAGGTGTTGTTGAATGATTTGTTATATCCTATTACCATTTCATTTCCAGCTAGAAGTTGTGCTTTTTTAAAACCAGTTCTATGGATGCTCATGGGAGAGTATCTAGATACTATATTATGAGAATGATCTGGTAATCTTCCATATCAATTTAAATATTCATCTGTGCTATGTGAATTTTGTACTGTGTAAGTTTTAATCTTGATTTTTTTCTACAAGACTGTATGTACTTTCTATACAAGGAAAACGATTTTCCTTTAAAAACATAAGCTTTGTAGGCAAACCCTCCTCGGGACCTGTTATTTGGAAATAAAAAATGTGAAAGTTAAGTATCACGTTCATCATCTTGAATATAAGAAGACAAAATTTCTTCAAGTGTCAAGGATCAAATACTCTGGTATAAAGGAAGATTTAAATATTTGAAAGTAAATTAACACTGTCCAGGGAAAGAGCAATTACTTGAGAAGAATTATTGCAGATTGTACATTTAAAATGTAAATAGTAAGACTTTTAACAAATTAATTTAACAATTTCACAATTTAAGATATTCCCTGAATATCCTTGAATGTGGATGGGTAGACTTCATACCAGCAATACCCTTCCAGACTTATGAGCTAGTCAGTTTAAATCTTTGCACTACAAGCAGTTGATTTACCTATGAGCAGTACTCCATTCTCAACATTCCTGAAAGAAACCATTATGGGACAGGTAGTAACATAGAGACCTTTCATATTTTTCATGTGACTGAGAATTAGTAATCCCTTGGGTTTACATTACCCATCTAAAGATACCTTGAAAAGGTTTCCACTGCTCAAAAATACCTGAAGTTGCACATAAAATAATGGAAGCATTAAAAACACTGGATACTGAAAAATGCAGGCTGTAATAGACAATCTGGACTCTCAGGAATATCTTAGGCTCAAAAAACTTATTTATTTATGTAACATAACATTTTAAATGACCAAAGCTTGCAGTCTCTCCCTTGATCTTTTTCTACATCGCAGAATGAAAACAAAACAAATAAAGAAAAAGTTCAGTCAGATAGTGTGGCTGTAATACTCATTATTGGCATTCTTTACCAAACGCCTGTTATTCTTTCTCTAAAGTATCTTTTTACTATAGTTGCGAGTCATTTGCCCCTGTGGGCTTGTGATATTTAGGTCCCATGCTAACTGCTGTTCACCCATGAGGTTTTCATTGAAGACAGAACCTAGAAAAAAAACAACTTCTAAAAGGCACCACTGAGCCACAGGGAAATTCAAACTGCTCTGTATGCTGGACCTAACAATCAAAGGATAAAGTTCAATGATAATTTCAGTGCAGGTTCCTTCAGAATGGGATTTATTCTCCTTTGTTTAGTAGTGATTTGTTGTCTGTTTTTCTCCTAAACCAGATTGCTGTAAATGGGAACAAGGATTTGAGAATCTCAGGGTTTTGTCATAAAGAGAAAGTAACTACTTCAATAAAATAAAATTGGAAAGAACGCTTTCCAGATATGCTGCTTTCCATCTTGAGGTCTCAAAGGGAATCGCTAGGATATATGTGGAACTGATTCTTACAGCAATCTTGATACGCAGACACTATGCCATTTTATATAAATACAAGAGCATTAAAAAAAAAAAAAATCCTATATAAACCATCCTAAGTAATGATTTCTACACTCACATTCTCCTCCAGCTCTACCTGGCAACACCTCCAGCTCTACTTGACAAAAGCATTTGCTTGTGCCTCAACCAGATGCATGTTAGACACTAAATCAGCTGGTTCACAGAGATAGACAGAAAGAAAATCACTTTTTTTAAAACTCATTCTACCGGCAGATTGTTTCATCCAGTTTGGATTCACAAACCTTCTCCTTCTATGTCTGGGCCAGAGGAATTGCAGGAATTACACAAATCCAGGC
Source organism: Daphoenositta chrysoptera (assembly GCA_013397915.1). Taxonomy (NCBI): domain Eukaryota; kingdom Metazoa; phylum Chordata; class Aves; order Passeriformes; genus Daphoenositta; species Daphoenositta chrysoptera. Next base: position 450,819 of record VZRO01003417.1, read on the forward strand.
TAGAAACCTGTTACTGGTCTCAGAGATGTTGCCATGCCTGTACACTTCCAGGGTTTGAAACAATGCTGGCCCCAAAGGAGGGCTTCCACCCAGTTTTCAGTCTTGCATTTTTAAATTTTTCATTATAACTAGCACTTTTTAAGCTTCTTGGTGGGTGGAATTTAACCCAATAAAAAACTACCTATAAGGAATGGCATGTGAGATCTTGACCTCTCATCAAGGAAAACAGGGAGGAGAAAACAAAGTTCCTCCATTTTTCTTCTTTGTCATTTTTGAGGACGTGGTTGTTTTGGGTTATTTTGTGGTTTTGTTTTGATTTTTGTTTGTTTGGGGTTTGGGGTTTTTTTGCTTGCTTTGGGGTTTTTCTGGTTGATTTTTTATTTTTTCGTTTTGGGGGTTTTTGATTTTTGGTTTTTGTTGTTTTTTTTGTTTTGTTTTGTTTTGTTTTGTTTTTTTCTTAACATTTAAACTGTCTTAAAATAATTCAGGTCCCAGGACCAGGACTCTGAGTTCTGCTCCTGAATTGAGACTGGAGGTACAACAGACAATTAAACATAGTCTTTAATGTTTAAGCTTTAAAGAATCACGTTTATCTGTCATGACAGGTATGCATCTTATCTACATGCACATTAAGTTTTTCTGTGACTTTCATGCCTAATTTTAGATCACCAATTTGGACTGGGGCTGAATAGTAGTAAAATTTCTTCCATATGACAACAGGCTATTACCACCTGCCAGGAACACTCTGTCAACCCTGGAGCTCTTCCATCTTAACAGTCCAGTATTCTCTGCTTCAGCAAAAGTTAAATAAAGGAAAATGCTTGCTAGTCTCAGAATGACTATAAGGCACTCATTAGAAAAGAACCTAAAAATAAATTTTCTCCTCTTTTATTTTCAGGAATGAGGATGAAACCCTGTACTACTGAAATTTAGGATGACCATTGATTTTAATGAAGGAGGAGCTTTCTGGAGCTTAACTGATCAAGGGGAAAAGCAAAGGATAAATATAAAGATAAATATTGCCCAAGAAAGTTAATATTTAGCAGATACTAAGAAGGTTTAACATGCATCTGGACAAGTATTTATAATACTAATAAAGCAACTCAAAGGGTAAGGCATCAGTCTCTTCTGAAATATTTAAACCCACCGAACCCCCATTCTTTTAGTTTCTTCAATGTTGTAGATTTTAAATGCAAATTATATTGCACTAGCCTTCTATCTTTTTCTTTTAGTAGCCACGTCAACCCCCTTTTATATACATATGCAGACATGATGATAATTTTGAATTGTGGCAGAAGTTCTGCTTGTTTACTGTAGTAAATATTTTCATGGTTCAGTTTGCTATTAACTCCAATTAAGGGAGGGCATAATGACTGAGGAAGTGGCTTTGTTAAAAAAGATTGAAGGTTTGGTCTCAAAACCATTTCAGTGAACATCTTTAGACCATGACAAAGAAGCATACAAATGTCTAAAATTTCAACCATATTCATTTATTTTTATCAGGTTTTTCTAAACAAGGAGCGATCTTGGAAGATAAAAAAGCAGCAAAAACAAGTAAGGTTTTCTTTACCTGATGATTTTGGAGCACTGATCTCTAACATGGGCCTCACTGACAACATGCTTATGTAAGATCTCTGATACAGCTTTCAGGAATCTTACAATGCTTCTGTGCTCCTGGCTGACAGGCAAATAAAGAACAGTATTACCTGCAGCATATTTCTTGTGTCCCACTGTTGTCCACACTGTCACAGAGATCTGGAAGGCACAGCTTGTCCTGGTTACAGAGAAAGGGGATGGAGTTTTTAGTGCCGGTTATTCCATACTACCCCCATCATTGCTGGGGATGTGATTTTGACAGGAGAAGCTGGGCACCGGCACTGGAAGTTGGCTGCCTTGTCTCACTCACTGGAATGCAGTGGACAGTCCCCTTAAAACCCCAGAGAACCTGGTCCTTCTGCTGCCAGTGGCTCCCCTCCATCCCATTTTTCTCTGGAGTGTGAATATGGCCTTGCAGTGCTGAAGCAGACAGCTCCGAGGCACAGCTGAGCCACCGGGGCAGGCAGGTGGGGTCAGCACGCTGGCAGAGATGTTTTTCACACACACACGTACACATGGCATGGCAGAGAGTTGGAGGCTGCACACAGGCAGCTGCAGAGAACTGAGCTCAACCAGGGGCTGCAGGATCCCTGTTTGGGAGAACTAGCTCCCGTGGTTTGTATGTCCCTGCTTTCTCTTGTCTTCAGGCTGGGGGGCTAACGTTGATCCATGTGAGCCATCCTTGGCATACCGGCTTTGTTTCCCAAGTACCAATGGCATGGGCACAGCAACATTCCCAGTGGTGAATGCCCCTTTGTGGGTAAAACGCCTTCTCTTTTTGTATACTTTTGCTATTAATACTGCTATTGATATTGTGCCTTTAGTAAATCTTTATTTCAACTCGTATCTCGTCTACTGTCCCTTCCTTACCAAAAGGGGCGGGGGAAGTCGAGTAGGGGAGTCGCTCTTTTGGAGTCTAACTTCCCTGATGGTTCTAGACTCCACATTCAAGATGTAATTTTGCTTGCTCCTCAATTATATGAAAGACTTGGTTCAGAAACTAATAATTTTTGCAGGGGCTAATTAAGATTGATATCCAATGCATGTGCAAATCATGGTAGAGACTTATAAAAATAAGAGAACATGGTTTGAGAAATTCAGAATACCAAATTAGTCAAGAGGATCCTAAATTCAAATCAAGTAAATGAAAGATCCCCAGATACTTCCACTTGCTAGAGAACACTTTGGCAAGAAGATTTTTAGAATTAAAACAAAGCAAAACAAACAAAGAAAAAACAAAACATTTATTTCTACACATGAAAACAATATTATAGTTAAAGGCTTATTAAAAGGGAGAAAAAAAATTACTACTATCAAATTGGTATTCTTCAAAAAACAATCATTTTTCCTTTCACATCTTTGTTGGAAATCTAGCCTGCTATAAGGCTTTTATACGACAATGATGCTATTATGTTCTTTTGCATTGTAATGATGCTATGTTGTAATGAATTTTGATGTCATTACAGCAAAGGAACAGATGCTGCAATTAAGACCACTAAATGGAACTCAGTCCTTAAAGATTCATGTATCCTGTGTGAAATTTTAATACTCTGTGTAATATTTATGACATCATTGGTTAGAAGAGGATCAATTAAAAAATTTGTACTACTGTATTGGTATAAAGTACAAAATGTCAGAGAAATTGAGACATCCTTTTCTTTTCTAAGACTACAAAGCAAAATGGACCTGATTTGCCTTTGCCCTGAAGTTTGTATGATGAAGAATGAAACCGCAGCTAAATCAGACTTCCAGAATTTTTCACCCACAATTTTCAGATGTCAGTGACAAGGTAGGGAAAGAAAAGAAACAGATTTATTAATTTAAATTATATCCATAAAACTTTAAAGATACTGCAAAAACTTTTTTTTCCAAAGCAAAGGAATATTCTTGACATAGCTGTTCAAATGATGTTGATGTAAACCACCTAATTTTTTTTCTCTTTGCTTTTTCAGGAATTGATTACTATAATGACCTACCTGAAATATCCAACCAATTTTTGGAGTGTTTTCAGCTTTTAGTAAGTGAAGGGGGTAATATTTTGACTGAACACAAATATTGAAGTGCACTGATACTTCTTTCCCTAGTGTATGGTCTCAAAGGTGACTTCAGAGTTCTTTTTGCTTCTAGCTGTAGTGATCCAACTGTATCTCACAGAAGTTGTGTTCATTAACAAACAGTTTTAGGGATAAAGCTGATTCTAGGCTCTTTTGCTCTTGTGGTCTCAAACTATGGACTTCTAGAGTAATCTCTGAAACAATGGAGAATCTTTTTGTAATGAAACCTTAAATGTTTCTAAATATTTTGTAGATGATGATTGTAAGCAAGTATCATGAGTGTTGCTACACCTATAGGATTTTAAACTAGTGGAACATAGGGAAACTTTCATTAAAAAGTGACACAAGGAATAAAGATGATTAACATTTTTGTATTAACTTTCACAACTGCTAGTAACATTTCTGCTTAGACAATTGCTGCTGTGAGAGAAAAATGTCAATTTATCTTGAGTGAATTAAGGTTTAATTAACCTTGCTTTCCCTCAAGGCCATTGATCTGGAAACAGCAAGTCAGTAATTGAATGTTGTATCTACCACAACCCCCAGTTTCTTAAAACATGTGATTCATTTTCCTGAACTACTATGAGAGCAAGTCTGTTCTGGTTCTTAACATCCTATTTACTAGGTTTCAATCCATCAAAAAGATTCAAATTCATGATGGTTTTAGTATGAAATCATCTGGTTCATTTGATGTACTGTCATCTTAGGACAAGTTTATTTTTGTTTTCTATAATGGTATTTATTGCAGTTGAATAAATTTTATAATTGCTTTAGTACAGACGAAGCACAGATCATAATTTTTGTTAAAGGATACTAATGTGTTGAAAGAGAGAAAACTACCTTTATCTCATTTGCACTACTACATTTGATCCTTGTAAAGCCAACCATTTGTAATAAGTACATGTCTATTCAATCTTCAACAGCTAGGGATCATCACATATCTGCAGACCTTTATTCAGACTGCTTAAACTGGATTATGGCCACCAATCTCTTATGGATATATAACATCAAAAGAGATGTAATAATATGATGTTTTGGTGTAGCATAAGACATTTTTGACTTCTGTAACTAAATAATGTTACAGATGGAAACATATATTAATTAGATTTGCTGGTCAATTGACTTCATTAGGCCTGCTTTCTGTTTAATTATTTTAGAAATTTTATTTTATTTACCACTGCTGCCTATTCAGCACAGAGTAATACAAACTTCTCTATAACTGAGGCTGCCGGGTTAAACTGATTTTATAAGCCTCTGATGAAGGTATTTCACTGCATATGAAATCACTTATGTGGTTTTTGGTCTGTTCTTACTAGTTTTTGCTAGTATTCCCATTTAGATCTTGAAGTCATCTCACAGTGTTTGAGGACTTTCTGTCTTTATATATATTTATTTTAAATATTTCTTTCATCCTTGTCGTTTTTACTGAAAAGAAAAGCAGCTTCAGACACCTGATAGAGTAAACAGATTTTCTTTCACTTTTTCTATATCTCTGTTTATACAGAATCATACAATTTGCTAGCAAGCCACTATAGGCACATACTTCACTGAAGAACTGACCTCTGGATTTCCATTCAGTTTCACCAACATTGCTTGGTTTCTTCTCTCTAGAAAAATGATGTTTCTTGAATTAGGGAGATTTTATGACTCAGTCCAAAGTAGTTTCCATTTTTTTTCTGCCCTGAGGATCTTTACTCTCCTCTTTCTAGGATATTTAAGGAATCTCTAGTTTGTTAACTGCTCCTAAAACTAGACAGGAAGAGAGACTGTGACTGTGTCTGTACCATTAAATATACTAGGAATGATCTCTGCCCTGGATGCCAGCAGGAGCAGAAATTACTCTGCTGAAGTGCTCGATCACCCTTCAAAGCAGAGCCTCTAGATGTGAACTGGGAAGTGGGGTCTGCTCTGTGATGAGCCTTAAGCTAAGACCTGCTATTGCTTGGGATCATGCTAGTTGAGAAGGACTAAAGGTAACCTAGGGTTGTTCTAAATGTATAACACTGAACAGACGAGTACCCGGAAATGTCCCTGACACTGTCTGGTTTGCTGCTGTAGATGTCACCTGCACTCAGCTGCAGCTGAATGGGGCATCATTTGCCCTTGTCAGACTTTCTCCTCCTGCCATCTGGGTGGCCTGACCATGCTTTCTGGGCTGTGATATCCGCCTTTGTGCTGGGGATGGACATGCTGTTGATGCTTATAGAGGTTTGCTTTTGGGCTCCAACAACAGCAAAACCCTCTCATAACTTTCTTGTTTAAATAACAGCAAAAATGTTCCCTGCTCTTTATAGCCTTGTACGAGAAAAAACTGCACAGCAATTTTTGATGAACTTTTCAGTCTGACAGATTGGTAAATGAAGAGATTCTAAAGGTAAGACAGAGATTTTTCCAGCCTGTATAATGATTCTGAGTATATTGAATAAATTCCTTCCATTTTCATGTAATTTCTTTATGTGATAGGAGTTATCAAGTTCTATTATAAAACATGGAGGGTGACTGAATGTATAAGGTGATTTTTTAATCTATATTCTAATATTTCTTTTTATTAAATAGTTCAAAAAGATGTGTGTGCAAAAATAAGAATTTTCAAGCCACTGTATGGTTAAGAATCATCAATGATCTTTGTACAAAACATATACTAGTTAAAAGTGTAAGTATTATAAGTCAATTGAAAATTGCATGAAAAATCCAAGAAGTTATTTTCCACAGATCAGAGCACAGACTGATAAATCATGAATAATTGTTCCAAGAGTACTGAAGCTCCAGGAAAGAACTGTAGTATTAGGGGAACACAAAAATTTACGGGAATAGAGCATCTAAACAAAGAAATATAAAGTCCAGAAATAAGACAATAACATGTCACTCTGACTTCTTAATTGAAAGGAGTCAGCTCTGCTCCCTTAACACAGAGGTTTTCACTTACGGTTTTTAGTTCACGACAGTTTTAACATGTACATTGATGTTACAGTTTTTTAGTTGACATTAGATTAGATTAATCTTCAAACCTAACAATGCTTTGTATTTTACTTACAGAGACACAGAGTGCCAATTTCAACAGTTAGATTTTCTGAAAACCTTATATTATTTGGGTCTTTTTTTTTTATGCCTAAGTATTTTCCCCATGTGGTTCAAAAGGAACCTGCACAGGCTTTATTTGCATTCTAATCTGAAGACAGACCTGGCTCCAGTTCAAATGTTTCTCTACATTACCTTTACTACGCACAGTATAAATGTGGCATTTCCAGATTCAGGGATTTCAGTGGCATATGAATCAGTCCACTTTATTCTCACCATTATAGGTGGCATACTGAAGTGTGATGTACAAAACTCACTTCCTTTCATGCATACACAAACTCATAAAACTGAAGTATTTTCAGTAGTTTGGATTTATAAGTTCCTGACTTCTCTGAATCACTTATTGGCTGGCTGCTGGGAAGTAATTAATTCCAAAACATAAGCTCTTTCTCAAAGTTCATGTAACTGTTGTTTCTTTTTATGGCCTTCATTTCGTATTAACAAACTCTGATGCCCGATTGGACATCTTGCAGCTCATCAGCAATGAATGTTTAGCATTTGATGCACAAAAGTTTATAGATGACACTTCTCTTTGTTAGGAAAGTATCTGCATGAAAATGTGTACTAGTCAGTTTTGGGTTCAGTCTGTTCTCAGTGAAGGTAATTGCTTTAGCCATTGGCCTTCTATTTCTGCCAGGGCTGGCTGATGATCTGGCAGAACACTGTGATCGATGGTGCTGAAGAGTCCTCATAAATCCAATAACATTGGCTTGAAAGTCTGCATTCTGTACACAGGCAAAAGATAATGAATAGTAATAAATGTTCATCAAGGAACACTTGCATAAGGAATTACTTCAATTTGTACATATGTCAAAATAACAACTTTTCTGTATAGCAAATTCCATCTTCCTCAATGCCAGTTTCTGGTCTCAAACTTTGCATGAATATTCTCAGATACTGTGTTGCTAGTGCAACACTTCTCATCTAGCAGGTGGCTGACTAATGAAAAGACATTTGCAGCAGATGCAGACCGGCATTTACAGATGCAGACTGTAATCCTGGAAGGAATCTTTGAAAATAGATTCTGCTTCCTACTTTGCATCACCACATGTGTTACATGTAGGAGTTTTCTTGCTGTCATAGGTGTGAGTTGTGGGTGGCCTTGGAATTTTGGCATGTGGGTGTGTGGACATCATGAGGCTGTTTCAGGAGATCATTACAGAGACAGCCTTTAGCTAGACTCAAGCTTCATCTTTCATTTATCTCGTTTCATTGGTTGCAATGGGTTTAATCATTAAATTTCAAAGAAAGGTAGTTCTGCTTGTTAACTTTCTGAGAAAACTGAAGAAAATTACCTCACTAGAAACTTACTTGAAACTTTTATTTCTTCTGCTATGTTTCTCTGTAAGGCAGCTGAGAGCTCCTAACTACTGCTTCTTACATTCCAGTAAGAGAATTAATCAAAAGCAAAAAGAACAGTGTTCGGCACTATTTTATCTCCCAAAAATGAAAACAAAATAAAGTAAATCTAAACCCAATTTAAAACACACTTAAGGAATTTAAACACAGTAAACCCCTTAGATTTACTTGCTGCTAACATATATGGGTCCAACAAGATGTGCCTGGAAAATTTCTGTATTACTTGAAAAGTTTGGATTAAAGCTGTACCATTTTCGAGTTTATATTAAGTTACATCTGTTTGCTGAAGACTTTTCAAGGGCATTGAAAAATATACTTCCTTTGTGTGCAGTGCAAAAAATATGATTCAGCTGCTATTGTACAACAGAAGGTAAAATAAAATCAAGCAAAGCAAAACAAAGTAAAATAAAATTGAGAGGGTTTTATGCTTTGTTTCATTGTTGTTCTTTGGGTCTTTTTAGATTGTGATAATTGTATAAAGATGCTGCTTAAGAAATGGATGTGTATTTTCTTAATTGTGTAGGACTTACTGGTCTTACAGTATGTACTGGTCTTACAGTATGTGTGTTACTCACACATTCATTTAAACAGAGACTTTCTACTTGATTTCTCAATTCAAAAAGTACAGTAAACACCACCAGAGGACTGACAAGTTATTTAAAGGGAGATCGATTGCTCAACATTGCACAGCTAGATCCTGGATTAGGTACAGTGCTAGAATTACAGAGTGGATAGAGACCACAAAACGAAGCAGAGAGCAGCCTAAAGAATGATGTCTGAGAAAACTTAAAAGTAAATATAAGGAGAGAAATCCAGACATGAAAAGCAAATGGAAGCCCTTCCTGAGAGTTCTCACAGCTGAGAATAACATTGGTATGCGCACATAAGTTTCCAATACGTTCATAAATTAAAAATATTCTAGTGGAAGATACAGACCTATGTAAAGAATAGGTATTTATACTGATTACCTGTTAAGCTTTGAAGGGAAACAGTCAGCATTTTAATGTTCTAAGTAATCAGAAAGTTTCTTTGCTTCCCTGAGAATTTCAGTGAAATGTTCTCTGATGTTAACTGCCTATGTTAACATTGACTCTAACAACACTTGCAGTTTTCACTGAGAGAACCATGTGCAGGTTTGATTCAGTACCAGTCATGGAAAGTCTTCCCATTCACTGCACAAGTTTTAGACCATGGTTCATCTGCACAGAATATTTTCTCATTTTCTTTAATTTTCTGTTTAAACTTTTTTGGTTTAATAGATTTGTGGCATACTCCATTTTTCCTGCTTTCATATGTACTACTTTTGGATGTTTTATTTGTAAGATTTTTTAACCATTATCACCATCTAAGTAACTGTGGGGAGATGAAATGGACACTCAGATACAAAAACACTTGAAAAAATATGTGCAATATCAAAAATTACACAGATTTGATTTTCTGCAAGAGAGATGATGCAGTGCAGAAGAGTTAGTCAGGCAAGATTAGTTGTACCCAATCTATGCTGTGCAATGCAATGCCTTGGCATGATAGCCCTGAGCCATCTCTAAATGGACTACTCTGTCTTCATGGCTGGAGGTAGTGTAAAATGAAAGTAACTGAGGTCCCAAAGCAGGACATGAGGTCCTCATGATTTCTTCTTCCATTTGTTATTGCCTTTGGCTAAACAGTGGCAAAAACCTTCTCAGTTTGAGAGCCCAGTGCTTCTGCTAGAAAATTGAATTGCAAGGTTACAAGACAACACATTCATGTTGGTATGATTGTTATTAAAAGAAAATACTTCATGCACAAATAATGAATGTTCATGGAAAATCAATTAATGAGATGTAAAACCAGGAGAATTGGTGTCTTGTGAGCGAGTCAGATAATGAAAACATACAGTCATCTAAAAACCTCTACAAACCTACAATTATGCAGCAGATGATGAGAGAAATACAATTGAGGAATCATAAAGTAGGTCAGCTTTGCTTAGCATCATGCTATCTGCTGACATGATTTTTATTTTTTCACTTATTTACAATATATTTGAAATTAGGCTGAAGGCTTGGTTGCTATAATATTTTTCTCAAATAATCATTTAGAAATTCCATAAAACTTCAGGAAGCAAGTCTACAAAAGTTCTTAAAAGCAGTGCCCACGTTTATCACCAGACAGTTCAGGGAACAACTAAGCAGAGGACACTCTCTAGTTTCTAAACACCTTCTTTCATGCCTGCACTGCACTTCATTTTGTGTCATAGGCAGATTTATAAACTCAGTCTGTATGGGAAACCCATCTCTTTTCTCAGAACTTGAACTAGAAGTAGATGAAGTTTCTGGACTGAAATATTGATTGTATACCATTTTGGAGCTACTGGTCTACTTGATCAGTACACCTATATAAATAAAGCAGCATACACTTTGAATATTTCATTATATTTGATTTTGCTTCCATTAGGCAGTCCTACGACATCCTATGGTTCTGCTGCATTCACTCAATTGCAGTGGTATATGGCATATAAAATTATTACTTTGGACAAAAGAGGGATGGTTACAATATGCTATATAATTGGAAACAATTAACTGGATGATTTTTTGTTGCGTCCAGAATTTTTCAACAGGCAAAGGTCAGCAATGGGATAGTTCTGAATAGAACAAGAGTAAGAACTTACTAGTTATATTTCTTACAAAAACATATTTACAAACAAAATGGAGAATTTCTACGAAAAATGTGTATCTACAGATACTGGAAAGTTTAAGTGTAACAACCATTTAAGAGAGGGGAAAAATATGAACCATATTTTTAAAATCTTTTTTTATTTCATCTTGAACTCTTTCCTTTAAAAGAATAAGTCTGGGAAATCACCATCATTTTTCAAAGAAATATTGCAATTTACAAGATAACTGAAGCATTTTTAAGCTGGAAAAGTATTCTTTCTTCATAGATAAGCAGATACTGATCCTGTGTCAGTGAGGGGAAGGGCAATGTTGTTCATAAAACTAAGCTATATTTTTCCACTTGGAAGTTTGATTATAAACATGGGTGACTGATATTCTGTCCAGGGGAGTGGATTCATCCTGTTCTTAACACAAACAGAATTAACAGGGCACTTTATCCACAGCAGCCCCTTACTTATGTCACAATGTCCTTCTCTTACTTGATGTCATGCCAGGCTTACAGACATTGAACTCCACTGATCTGTCAGACACAAAAACTTGCTGTACACCTAGTTGAAAAGAAAACTTCAAATTGGCACATGTCCATGTCTTGAACCTCACTTACCACCATTCATTTGACAGAGTTAGCTTGTTAGTTAAACTACACAGAACTTTCCACCAGTGTCAAATGTACTGAGCTGTTACTGCACCCTGTGACTTCAGTCAGCATTTACTGGCAAGGCACAGTAACACTTACTTATTTATCACTGGGCCAATACAACTGTCATTGAAAAGGTTTTGGTTTTCTTCCTCACCTTTCCATACCTGCTAGAACAGGTACTTCTTAGCTCTTATCAAAGGATATAAAGACAAGAATAAAAGTCAATATTGAACTCTTAGATATCATTCAAGGCACCAGACGTTCTGGGGCATTAAAAATCTAAACTGCGCATACATATAACTTCAGAAGAAATTGCCATCCAGGGACCGGTGGAAAGGAAGAGAAGGTACGGATCTTGCCTGCAAATAAGTGAAATAACCCAGACAGCCATGACTAATCTTGAGATAAAACAGTCATTCAATTAAAAGATTTAAGGAAGGAAAACTCCTTCATATCCTGTACCTGGTCCAAATATTTTCTCTGTCTCTCATGCTCCCCTTGAGATTTCCCTTGTCTAGGAGCCCCTCCAAAGCAGTCTAGTCCTTGTTAAAACACAAAAACATGTTATTCCCAAAGCAACAGAGAGAATCTTTCTGCATTCCTAGCATGGTTAATAAGCAATGTGACCCAGCAACCAGACAGGAATTGCACCAGAGATCATAACAATAGGGATTCTTCCACCTTCAGGCCTTGAGAATCTCCTAAGTCTAATAGAAAGTAAATAAATAAAAATTTAAATTGTACAGTAGAAGTCAGTAATTTGGACAAAAAAGTACCTTCGGTAGTGCTTTATAATGCATGCTCTGTACAGTTTCAAGAAGCCAGACCACCACCATTAAGCTGCTCTTTCAAACAGCCAGTACATTTGTTTTTCTACAACCACAGGGCAAGATTTATCAGTTAATACTTCTACTTGAGCCTAATACTAGGGAGCAAAAAAAAAAAAAAAAACAACTGGGGAAAACATAAAAGGGTATATTATTAAATTCCTATTTATTTTATAAACCATGTTAAATGTCTTAAATGTTAAACTGGTGTCAATGTGTGGATGCAAAAAGAAAGTAAAAAATACAGTAGTGGCGAGCTTCAAATACAGTAGTGGAGAGCTTCAAATACAGTAGTGGATAGCTTCTATAACAGAGTTTCAAAAGGGCCAGCCATCACAATGTAGCTCTCACTTTCTTCAACTACTTGTTTAAGTCTGAATGTGTCTGGGGAGATAATATAAATAGATGCCAAGCCCTAAAGTCTCTGGCTGACTGACATTTTGGCAGTTACCAGTAGATGGCTGCAATTTCTAGTTGCTGAAATGGCTCACTTAGAACTATTCTGTTCCAAACAGCTGCTGGAAATGAACCAACCACTAGCTGTATATTGAAAGCTGTTGCTGCTGGGCTTGTCCTGCCTATGCAACAGAAAAATATGTACCTGAAAAAACCAGAAGTTTATAGACTGCATCCATGTTGTTCAGTACCTGTAGGATTGAGTGGATATTTACACCTTCTGGCTCTCAAAGGATGCTCTTATTCTCTTCTTCTGTTAGTCATAAAGTCTATTAAGCACAGAGTTAAAAAAATCTAAGTGACACACTCAACATATTTCCTCCCTCCACTCCCAGACCATCCCATAAGCAGATTCTTTTTTTTCCTGAAAAATATGTGCAGAAATTGGTATTGTAGGAGAAAGTATGTTTTACATTACTCCGTTTAATCAGAATTAGCATTTTTTTTTTTTTTTAATAACCACTCCCTTCTGCTGATATGCTTTATACCTGTCTTTTGAAACAACTTTTAATCTAGGGAATTTTTTTCTTTTTTTTTTTCTGGGTTTGAAATTAATGAGGATTGTTTTATTTTAGTAGCATGAACATTTAACAGTATGAGTGCGTATACAGTCCTATCTTGGCAAATACACTTTAGGGTGTTTTACCTTTATTGTTGCCTCAGTATTATTTAAACTGCTGCAAAGCTGTGAGTGTTGCATGTGAAACACATCAAAGAGCAAACTGTAATTAAAGAGAAGAAAAAAAAAAAAGATGGAGGACAGTTTCAGACCACAAAAAGTAGAATAAAAGAAAATGAACACTAGACAGTGACATAAGCACTTCTCAATTTTTTTAGATTTTTTTTATGGAGAGGCCAAAACTTGGAAAGAAATAGTATTTCATTGCCAAAGAGAAGACACATATTATCCAAAGTAGATCTTACTGAAGTCCTGTGGGATGCAGATGTAATGGCTATCTGGGCATCATGGACATGTGCTAAGTAACACAGCTGGACCACATCAGAGCTGGCAGCTACCAGTCAAACTCCTGGAGCAAAGCAGAGTTTGTAGAGTGCGTGTGCACAAGACCCCAAAAGCTTGTTATTTCATAAAACTGAAAGTCCTCTTCCCTCTCCTCTAGCAACAATTAAAAAGACAAGTAGTCATCTCAGTCTAATTTTGAAAAAACATTTTAGAAACACAGTCCTAATGACAGCAAGCTCACATATGAATATGAATCAGTCAGGAAGGGGATGTCATGCTATCTTCCTGCTCTGTGGGGCTGGGATTTGGTGACATGTTAAAACAGCACCATGGTGTGCTGATGCATGTTTTTCTGTGAGTGCTTTGAGGGAAAGTCAGCAAGTATATATCTATCTCCATAGTTTGTGGAACATAAAGAGAATAATATTCATTATTCTATGAATAATTGACATTTCATAGCTGCTGTTCAGTGCTGTTCAGTGCTGGAAGGGAGACCAGGAGGTTACAAATTCTTCAATTTTCTGCAAGGAGAATTAAATAATGATAATGGTGGTAATGGTGAATTGAATCAGTACAGCAAATTTTAATTTTTTACCAACATACTCTTGAAATAGTGTTCAAAAAGAAATATAAAGCAAAAATATACATTGCATCTATAAAATATGGAATATTTTTGAAATTTTTTAAAATCTTCCTGATATAATTACTGACAGTATGCTTTATATCCCTTAAGATCTTTGTTTTTCTAGTCTTCTGGTTGTTGTATTGATTCTTTGCCCCTGTCTCACTACAGAGGAGTCAGCTGATCATACCTATTTTGAGAAGACAAGTATTAATATAGAAGTAGAGAAAAAGAAATGGTGAATGGTGACACTAAATAAGATTACTGGTATGGACACAGGTATCTGTGTATCAAAACTACGGTATCACACAAAGTGTTACTTCCACACCACCAGGATAACTAGACTCTAAAGAAATTCTCTGTCATAGCTATAAACGTAAAACAGAATTAGCACTGTAATAAAATTGGATTACAATAAGAAAAATGTGTGTGTGTGTGTGTTAAAAAGTGTCATGTTTTCCTCTTCCACTATGTGTCAGATGAAATGCTTTAATAGAAGGATTCTGATGCTACCAAAATGCCTTTCTTATCTGAGGAAACATGGATTGAGAGCAACTTTTTAAAATGCTCATCAGTTCTTAACACTTTAATGTAATTCAGAGTATTGATTTTTGTTATTAAACTCTGTTTTAATATTATGCCATAGGTAGAAGCAAGTACCTGCAGTATAAAAGAAAATTTCAAAATTATGGAGTGCCACTGCCTATCACAGATTCAAGGTGTCAATTATAACTAAATGAAAAATAAACTAAAATTGAACCCCCGGTCTGTAGTAAACCTTATTATTCAATGATAGCTTTTGCTGATGGGAGGTGACAAGGTATAAAAATAAATTAGTTTTCAGCTGAAAAATGGAAGGATAACTCTTTTGAAAACCCTATCAGCAGAAAAGGTCTCAAAAATAAGAACTTAGTAGGACCAGGGAAGTTATTAGTTCATGAACATTGAATCTCAGCATATTTGCAGTTCCATCTTTTTAGATTTAAAGGTAAATTTTAAAATCTGCTATATCTTGTCACTAACATTAGAACTGACAATATCATCTTAACTTAAAAGATAAAAAATAAGTAGCTCCTTTAGGCAAGTATATTATCCCTTTTTTGAGCTCTTGCAGGAAACTATGAGAGGTATGGACTAAATTTTTATGCTTTTATAGAGCACATAGTACAGTTGGGTATCTTTGACTATAACCCACAGATAATGCATAAAAAAATATCCTGAAGTTTTTTATAAAATGTAAATTAAAAAAATCAAATAACCAACTCTGACCTTTGATTAAAAAACCTCCAAAACTCATAAGAGCTCATTGATTATGACCTCATGACTCCATTGTCCTCCCTGCCTGATCTGTAATTCTACTTCTGAAATGAGAGAAATATATTAGTTAGAGCTGAACCTTCAATTTTGACTTTCAAAGTTCACTTGTGAAAAATCTTGAAAAAAGTAGGTGGTTAACACTCATGCCCTAATCATGACAGCCTTCCATTTTACTGGTTATGTATGGGGAAGAGGATGACTCTGGTTAGGTAGGAGTTAAAACTGATACTTAGTTTTCTCTTCCTACTAGAGCTTGTGTCAAGAGCACATGAAGCTGTGAAAAGCTTCCTAATTTTTTTTTCCATTTTTCCTTTCTTTTTTTTAATTAGATGCTAACAAATAATCTGTCAAATTACTAAAGTTTTCATTAATTCTGTGAAAGTTTGTTTTTCCTTAAATGGAATTATTGAAGAAGTAAGGTGATACATTGTCTTACCCCTCCCCCACAATCCCCATATCACTTTTCAAACATGCGTGTCAATTATTCTACTAAGTGTGGAAAAAGCAGTCTGAAGCATTGTTAAATGAACTATATGAATCCTTGAAGAGACACAGTAGGTGGCTGAAGTGAGAATTAAAAATGCCATGTTCTTGAAGCTCACACATTTTTAATATTAGCCTTCAAAGTTAGCAATGATGGCAAGATCATTCCAACCTCGTAATATAATTAATTGCTGTGACTTCAGACATTTCAAAAATGAACAATGTCGTCATGTAATGTCAATGAGAAAGCATCTGATGGAATTAAACATTTGTTTTCATACAAATTTGGAAAGTATGGCTAATGATGAGGGTGCAGGTTGACAACAAATTTTTACTGTTACTTGAAATTAAGCAACCACACTAACTGCGAGACTATTGATTATTTTAGATAGTTTTCACATTGCTCTTCCTCTCCACCTGAACTACCCCAATTTAATAGTCTCTTACTTCTCTTTCTTTTTAATCTGCCTACAGATAAAAGCTCCTCTTCTACCTACAACAATCTGTAATGTCTGATCACCCTGACACACTACTAAATAAACTAATTCTTTTGTTGCTCACCAGAAGACTTCAAGCAAGCCATAGCTACTCTGAATTTCCTCTCTATTCAGCTTGCTTTCTCAAGTTTTCCCTGGAAAAATATTGATCATGAAATATTTGATACTCAGGGTTTGAAACGAAAACATCATTTTGGTGAGTGTCATAGTATCATTTGCTGAAAGGTATGATATACTTCCCATTCTTTGATTGGATGAGCAAGCTTATAATTGGGAACCTTCAAAGAAGTTACAGAGATTCCGAAACTCCAAGAGGGGAAAAGAGTGGTTTAAGACTTGTGGAAGATTAGTGACTTTTGGAACATTTTAAAGATTTTTCTTTTTGAAAAAGTCATGTCTTGGGTGAGGTGTTATTGATAGAGAAAACAGGCAACTTCAAGATTTACAGGCTGGGTGCACAGTTAAAATTTTATTTTCTCTGGTCACAATAATACAAGGTAATTGTGAAGGTAATAGTGACTTTGAAAAGGTGAGGTCAGATTCTCATCTGGCCCATGTATTTGCCTCTGTGCCAGGGCTCAGCCAGAAGTTTGGGGAATGTTGTGTCAAGTGGTGTCCCATTCCAAGTAAAATATACCAAGTGCCCTGCATTTGCTGCTCTGTAACTTTCTGTCATCACCGAAGTCATTAACACAAAGTAACACTTGTTTATACACGGCCTTGTTCTGAAGGCCTTAGTCATGTACTTTGATATATTTACTTGCATCCGTGCCAAGGTGCGCAGGAGATGTGGTATTAGGAATTTGCTCCTTGCACACACTTTATAATCACAGAAATTATAGTTGACTCCTACTGTCTGTGTGTCTGGTAGGTGAATATGGTGAATGCCATAAAATTTCAATAATCTGAAAGGGCTGAAATTAGTGTATGGGTATCAGCATTTTAAATATAAAGCAGTATTCCTTTCTGTAGCCTTCATGGCAGCTCTGGTGTTCAGGTTCCTGGCAAATAATCTTGTCTTAGGCGTGAGTGTGTCTGTTTGCATATGTTCCGGTGCATGTATAACATGAGGAAGACTGAAGAAAATGTGATGGAAAATGTGAACAGTAGGCCTGTCTCTGATTTGAAGTGATGCCTTGAGAAGCTACCTAGAAACAGAGACTAGACAGGAAAAAGGGAATAAAGGCAGGTATTTATTTGAAAGGCCTTCAAAGATACACCCTGGGAAGCCAAGGGCTCCAAGCTGGGCCCCAAGATGGACCCCAAAATGGACCCCAAGATGGACAACAAGTTATGAGTTCCCCACACCTTTATAGGCTTGGGCCATTTGCATATCAGCATAAATTCGCCAATTAAAACTTTAGCTAATGATGTAAATTCCCCGCAGCTTGCTCCCCTTCCAAGATGTTGGTTTACACATATTCAGGCCCGGGACCACCTGGGTGTCCTTGAAGAGCAGGCCTGGAGAGGCTTTGTTATGACTAGGGAACTGAAGTTAGCAGGCTACAAGAAACTTTAGAGTTACACATTAGGCAATACAGGATTCGAAATATATAAGAATTAAAACCTAAGGCATCAGAAGAACAAACAGTGAAATCATCTCTGAGAGCCACTGTGCAGGAACTGTGTACTCATGGTGTACATGCCTTCAGAAGCTCGCAGGTTTTGATACCTCTGTGCTTTGTGTCAGTCTCATGGTGTAAATAAAAAGTGGTCAAACCCTAATTTTTCTGTGGTCTTTCTGAAAATTAATACAGAACATTTGCCTAAACAAGGCTCTGATGATGACATCAAGCCTGCTTTGCAGTCACTCTGCCTGGAGGATGTCTCCCCTGAGGTTAATCTGCACTTATCTGAAACACAAGTTTCGCTTGTGAGCAAATCAGGAAGGGCTTTGTGCTGTGCTGATAGATCAGCATGTATAGATCCCATTTCAAAGAACCCCTTATCTGCTCTGATTTATTATTTTGAGTTCTAATAAAGCCTTTCTTCAAAGATAACATGCCTTTCGTGTCTTCTGGCATATCCACTTAAGGTAAAAAGTCAGATTGCCCAAGCTCACAGTTCAGGCAAATAAGAGGCTTTTTTTCCAAAAAAAAGTGAGCAATCTACTTCAGAGGAACAATCATTTTAACCTTGATTACCTTGATCATTTTACTCTGATGAAGTCCTAAATAATCCCAGATACTTCAGTTAACAGCAATAGACACGGATATTTTCTTATATTGATCAGAAACTAAAATGTTTCTTTTAAGAAATGAGCAAGCTCCACCATTAATTTTTAATAGGTTTTTGACTTCTTTACATCTAACAAATACTGGTTCATTCCAGAAGCATTTTGGACTTCTGCTTTGTTTCCAGATACAACTCAAAAGTTACAGTTTGAATTCTGGCTCCATAAACCCTGAGATAACTGAAAGATATGATGCCAAAATCAAAGTATCTTGCAATATTTTCTGCAGGAAAATGCATGAAATTTCATGAAAATCATGTTCAATCAAGAACATCAAAAAATATCAAAAAGATATTTAGATAAGATTTTAAAATGTCAGATCAGCTTTATATTTTACTAGAGGGTTAGGGGTTTTTTTCATTTGTAATGGCACATTACACAGAATGCTTGAATTTATCTTAAAGGTAAGGAACAATTATCCTTACAAGGAAAACATGCTGTAAAATATTTAAACGAAACCAGAGAAATCAGTTCATTTTAGAATTTCTTTTTCTCTAGAAACTAAATCAGTATGTCAGTTTCTTCAAGGGTGAATAGTATGCAATTCTTTTTTCATACTTTTCATTTTTATTATATTAGATTTCTGCATTCTATTTTTTAATGCAATGCAGAAATCTCAAGGACAGCTGTTTTCCTCAGTTGTGGTCTATGAATTTGCAGATATCAGTGCAAATCTGAGAAGTCACAGACTGTTAACATACTGGATATCTCCCCTGTATATGGTGTTTATGTAAGTTTTGACACCAACTAACTTTCTAAATTTTCTGTCTAGTAACTGAAGAAAGACTGGAAACTACTCTACTTTTCACATATCTTTTACCATGGGAAGAAAAACTCTGTAAAAATAATATTAAAAAAAATATATATGTATACATGAGCTATATATAGAAGACATAAGTATTAGACTATTATTCTATAGAGATAATCAGACTCGAAGGATCTGCAGAGACTCCTGAGAGCTTTTACAGTCCAGACAGTTATCAGTCAAATGGAGAACATTTTCCTCCTGTGCTTCTGGAAAAGGTCTGGTGTCATCCTTGTTTCTACTGATTTGCTACCTTCTCACTCTGCTTTTTTTCTTGGGCTTTTACACTCTTTCATGTCAGCATTTTTCTTTTAAGTCCTGAAATACCATGAGTCTAAACAGTTTTATTTCTGCGTGTCTTTTTACATCCTTTTTCTTGCAAGGTCTTAGTTTGCATTGTCCATTACAGTTAAACATTTTTTCTCATTAAAGCTAAGCCAAGGTCACACAGCTGGGCTGCACCAAAATGCACAGGCAAAGGGCATAGGTAGCTGAACCCCAGCACTGCAGGTTACACAGAAGACATATCAGGTCCCAAAGGCTCAAAGGTCCTCTCAAAGTGTCTTACCTGATTAAAGAGGAAGGTAAAATCAAGTAATCTCCTACCTCATGGACTTTTAAAATATATTATATTAAGAGGGCTTAATTCAGGTCTTGATATAACTCTTTTTTTATTATTTTCCCACCTATCAAGCCTCGTTCAGAGAAATCCACAGGCCTAGGAAATATAATCTTAATAATGCAAACAAAAGTATTACAAGAAGTGATGATATGTGCAAGACAAAATTAGAGGAGAAATGATAGATACAGCTCCTAATTAAATTCTAACCCATGCTGTGAAAACATGTTTCCATGTTCCAGGAGAATATAAGGTTGACAAAAGGGTTGCCCTTCCTTGACTTTACGATGTCATGAGGCATTCTGGGCTGTACATGAAATAGGAAATTCATAGAAAGTGTATGTAAAATGAAGGAAAATGGGATTTAGAACTCTATGCCGAGTACTAACTCTTCCTGTCTCATGAATATAGGACTCAAAAAAATCCAATTTCTAATGGTAACATAATTGATTTTGAAGCAATCTGCTATGTCATTTGGGAAAACAGCTAAGACTTTCCAAATCCTTGTTCAAAGCTCCTTGAAAAGACAACATGGTAGGGCTTAATTGAAAGGTCAGATAGAATACTAACAGAGACATACTTAATGGAATGTATCAAAAGTTTTTTAGTTTGTTTTCTTTCTGATAATCAGCAAATCAGGAACATGTCTTGTGAGTTATTTGGTTTTTTAGGCTTACACTTTTTAGATAAATAATATTCCTTATTTTGATAAATAAGCAAAAAAACATATTTCAGACACAAAATAAGAAACAACCTGTAAGCCAAATGCAACTATATTTGTGTTTAAATAATTTCTAGACTTACTCCTTGTTGAGTAAGTAGTCTTTACGTTCCTCCAGATTTTCATACAACTTGGAGAACTGTGATATTCCGTTAGATATCCTCAAATACCTGTGTTTCATACACAGGCTTAATGACATTATGCACCAAAAATTTAGATGCCAGCATTACATCGACTAAACAATGCCTTGTGTTATTTTTATGATTCAAAATATGTTAATTAGTCATGACTTGGTCCTTCTCAACTAAATATTTTGATATTGATAATTTCCCAACATTTAGTGGCAGTCACAAGTGTTACTAGTGTGGTGGTTCCTTGCTGTTTCATCCACATGCATTAGATGAAATTACTCCAAGCCTTAATAACTGGGAGTCATTGTTTCTATATTAAAAAATGGCGTATTTGTTACAGTCGCATCATTCAAAAACTCACTCTTAGCTTATAGAAGAAATATCTGAAAATTGGAAGGAAGCATATCCTTTATTACTTTTCATCTCATTATTGAAAACTGTCTTTTGTAGAACTTTTTTAGTAATGGGGCCACATGTAATTAAATAAAACCTAGATGACTATATTTCAGATAAATATTCCAGCTGTTCTCTTTGTTGTCAATGGAAAGTAACTAATCTCAGCACCTCTCTGTATTTAACTGCTGAATTCCATGATCTGTTAGGTCTGTCCTGATATTCTGAGCTACTGTGGTTTGTACATATATAAACATGCCTAAAGGACAGAAAATACTAATAAAAACCCTAAGAAATTATTTGACAGTTACCATTTCAGCTAAGCTTCTATGTGAGGCTTTGTAGTTCTTGTGGGATAAGTTCTGTGAATGAATGTCTTCCTTTATAAAGCCGTCTCTTTAACACTGAGCTACAGTTATACTCACTGTGTTTTCTTGTGGGAGCAATCTTTCTCACGTCTATGTATACTTTACTTTTACACATGGAAATCTTCATGGAAGATGTATTGTTCAGTTTTACCCTAGAAACAAGACAGATAGCAACAACCATGAGTCTCTCCAGGCAGCCTTGTGTTTAACATTTAGGCAAAACTGTATTTTTTCAGTCTTATAGTTTGAATTGGGAGCCATTAAAAAGAGAATTATTTCTAAGCCATACTTCTGGTAGTATAAGTTAATCCATTTCTATGAATAATAAGGCAAAGTATTCATACAACAGTGTACTGTATCTTGTTTCTTTATTAAAGGTAGGAGTTTGAATTAAGGTATCAGTCTTCCTACACAGTTCAGAGTACAGCAAATGTGTGACAGAACTAAGAATAAATAAACTGGAAGTGTTTCAAGACATAGCATAGTTATGGTGCAGCACAGTATATGTTTATCTCTGGAGATTCTGAATTCAATCTTCAGGCATTAACATAAATCTTTTTAATGTTTCTGAATAACACTTTTGAAGTCCTCTGACTTCCTAACATCTCATTGGATATATTGTCATTAATTGTGGCATTATAAATGTGATAGAATAACAGACTTCTTAGATTTTGACTATTTTTTCATGTTTCTCAAGGAATAAAGAAAAATCTCATAACTGAAATAGATTTAGAAGACCTTTGAAATCTCCCATCAAAGCATAAGTGTATAAATAGACTTTATAAGTTTTTTATTTCTGTAATACTTATGAATTTTTTAGTTAGAAGTCGTAGGAAAATTTCATACAAAGTGTTTTGAAGAAATTCTGGACATTTGATAGACATTTCCAAAAAGTGGGGATAAAAAAAAAAGGGGGAGATTAATCAATAGCTCAAGTTAAAAAGGAAAAATTTAAACTAAACAAACAACCCCCAGCCCAGCCAACCAACCAAGAAAAAAAAAAAGAAACAAACTCAAAATCACAATGTTCTTCCTAGGGTTATAGAACATGATTTGATAACCATCAGTCTTGTGGCCTCAGCTGATGAAGGGTTTTCTGCTGATATCCTCTTCTAAACCATTCACATGACACTTATTCAAATAAAGAGGATGTTCTGCATGGCCAAGTAAACCCAGAACCCTGAAGAACTTGGATCCTTATATTTATAGGATTCCTAGGGTTTGTTCAAAAAATTCAGAGTATTTAATGAATCAATTAAGATGCATCATTTTAGGTTCTTATAAAAAACTAAAGAAGCACATCATAACAACTTGTTATGATTGCTCCGAGTTATTAATTTCCAATATGTTCAGTAAATTATGAGCATGTAGGTATATATCAACATTTCACGTTTAGTTTTTTGAAATTCCCTTAGTTTTCCAGAATTGATCACATAAAGAAAGTTTATTTTGCCTCTATTCAGGGAAGTCATCCAGAATTAAGTAATATTTTCCCTTTAAAACAAAGGAGAGTTCAAAATCACACAGGAAAGTTCCAATAAATCCAATAAAGTGAGTGTATGCTATGCTGGCTTTTTTCTTGTTCTCCTAGGAGGTGCCATCATTTCTCCAAAGGCTTGGTTATGCTTCACAGTCATTGCCCTGAGTAGTGAGTGACAAGATATTAAAACCATTCAAAAAAAGGTACTGAAAATTTTGTTAAGTCAGGCCAGTAATGGACAAAGACCAGCCTTAAGTGCCTTATTATGTACCTTATCATATAGAGTGAAAGCACATGCTGTGCCTGTGACAGTCACATTTTATTTTGCAGGTCATGTCATTGGATCAGACAGAAAATACCCTTCAGTCGGAACCACTTCTATACCTTGTAGCACTTCCTTCAAGCAGTCATGAGGGCAGTGGCATATTCCTCTCAGTGTGGGAGACAGTGCAAGAGTCAGCTGAAGGAATGCCTGGATGTAGGTTTTGGGGAAGGTGACAATGACAAGATTCTGCAAGCCTGTAGCATTTTTTGTGGCTGTCATTTGGAAGCAATAGGTGCATCACTATTGGTACCGTAGTGTTTTGATCTCCTTGCCTACTCATGTAAATACATTCTATAACTGTCATGGAGTGATGTACCCATTTTAAATGTATGTATTTATATATTGTTGACAACTAAATGCAAGTGAAATTCACGATTTCATGTATCCTGACACATCTAAGCCCACAATCTGACTTTATTTTATTTTTAGCATCCCACAATGGTGTGTCATTTATTCTCAACTCTGTTTAATATATAAGTGGTGTTTAGCAGCTTTGCCTGATGCCTAATCTTAGAAACAGTTTACATAGTTAACATTCCATCAAAAATTAAAAACAACTAAGGTCTGTACCCATTTATCCTGCATCTTGCTTGGCTACCATATGATCTTATTTTTGTACCTTTGCCTCCTTATTTTATCCAGGATGAGACTGCATTGTCGATAAGACACTACATACTTTTAAGGTTTAGATTTTACAGATCAGGCATATAATATTATTCACCAATTGTAATACTAACATGGTTCTTTCTTTCTTTTCCTTTCTTTCTTTTAATTTCTTTCTTTTAATTTCTTTTCTTGATTGCATGTTTATGGGCCATTTTGTTTCATTATCTGGGTTAGAGGGGTGCTGTTTCCAAACCTAATCACTGTTCTGGTCTGAACTTCAGAGGAAGAAAAAGTTATTAGCATTACAGTCCAGCCAGCTAGCTGGCTGCTCTGAAACATGGCTTTAAGTGTTTGCTTTTCCATGTGTATTTTATGCTTTGCAGGTGGTACAGCTGACCTGCTCCCAGTACCTCCAGCAACTAAACTTAGCATGACATTCCTAGGCTACCCTGTCTATTTCACAGACCATACTGGGCACCTGAACATTATATACTTCAGTGCTCAAGTTCCTTTGCAAATGATACTAATCCATTATTTCCCATAAAATTATCAAATTATCTAGTCACTTTCCTATTTTATGTGGTGAAATGCGTTTTATGGGAATACTTTCCTGAATTTTTTAAAATTCAACAAAACAGCAAGTTTGCTAGAATGTTTCTTGTAGCATGTGCAAATAATCAAAACTGGGGTTTTTCTGTAGCCTTCATCTGTTACTGTAAAGTTACTACTGTTGTGACTGCTTTAATAACAAGTCTATACAATTTACTGATACTTTCACATGTAACTGCATGAAATATATAACCTACCATTTTAAGTACACCTGTTTTCACTCGTAGGAAATATTCCAATATGAGAAGCTACAGAAATAATCTACACCCTAATTAAATCAATAAAATCTCCATAGGGATACATTAATCAACAAATAATTTGTTCTAACATGAACATGGATATTTCCTTCTATTAAGCAAGTAGCTTTGTTCCGCCAGGGGAAAAAAAAAAAACAAAAAACCACTGACATTTTTACTATACTATTTATTTTAGTAGGGAAGTAACAGTTTCCCTGCTACTTAAGGTCATTATCAGTATTTCACTTCACAAAACTGTTTTTTGAGAGACCTATGTTCTGTCATAACTGAGCACTTAAGATTAGGATGCAGAAAAAAAGAAGATATTTCATTTTGCCATATTTACATGCTCACTTTGTATAAGAGGCATGCTTACATTTTGAAGTTTCTAATAAAAAAAAAAATCCCTAATGAATTTTGGATTTTCTTTAGTTTTTCTGAAAATATAAATCTCTGTAATTTCTAATTTTCTTGTTCCTATCAAATAAGGTGCTTTTCTTCTATAAAATAAGAGTCACCACCTTCCCATTTAAAAATGCTAACAAAGCACACAGCTATGAGGGAGAAAAATAGAGGGGAAATTATTTCTATTTTGAGTTTATAGGAAGCATAATTTCAATACAATTTACCTATGCCTTAAGTAGATACCCTTTTTCCATCTGGGTAATGGAGTAGTGTGTTGACCTTGGCTGGTTACCAGAAACCCACCAAGCAGCTCCATCTCTCACCCACTTCAATAAGACAGAGGAGAAAATATGATTAAAATCTCATGGGTTGAGGTAAAGACAGGAAGAGATCACTTACCAATTACCATCACAGTCAAAACAGACTCAGCTTGGAGAAATTATTTGAATTTATTGACAATCAATAGCAGATGGGGATAGTGAGAAATTAGAACAGATCTAAAAACACCTTCCCCCCCCAACACATCATCCTGGGTTCAACTGCACTCACAACTCTCTTACCTCCTCCTTCCAAGTGGCACAGGGAGATGGAGAATGAGGGTTATAGTTAGTTCTTATTGTTTTTTCTCTGCTGCTTCTTCCTCCTCCCACTCTTTTTCTGCTGCGGCATGGGATCCCTCCCATGGGATACAGTCCTTCATTATTTTCTCCAACATGGGTCCTTCCCACAGGATGCAGTCCCTCAGGAACAGGCTGTTTCAGTGTAGGACCCCCATGGGGTCACAAGTCCTACCAGGAAACTGCTCCAGAGTGGGCTCCTCTCTCCACAGGCCCATAGGTCCTGCCAGCAGTCTGCTGCAGCATGGGCTTCCCATGGGGTCACAGCCTCCTCCAGGCATCCTCCTGTTCTGGCATGGGGTCCTCCACGGGTGGGAGGTGGATGTCTGCTCCACCCTGCACCTCCCCAGGCTGATGGGGCACAGCTCCTCCATCACGGTGTGCACCGAGGGCAGCAGGGGAATCTCAGCTCTGGCACCTGCAGCACCTCCTCCCTTGGCTACACTGACCTTGCTGTCTGCAGGGCTGCTTTTCTATTTTCTCACTTCTCTCTCCTGCCTGCTCTGTGCCAATTTTTGCCCTTTCTGAAATATGATACCCCAGAGTTCCTATCAATGGGGCTGACCGGCCCAGTTTTGGCCAGTGATGGGTCCATCCTGGGGCTGGTGGAAACAGGTTCTGTCTGACACTGGGCAGTTTTTAGTGCCGTCTAACAGAAGCCACTCCTGCAGTGCCCCCACTACCAAAACCTTGCTATGGAAACCCAATACACAGAGTCAGGATGTGTTTGGCAGGAGGTGATTCTCTTCACTCTGTGAAGAATAACCAAAGTTTCCTACTGTTTCTACCCAAGCTTTTCTCATGCTTGTACTCCTGCTGAGGTATCTTGAAGAATTCTCAGCTTTATATCTTTAGAAGTCCCCCACTTATACAACTAGAGTAGGGCATAAATGGTGGTGTGGTGAGCAGTGGTGTGTTGTTTGGGTTTGGTTTGTTGTTGTGGGGCTTGGGGTTTTTTT
>VZRO01003417.1:477926-488478 GCA_013397915.1 Daphoenositta chrysoptera
GGGGGGGGGGCGGGGTTAGGGTTTTGGTGGAGAAGGATTATTTTTCAATATTGTTGCCTCAGCCAACATTCATCCTGTGGTACATCTGCACTGAGTATGTGGTCATGCTATGAGCCTGCTACCTCCAAGCTGAGAACTATTTCAGGATGTGTCCTAATGTGGACAAAACAGCAGAAGTTCTATGAGTTCCCCGGGTTAAAGATCACAGTTCAAGTTCCGGATGAACATTTAGTACACAAAGTTCTTTTTTTTGTTGAATGAGTCAGAGAAACATGGGAATTAAAAAATAAAGAAATACTGAAATAATAAAGCCACGAAGAGAGCTGTAACCAGGTGGCTGGCAGTAGAAACCAGATGTTGAAGGAGAACATTGCCAAGAGTCAATAAATAAATAAATATAATAACATATACAATTATACTTCAAGTCAAACCATTAAGTTTACTACATTTTTAAAATTGTGTTCTATTCAGCTCTTCTTCAGATTCTGACTGCAATGGATTCTCTGCATATGTAATTAGTAAGAGTCTTTTTAAAATGTAATAAGAAATAAGTACACAAATTAAAAAAAAAAATAGTACTATGAAAGATATTAGAATAACTGAAATTAAAAATATACACAAATGTCATGCTTCAAAACCACGTTTTTTTATCAAAAGGAAAAATACATTTAGCTCTTATTGTAAGAACAAATTAAATTAAACTGTGTTTCTGAGTTCTGGAAAACTTTTAAGGCAAAAACCATATTTGCTGTTTATTTGTTTCCTGTACCTGTTCTAACAGCTATGGCAAGCTAGAAGTTACAGTTTCACTAGCTTTCATGCATTTCTAGAAGAACTTGCTGTAATCAGTGTTTATCTTCAGAAGCAAAAATTCTGATAGATTTTGCACAAATCACAGCTTAAAAGACATAAAGTAATTATATGATGTTTTTAAAGTCAGTCCAGCCTTCACATTTGTAAAGCAAATGGCAACAACAGCAATAACAGAGGGAGAAGAAGAGGAGAAGGAGAAGGAGAAGGAGAAGGAGAAGGAGAAGGAGAAGGAGAAGGAGAAGGAGAAGGAGAAGGAGAAGGAGAAGGAGAAGGAGAAGGAGAAGGAAAAGGAGAAGGAGAAAAAAATGAGCAGCCTAGAACAGCATAGGCATGGTGAAAAACAAATTCCATGCTTTAAGTGGAAAAAGGTCCCAGAGAAACAGCTGTGGCTGTATTTATAGCTTGTTCAGTGAGCAGACCTGAGCAGATTTCCAGGCCCATGACACTGGTCGTCATTTCTTGCTACATTCACTTTTTATCCTCAAAGGGAAAGGCAAGGCAGCTGACAAGGCACACAGTACAAACAGTAAGGAGACAGATGGAGCTCAAGTCTGACTTTGTTCCTTCATTTGTATTTTTAGCTTCACCCTTCCTGCTGCGGTGCGATTCTTCTGCCTGAATAGGACTGGGTATGTCCTTCAAGTCACAGGGGAGCAGACTGGGTGAAGAGCAGGACTGTGGGACCTGGCTTTTCATTGCAGGATCCAGGCAATTCACTGGGGATGGGTACTGCAGATTTTTTAGCGTCACAGAGTCTGAGGAATCAGCCTGTAACCTTCTTGGGCATGTGGAGTCAAAGTCACTGTAAAGATACTTAGGAATTTTAAATCAACCTTTTAACAGAGATCTTCCATACTTACCCTACTAATGCAAATACTACGCAGTGCTTCTGATATTACCTGATAGACCTCTGTAAGACTCTGGGTGCTTTTTTGGGTGATTCAATGAGTGGGAGAACTCCTTCACTATTTCTTGAGAGTAAAAAACCTATTACATTAGAAGGAAAGTACGCCTATGAATTCTGCTTTATGGAATAACTTTTGAACAAATCTTAAATTAAATTCTTAAAAAGACAAAAGATAAAAGAAATAATTCTTTCTGATATCTTGAGTCATCTCAGCAAGCAGTTTCAAAATTGGGATGTGATCTATACTTAGGCTACCAAAAAAATTGTTGTGAATAAACATATTCCTTATCAAATTGCACTAATTGTACATGTTTTGAAAGCCTGGCGATGATGGTTTTTCCAACCTTAAATTTACAATCAAGTTCTTGAACATATTTTGGTGTTCAGCTTTCAAAATCTAATTTCAGTTGTCAGTAGTATACTTGTTACTTCAGAGGTGTAATTAAGGGTGAAAAAAATCTGAAGTTTGAATGAGTGAAACCATGTCACAAATTAAATATATTTTTAAAATGAAGTACTTTGACATTAGAACAGGTAGTCCAACTTTTATGGTTTTTATTAAAGAAAGATAATACAGCCTTTCTTGAGAACTCTAGATAGTTTGTGTATCTATATATATATGTCATGAATACATTAGACACTGGTACAAAGAAGTCAATATAAATGAAAATAAAAGCGGAAATGTTCATTTTTGCAAAAAATTTTGACTTAGCAAACTTTTGACCAAGCAGTAATTTTGTTAACTGTGAATGAATATGAGAATTATAAACTTTTGGAAAAAACAAAATGTTTTCACTAACACTTCCAGATAGTGAGTTCTCAGAATAAATTAGATGGGTAGAATATTTCTGGTCCCTTTTGATCAATTCCAGAATTTGTATCCACTGTTTGTACTTGACCAGTTGCTACTTCATAGCAAAGGCAAGAAAGCCATTGCCTGGTAACCACTGACTGATACAACCTGTACACCTTGCAATAACCAAACATTCTTCAAAATCTTAAAGTTCACACTTTGAATGAAGTTATATGAAGTGATATGAAGTTATACAAGTGGCTTTCAGATAGGTAAAATTAAATCAAGAGGTTCAGGTGGCTCAGATGTGCAGTCTTTTGAGAATGAAGGCACCTTCTCATATAGTTATTATATTTTGCGAAAGATTTCACTGAAAATCATGATATTTCTTATAAAAATCAGCCTCTAAATCAAGTTTTTGTCTTTAACACCCAATGTGTCAGATTCCTTCTAAGTTTTGTTGATTTTTTTCTGAGAAGAGTCAGCTGAAATTCACAGCCAAGGTACATAAGGTTCTTCTTTTACATAGTTTGAATTATAGAGTGTTCTTTAGGAAATGCTTGCCAACATTAAAGTTTCCAAGAGCACCCATAAATTTTTCAGCTATAAAGCAAGGAACTTTTCTTCATGATGAGTACAACTTACTATTTTAATATTATCACTTCATATCTGACCTAATTAAATTCCATCATATAATACTTAAGTTATAGCTGTATAACCCCTCGTGTAAAGTGCTAACATAAAATCTGTCCTATGAGGTTGATGTTCACTATTACTGTTGGCTGGAAACTTAAACAGAATGTATTTCAAAGAATAATGCTTAAACAGAAGAGAAGCCTTTTTTAGTGTTGATTCTGATGACTATTGCAACACAATGGTTTCTTAGTCCTGAGAAATAACAGAATAAGTCTCTGACAGACCTAATCAGAGACATCAGAAGAAGAGAATAAGAAAAACAGGTAGGGTATGTAAAACTGTAAGGATTTGTTTCCTGTTACAAGTGAGGAAAAAAAAGATCTTTTAATGCAGGTTTTTTTTTGTTTTGTTTTGTTTGTTTTTTTTTTTTCACAGACCCTGGTAAAAGCTTTTGTCTTCATTCAAAAAAAGAACAAAAATCTATGGGAAAGCATGGAAACTGTTGACTTTCTGTTATTTCCATTCACACCTCCTGTGCAACAAAGATGATTAGTAAGGTCCAGAATTAACAGCTTTCTGTTAAGATGGTAACTGGTTAAAACCAGAGGATGTTTGAGGAGCATTATAGATACCATTGCTGCTCATATCTTTCAGCAGAAACTTTGTAAATATGCAGATTTTCCTTCTAGCCTGACTATTCTGAAACTGGTGACACCTTCAGGATACAACTGAATTCAGGCCTTCTTGCTGCTTCACTGGAAACCTTGATACTTCAAAAGTCTTGGATAAATTCACCATTCTAAGGATTATGAAACTGCTGCTCCACCAGAAGCCAGTCAGTCCTGGAAGCCCTAATCTGAATGTGAGATTGTTTAGACTTCTCAATAGTTTCCCATAATATTTAGCATCATAAAAGGGGAAAGATTGCTTCTGACTTCAGCCCTGACTTCTGTGGCTGAACAGCAATATGCAAGCAATTAAAGGCAGGTAATGTACCACAACATCAAGTCTTGCATTAAGCTTCAAAAAATCCATTTGAACAAATTTTTGCTTGGAATGAAAATGAAATTCAAAAGTAAGATAAAAGGATTATTTTTAACTTGTCCCATTGTATCTTATGTGTGCAAGAGAAGAACTTCCTGTAATGAGGTGAAATATATGTACATTTCTATCACTAATATTTGGTTTTCTTACTTCTGCACAGATATTCAAGTTCATAATATATCATTTTAATATTTATTTTTATTTTATATTCATGTTTAAATAAATAGTGCCTGAAATAGAAATACAAAACTAACATGTACTATTTCTCTGGATAGTCAGTAATAATGTTTAAACTTTTAAATGCCCTGTGGACTAGTATCAGTATGTAAGAAAGCATGAAAGTATCATTTTCTGGCACAAACATTTAATGCTGTAAATTTGAGGAAAATGTGTTTTTCTGTAAATAGAGCTGAAACAAAGTAAATACCCTGAAAATCACTTCAGTGCAACATGAACTACAAGTGAAACTACTCCAAATATGGAAATAACAATTGAAAATTCTGTTTCAAGTAGTAGGAACAGCGTTGGGCACTGTATACCTCTACACAAAACATATGACTCACTTCCCTATCTTTTTTCTTTCTCACAACATACTCACACACATGCGCTTACTTCTGGAATCCTAAGGTTTTCTAGGACAGAGTATATAGAATGGACAGCTATGTAGTAACACTTGCCATAAATTCTTTCCCAGGCTGTCACAAATTGTGGGTTAGGAATCTCCTGAGCTGACCCTGAGACTGGCTCAGCTGGTCAGGGCATGGAGCTCATAACACCAAGGCTGTGTTGTGTGTTCAATCCCTGCACGGGCTGTTTACCTAAGACCTGGACTTGATGGGTCCCTTCCAACTCAGAACAGTCTGTGAATCAGAGAAAATACCGTATTCTTTTATGCAAAAGGGTAAAAGAATATCCTGTTACTTTTCATATAAAAAATATTTTGACTATGAAGTCTTCTCTAGCAGTAACTTCCATAGCTACAAGGACTTTCACTCATTTTGAACCTGCCTTGTTGTTATTGAATTTATTTTTTCCTTGCTTTTGAATGGACCACATGTGCCATCTTACCTTCAACACACACCAATGACACCAAAGAATCCCACAATTTATTCCCTCGGTTGTGTCATTTTCTATTCCTAATTTAAAGCCTTTTCATTTATCCTTTTCTGTAATGATAATCATAGGCAAGTGAAAGGATGAAACCAGATCCTGACATGATTGGCCCACTCTAACTTCAGTCTGAAAGAGGTACAATCAATCTCTACAACTGTACTAGAGATTTTAATGCCAGACAAAGATAAATTAGCTACATAAAAAAGGGGTATTAACTCTGAACATGAATGGCTGGAAATAAATAAAAAGTTTTCATATCACAACAGCTCTTTGAAATTATCTTCCAAGAAGTGCCGACACAAGTAATAAACAAACAAAACTAATAGCTTTTAAAAAAAAATCAATATGATTGTGAAAGGTAAAAGATGATGTGGTGCCTAAAGTAGTGGTGGAGTAAAAATATTCTAGCTCTACATCACAGTCTTGTAAATATTTCAAGCTACGGACTATTTTGCTATGTTAATTTGATATCATCTGCATCATTATTATTATTGTTATTGTTATTAATGCTGCTACAAATAATATGCTGTTTGTCTGCTTTTTTATCACTAAAAATTCATGATGCCATAGGCTACTTGCCTGTAAAAGAATCACTTTGCAAGTAAATGAAAGATTTAAACTTTCAGGTATGTCAATTTAGCATCTCTTATGAGCATTAAAATCAGCTAAAAAAAAAAAGCCAGTAAATAAAGTGATAAAAGGTGTTCTTGAGTTTTATGCAAGACATAAAAAGTATCAAAAAAGTACTTAATGCTTATATTTTGTTTGCTCCAACATCCTCAGATTTAGTCCAAACGTACTCTTTAATGGTTTTTGTGGGAGGAAAAATCAGCTCTGGTTTATAGCCTTTGCTGCCAACTTTGAGCCTGAAGGAAATTTTTACAGCTGAGTTATAAACTCCTAAATATCAGCATTTATAATGGCAAGGTTGACAGACCTTTAATTTCAACACTAGCCAGTGACAGTATAATAATTTGAAAAAGATAATAATTTCACTGAGGTCAAAATCAAGTTTAAAAAATGTGCTTGGATCTTGCTAGCCCACAAGTGCACATATATATCCTTAATTGCAACCTCACCTAATTTAGGGCTGCCTAAAAAAATATAATACTTTGGTTTTTTAGCTATATCATTATTCCCAAATATTTCCATGTCCTGACATTTTCTGGCCAGACTATAGTCAAAATCCTGAATGTGTTTTTTATGTAATCTTGACTGCTTGGTTTTGGATCTCCTGCTATTTATTCTTCTGCTTCCTTTCTGTATAAATAAAGCATATGGTAATTTATTGAGTAATTAAGAGTTATAAAACATGTAAGTCACACACACATTTAGTCATAAAAACACCCTCTTCTTTACTACATCATGTGGCATAATCTTATTGATGTTACTGCCATTTTTCCTTCTACAGCTCCCACACAACTTTCTAGTTTCCCCCTCATTTCATCACCTCCAGGGTAGCGAGCCTAAAAGCATCTTGGGTGAGGCAATGCCCTGTCTTGCTTTTGGCAAGCTGTAATGCTGTTCTGAATGCTGGTAGAAATATCAAATATAGATCTTACTAATAACCTCTAGTCCCCTCAGACAGAGACATGTTCCCCCAGTAAAGATTCAAATAAGTTTTCCTAGCTATCCCTGACTATATGAAACATTTTTCTCTGTCAACAAAATAAAATCTGACACCTCATTGAGCGTCTCTGTGCATTTTTCCAGGGAATAGTTGATTTTTTGAGGGATCCCAGTTTACTCATTAGGCACGACATCTCTGATAATGGACCGCCTTGATATTACCTGTCTCAGCTATCAAGAGATAAAATACAGAAAAATCATTTTAATATAAATAACCCAAAGACACAAAGAAACTCCATATACTTATAAAAGGCATGTGTGGTTTTATGAAATAATGCTTCTCCTAGTCTACTTATACAAAGATCTTATCTAAAAGATACAGTCCTCTGTGTGTATTCAGTAGCCTTGTTGTACAGAGATTCCTGGTCTTCGTAGGCCAAGGACTCTTCCCTAGCAAGCCTGAGAGATGAACAGGTCATAATCCAAGGCACTTGAACAATGGAAACTCTTGTCATTACTGTTAACATGTTTTTTCCATCTTCCCTTCTTTTGAGTTTTGATTTTTCTTATCCTAGTTTAGGAATATTTTTTGTAGTTATTTTGGGGGCTTTGTGGGATTAGTTTCTGCACTTTTTTTT
The DNA here is from genome assembly GCA_013397915.1 of Daphoenositta chrysoptera. Taxonomy (NCBI): domain Eukaryota; kingdom Metazoa; phylum Chordata; class Aves; order Passeriformes; genus Daphoenositta; species Daphoenositta chrysoptera. Next base: position 485,440 of record VZRO01003417.1, read on the forward strand.
CAGAAGGATAGCTTTTCTTTTCCTTTTCCTTTTTTTTTTTTCTTCTTTTTTTCCCCTGTGGAAGCTTCCTTTCTAATTCAAATATTTCTTTAAAGGAAAAGATATTGTATAGTCATACTGGGTGTGGAAGTTTATCACATCTTTCTTAAAAAAGTTTTTTGACATTCAAAGGGATCAAAAGCCTTTAAAAAGCAGGACTACCTGCTTTCATAACATTATTAAATCATTCTGGTTTGATGCTTGTCTGATTTGAAAAAGCTAAAGTGTAAAGCAACTTGTTATACAACTGTGTAAATGCAGTTGTATTTATTGGTATTTTTTAATGTGTTGAGAAGAATGCTTTTTGCTATCTTTTGGTGGCGGTTTTCTTTTTTTTTTTTGTTATAATAGATATGAAAAGGACATTCGAGCTCTTCATTAACATTAGTTTAGATACTTTAGACTAGATCTAGATTTCTATCAAGTCAGATGGAACTAGAACTAATATATTAGAATTTGCTTATGCTGTCTTAGACCAGTTGTAAGACAATGAGACAGCAAGATAAGAATCTGGACTAGAACAAAACTTGAGAATTAGGTTAAGTATCTCCCCAAATTTATCCACTGCTGTGGCTGGTAAATAAGTTAGATTCTTTTGCTTGGGACAGCTAGCTGCGAAGTCTATATGATTTAAGTGAATGTCTAAGATATTCAAAGGCATAAACCCAAACAGTTGAAATTGATGGATCTATGTAGATTTAAGACACTGTGAAAATTCATTCATAATTAATTTTTTTTAATGCTTGATTATGTTTATAATTTTGCTACTCATCGAATTACCTACTGTTGAGAATTGCAAAAAACTTCAAAAAGGCCCAAATCCCCAAGCTTCTCTTCTTTTTTTTGTTATTCAAGTTAACATTGGAAAATTGTGTTGTATAAATAAAAACTAAATATCAAAGAAGATTATGAAACAGCAGTGACAAAGTTATTGACTGAAAAATTGTGCTCTCAAACAAAAGCCTCTTCTGAATACACAGGTTAAGGAAATCAGATACACATGCCTTTGCCTTAGATTCAGGGACAGATAAAAATACTCAGTCAAGCCATTTGAACTTTCAGCACTTTTATTTTTATAACAGGACTATTTTAAGCATTAAAAAAAAAAAAGCAAACTTCCTGTAAAAGATTTTAGGAAGCTTCTATGATATTACAAACTTGTGTGAGGTGTATGCACTCTTCACTCACAGAACAGATATGCCTGCTCAGACAATGCATATTTTTAAGATAAAAGAATTGTCAATAGATAGTAGAATGTGGTTAATAAAACAGTTCTTACAGATAAACAATAAAGCAAATTTAGCTTTTCTTTTACCTTTTTGTGTACTATATTCTCATTTAGAAAATGTCTGTTCTGCAGTTTGTTCCTGTCTTTCCTTCCATCACTTGCCCATAGTTCATTGCATTTGAACCAAAAAAAACCCCAAACAAACAGTTTTTTCATACCTAAATAACTTTTTAAACCACTCACAGCATCTCAATTTTGAGCATATAGTCCTCAATTTCGATCAAAAATTTTAGTATTTTCATAATCTTTAATACAGTTATTTTGTGGCAGATAATACTACAGTGCATTCAGTTAATATAAACTAAAATGAAATGGAATATTGGTGAATTAATTAATCTTCTATTAATAAATAGAAGATGACAGAGCTGTTTGGAAGGATAAAAATGTCTCTAACATTCAAGTTCAGACAAACTTCATGTATTTAAATTGTAATAGTTTCTATACTCAATGTCATATCAAAGATGATAGCTTTGGGCTCCACTTACTTTGACTATGCAGTGTAAACAATGAAGTAGCCTTTGACAGCTTACTTGTTTAGAATGACCATTTATGTTTCCAAAGCTGGTCCTGATTTGTAGATAGATTCCTCATGTTCTCTGGCAGTACTAAGGTTTTATATCACCACATGCTGAACAGAAAGGTGAAGACTTGAAATGAAGATAGAAATGAAAATCCAGAGTGAGATGTCTAGTTATTATGAGACATATTTTTTAATAGTCAGTGTTTGTAAATTTTGTATTTATATTTAGAAGCTGATAAAGACATATTCAGTCTATTTATTGAATTGGTCTTTGGACTCTTAAATTGAAGTAAAGATCTTCAGCAAATTTGCTGAGCTCCTTAGATGCACAGAAGTTAACAGGCAACTCACTCAAAAATAATTCCAGGCCTATTCTCTTTCCCAGTCTGTGCATTGATGCTGTCTGAAAAATTGCTAGCTGGCCTAAGACAAAACTGTGCCAGCAAGCATGATGGACAGTTTTAATCCATGTGTCTTCTTAGCTTATGGTAAGCATAACATAGTTTAAGAAAGCTGTAGTAATGTTTTTTCTGTGTAAGGTGACTTCAGACTCTTAGGAAAACAGATCTTTCATGTTATATTTTCTGATTATCTTCTAATAAAACAAATCACTGAGGTCTCAAGAAAGTACTTCAATTATATTTATTTGGTATATTAAATACATAAGAGCTTCTGATTTACTGTTTTTATATTTTAAATTGAGTGCTGCTTTCATGTAAGAGGCAGTAAGCAAAACCACCTCAAACCAGCTAGAAAATAGAATCTAGTGAAAGCTTCTATTCCTCTATTTAATTCTTGGAAAACAGACTCAGGGCTGAACTGCCTAGAAACAACTAATCATAAAGAGTGTGCTGGGAATACTTCCAGAAGGCTTCCTGGCTGTGACCTGCCTCCTATTCAAACTGCATGAAAATCTGCTGGGGACAGCCTGAGCGTGGCTGTCACGCACCCTCCAGAGCTCTGAGACAAGCAGCAGGGAGCACCTGCTCCTCGGGGACTTCAAGCCCCAACACCCAAGCAGAAGTGTGGGAGTGTTCATCACATCTCTGCAGCCCAAATACATATGAAATGTATTTCTCGCATTCTAAGAAAAGCAAACTGAACATTCGTTGTATTTGTTTTTTTCTTTTCTGGACAAAAGGTGAGAATAACAATTAAGTTTTATTCTGTGGCAAAATAAAATACATTGCAA
>VZRO01003424.1:0-49336 GCA_013397915.1 Daphoenositta chrysoptera
ATCAAAATTCCATTGTCAGAGGATCATGGGCCTGGGGACTTAAGTTGTGTTTTCTCTCTGAAGGGTATGTGGAGTTGAGGCATTGTGCGCTTGTGGGTAAGTGATTGCATGCGTCTGATGCATGTGGTTTCCATGGTGGAGCTGAAATTTGGGCTTTGGTGCTGGTGCTGGCTCAGGGACGGGTGGAGCCGCTAAGGCCTCTCTAGAGGGCCAGCCCCATGCCATGGAGTGCAGGGGGTGGTGGTTGTGCCTTGTCTCACTTTCAGGGGAAGTTCTAGCCCTGCAGATGGTAAGGTGTCATCGAATCACAGAATATCCTGAGTTGGAAGGGACCCACAGTATCATTGCAGTCCAACTCCTGGCCTTGCACAGGAGACTGAACAAATTACACCATGTGCTTTAGACCATTGTCCAAGTGCTTCTTGAATTCTGTCAGACCTGGTGCTGTGATCACTTTTGTGTGGAGCCTGTTCTAGTGCTCAGCCACCATCTGGGTGAAGAACCTTCTTCTGATATCCAGCCTAAACCTTCTCTGACACAATTTCAGGCCATTCACTTGGGTCCTCTCACTGGTCGCAGGAGTCTAGATGTCCGTGTCTGCTCCTCCTCTTCTCCTCACGTGGAAGCTGTAACTGCAAGGAGGTCTCCCCTCAGTCTTCTCTTCTCCAGGCTGAACAGACCAAGTGACCCCAGCCACTGCTCATACGGCTTCCCCTCAAGGACCTTCACCATCTTCATTCCCCTCCTTTGCACACTCTCTAAGAGCTTTATGTCTTTCTTATATTGTGGCACCCAGACCTGCCCCCAGCACTGGAGGTGAGGCTGCCCCAGTGCAGAGCAGAGTGGGACAATCCCCTCCCTTGCCCTGCTGGTGATGCTGTGCCTGATGCATTGCAGGACACGGGTGGCCCTCCTGGTGCCAGGGCACTGCTGGCTCATATTCAGCTTCCCATTGGCAGGAGCCGCAGGCTGCTTTCCAGAGTGCCTCTCATTCCCCAGTCTGTACACACAACCAGAGTTGCTCTGTCCCTGGTGCAGTATCCAGTATTTGCCTGTGGTGGGTCAATTACTTAGCACCCCCTGCCCCTCTTCTAGCCATGTGGTCTCTCGTGATTGTCTGGCAGAGTGAACTTCTGCATGATGGCTACTGTGCTCCTTTGTCAGCACTTTTTGACAATGTCATGCCCTGTGTGTTCCATACCATGTTATGCTTGGCTTGCACAACCATGGCCCTACAAGTCTACCCAGAAGTATCACAGTCTCCAAAGATGAGCCACGGAGTTGCTGAATTCTAGCTTGTTGGGGGAGGGAGCTTGAATAGTAAAAGCTGGTGGTTTTAGCCTGTGTATGTAAAAATGCTTTTTTTCCTCTTCTTTTTTCTTCTGGAGGCAAAGGTATAAGTGAAGATGCAGGAGCCAGAACTTGTCGCAAAAGCGCTGCGAGCTGTTCTTCATGCCTTTAAAAATGGCGTACGTTTGTCAGAACTTCAGAGTGAATACAGATCCCTGACCAATGAGTTGATTCCCTTCAGGCACCTAGGATATGACACACTGGAAGGCTACTTGGAGAGTATCCCAGGAGTGGTCAGACTGGAAGAGAACAAAATGGGAGAGGTAAGAATCAGTTATGGTTCAGAAATAGCTTTTTTGTTTGCAAAGTGTTCATGGTTCATAGCTTTACCTCCTTTTGTGCTGTAGATTTCTGTAGCATGCATATGGTGCATTAATTCTGGGAGAAGTGGAAGCTGTGACATAAGATACTAAGTGCTCCTTAATTTTCCTGCCTCTGCATTCCAGACACAAAGTTGTGTATGCAAAAGGTGTAAAGTTGCAGGGCTTTATCCTAGAAACGTGAATTCTGTCTGGAAAGATCATTTGTGTGGCTGTAGAGCTCTGGGCCCTTTCTTAGCATTTCTGACTTCGGAGGAGATATTAGTGGCTTTTCCTGGGACCTTAAAGAAGGTTAACTTGTGTGTGTTAATAATCTCCTCTCAGTGGGGTTTAGCATAATTTTTTTTCCTACAGTGAAACTCTTAGGTGCTGTTGCTTATAAGCCTGACAGTGCTTGCTTTGGACTTACAATTCTTGTTTGTTGTGGGTTGCAGTGTAACAGGACTGCAAATATGTGTTGAGGTGAGGAAGAGCCCATGTAAGCGAGGTGCCTTGCTGCAAGAGTTGCACTGTCCCGGCTTGGCAAGCATGTAAGGGATAAAGAGTCATCACACAGATCAGGGTGGAGAAGCAGATCTTAGAGAACTGGTGTGGTAGAAGAGTTATCCCTTATTCCTTGATCTTGCTGCACTAGCCTGTGTCTCTTGGTGACTGCCACCTTGGAAGCAGCTTGCTAGGACCACAAACCTCCTTGCCCAATAGTCTGGACTCCTGGTTTGAAGTCAGAATGCATTCTCTTGACAGCTAGTGTAGCTGTGTGACTTGCCCATGATCTGCGTGGCAAGCTTGAAGCCTTTCACTTTTTGGAGCTATGTCTAGGTTCCTGAAGTCTTTGTAGCCTGGGGCAGAGCAAAAAGCTAGCAGATCCTGTCCTGAAGAGACAGGACTTAAAGCTGAGCTTCCTTGTTTGCTCATCTGGATCAGGATGGCATCTGGGAACACAGAACTAGTTCTCCCTCATTAGCTGTGTTGCGAGAATATGGTGAGAGCTATCCTGGTTTTTGTCCTGATACCTGGAAATGTGGCTGTTTTTAAGAAACAGGTTCCCTTTCTGCATATTAACATCAGAATTTGCCCTTTTACAGCAGATAAGCAAGTTTGGGATTCTTTTTCCCTTTCTCCAAAGCCTGCCTCAGCTGCAGCTACATCAGTAACAGGATTGCAGGTACCTCAGGTCTGGGAACATTCGTGATCCTGCAATTAAATGCTTCCTCGTGGTGGTTCTGGCAGACAGCCATCTGTTTCTAACTAGGGCCTTGCAGTGTGTAATCTGGTATCCTCCCATTCCCTTGAGAGCCTTGTTTATCCACTAATACGATGTGTGCTGAGAGCCTTGTGAACTCTTGGATAGCACTAGAGGCAGTGACTTCTTTGTGGCAGCAGTTCCAAGAGAGTGAAATGTGGCTTTAGGAGTTGAAAAAGGAGAAAGTGACTAAACAGGGGTCTTGAGGTACTTGAGGAGGACTCACTTGGGTTCAGACTATGCTCTGCATGACTGAAGCAGCTGAGAGGAAGCACCTTGTTGAACACCCGGGTGGCAGGAGACATGCAGAGACTGAGCCCACGTTGCTGTTTGATGACCCTCCTATTGCCACATAGTGTCCCCATGGCAGACATTAAGCAGAGGGTGGCAGGCATGATGGTGCACTGATGTGGGCTGGTAAGCTACCTGGGACTGCTGCCATCTGCTTTCCTGATACAGGATCTAGGCTATGGATCATTGTAAGCTCTTTGTTCACCTCTCTTCAGAATACTTGACTTCTATTATAGGCTGATACCATAGCTCAGAGTCCACATGAGGCTGCTGCAAAGCATGCAGTCAGCCAGTCTCTCTTCATGGCTGTGGAGTACCCTGACTTCCAGAATGTCTGTGAGGACCCTTGCCTCTTTCTTTAATCCCTTTGTGGACAGTTGGGCAGAGCAAAGACATGCACATCCAGGGGTCTGGTAGCAGCTGATGATCCTGACTGTAGTCTAGACAGTCTTAAAAGAACTTTCCTTACTGCTGGGGCAGCTGTCCAAGACATACCACAAGAAATGCATTCATAAAGGAATAATATAAAGTAGGCAGTAAATAATACAGATTGATCTCAACGTGCCACATGTTACATGCTGCTTTAAGTATTTGTGTGAGGTGAATAGTAGCTGGGTAACTGGGACTGAACAGACTGATTATCTTGGGAAGGCAATGATATAAATTGTCCTTGTTCCTCTTGCTGCTGAACACTTATTGAGCTGTCTTGAATGTAGGAAAGATGGAAGCTGATGACTTTTTCTTCATGCGGTGGGTATGTCATCCAGTTTTCACAGAAGTTGAGAATTAAGTTCTGAATACAGAAGGCACTGCAAGGAGACTCATTCAAATACTGTGCACCTGCAACCGGTGGTTGCATCATTTCAAGGAACCCTACTTTGCTTTGCTTCATATTAATTTATAAGAAGTGTGTAGTTGCACCTCTAAGAAAACTTTGATTTCTGCTTGAATGATTAAGCCCCTTCAAAAGGAGAAACTTGAAGACTGCATTGCTCTGCTTATCTACCTCATCCCTTTTTACATCTGAATTCATTCTAACTCAAACCATTTTGTTAAACTTTATCACTATGATGTGAAAACAAGGGAAGGAAATGCTGAAAATTACTTAGAACATTAGTGACAGGAAAAACCTGAAATGTACCAAAAGATGTGAAAATGTGCATTTATAAAACTATGATAAATTCTATGGGGACAAAAAACCTTCTATATTGAGACTTTTGAGAACAAAGCTCAGGTTGATCCATCCCATGTATCCACTCCTGTTAGCTAAGAGTTTGAGGAAGGCTCTGATACGCTTTTCTGGAAGTGGGCACAACTGGGCACCTCTGTGAAGTGAAGAAGACAAGACTGTCCACAGCTTGGGATACAGCCAGGAGAAACTGGAGATCTGTGTGTTGTTCAGGGCTGTGATCTCATTTGAAGTCATGGAGAGTTGTTGCAACAGGTCACACAGCCAGCATGCTGCTGTAGGTTGACACAGCCTGCTGAGGAGTTATGGACTGCAGTGGTGAGTAGGAGGAGTTCCCATGAGACCTTCTGAGTTTGGGAGCAGTGGACATGCTGGGAGCTCTCTCTTGGGACAGATGATGAGACAGCAAGAGCTTATGAGTAGTGGACAGACCAGCATATGGGCAACATGGTGGCTATCTGTTACAAATGTCTCAGGTGGGAAGAAGTGGTAGATAAAGCAGATTATGCCTTCTTTTGACAAGTGCAAAAAGCTTTACATTTGCAGGCCCTGATCCTCAAGGGGGACTTGGGCCACTGCCATACCAGCTCTAGGGACAAGACATCCAAGCATGAGCAATCCAGGATGTTTCTGGGGTGTGCTGCTCCTCAGCATCCTGACACATGCCATGAATCAGTGAGAAGAGGTGCTCTGCTGGACACAGTCCTTGAAAACAAGGAACAGAGGTTGCAGATGTAAAGGCTGGGAAGACCCTTGTCTGTGGCAAGATGGTAGTGTCTGTGAGCCTGAAAGGAGGAGAACAAAGCAAGAAGTAGGATCAACAATGTAGGACTTAGGGAGAGCAGACTTTGGCGTGTTCAGGAATCTGCTTGGAAAACTCAGGAGACACAGTCCTGAAGAGAAGAATGATCCAGGAGAGGTAGTGGGCTTTCAAGGATTGCCTCCTCCAGTTTCAAGAATGGTCTGTTCCAACAGCTGGGGAAAAAAGTAAAGCTACCAGGAACACTGACAAAAATTGAACTGTAAAAAAGGAAGCATGCATGAGGTGGGAGCAGGGAGAAGCAGCCAGGGAGGATTATACAGATGCTGCCCAAACAAACATACATGGGCCTAAGAAAAGACTGTATTTACTATTGATTATTTGAAAAACTTGAAGATGAAGACAAACTGCCGTCTCCTTCAGAACAGCTCGCAGAGCACTGCCAATTCTGAGAATGTGCTTCCAAAGAAAGTCATTAAAATAGCTGGTTAAGTGTACAGGTAACAGGAGGAAAATACAGGGACAACAGAAAAACTAGACGAAAGAAGGTACAGCAAATGAAGACCTTCAGCCTTTTGCTGTGTTTTGCTTCACTAAAGCCTTATCAAGTCCATGCTGAAACTGTTGAGTGCAGATTGTAACCCAGACATCTGTGAAAGGGTGAAGAGTGAAGGATTTCAGGTTCACCTTTCACCAAGATGGGTTATGACTCAGGTACAGGCTGCTGTATGACAAAGTCTCTCTCTTAAGCAGGGTTGGAGAAGGTACACATGGGTGATGAAGGTGCTGCTGATTTAAATTACCATTATAAGCATGCACACAGGAGGTAGAAGCAGAATTGGGTAAGCTGGAAGGGGTGTAGAAATACTTACAGAAATATGCAGAGGAGAGTGCAGGGCAAGGAAGTCTTAGCCTTTTTGGGGGAGGATTAGGATAGGGAACATTTGAAAAAACGGAACGTGCACAAGTCCATGGGTTTGTTGCAGTGCACCCACAGGTGTCAGTTACCCTGGAAAGCTCATGGTAGTTTGTGGGAGGTTCCTGAGGACTGAAAGAAAGCACCGCCCTTTACCAGGAAGGGTGGGAAGGAGGAACTTCAAGCTGATCAGCCTGACGTTGAACTGTGTGAAAGTTGTTGAGCATCTAATCCTGGAAAGCTGTTCCAGACACTTAAAAGACGAGAAGGCAAGTCGATATGGACTTAGGAAGTGAAAATCATATGTAACCAAATTAATATCCTTCCAAAATGAGATGATTGGTTGAATGGAAAAGCATTGGATGTGGTTTATCTGAATTTTAGTAAGGCTTGTAATATCCTGTTCTGTAACAGTGGCACAAAACCCATTGGGACACCACTTAAAAGTGATGTGCCCTGAAAGTAGATGCTCAGGAACTGCTGTCTAATGTGTTCATGAAAGACCTAGGTGATGGGACAGAGATCATCCTCAGGAAGTCTGCAGATGACAGGAGAGACTGATAGAGCAGACACGTGCTTGTTGTTCAGAGGGATTTCAAGAAGCTGGGAAAATGGAGCATCAGGAACACTATGAAGTTCAGTGTAGGGAAATGCCAAGTCCTGCACCTGGGAAAGAATAATCCCATGTTCCTGTATAGTTTTGAGGCTGACCATCTGAGAAGTACCTTGGCAGAGAAATTCTCTGGAGTTCTGGTGGGTGTAAAGTTCTCAGGGAGCAGCAGTGTGCCATTGCAGCAAAGGAGACCAACAGCATACTGGGATTCATTAGGAACAGTGTTGCCAGCACTCTGATGGGGATGATTATTCCCCTCTACTCAGCAGCAGTGAAACAACATCCTGTTCTAAGCTTCCCAGAACAAGACAGACCTGGACACACTGAAGCAAGTTCATTGAATGACTGTGAAGATTATGAAGGGGCAGGAACATCTCTGATGCAGGGCTCAGTGTTTGTGCTGGAAAAGAGAAAGCTCAGGAATCTTCCCTGTATGTACTAATGTCTGTTGAAGGGAGTAAAAAAACCACAGAGCCAGACTCCATCTCCAGTTCTCATTGGTATTCAGTGAACAGACAAGAGATAGCGGAAGCAGAGTGAAATAAAAGCAGTCCCTTGTAAACATTAAAGTCCCCACTTTTTTACAGTGAGGCTGGCTAAACAATCGAAGAAGTTGTCCAGAGTGGTTGAGAGTTCTCTGTGTTTGTAGATATTCCACCACCTGACTGAGTAACTAGGTCCAGTTGATGCCACTTTGAGCACTGTATGTGACACTGTATGACATGGACGGTAGCAACATCTTCCAGCCTCAGTTTTTCTGTGATTCCTGGCATTTAGTCACTACAGTGCTGAGGCTGCTGGATTGCTGATTTTATAGGTAATTACTGTGCAGCAGGTACACTGTCTGATTTCTAAGCAGGAGCTCCTGGGTAGGAGAGCTGTCTTAGGACACAGGACAGGGAGGGCCTCACTGAAAGAGAGGCCCTCCCTGCAGTGGCTCTGTGTTGAGCCAGCCTAGCAAAGATGCTGCGTGTGCAGCAGAGGAGGGGGAAGGATGAGCTGGAGAGCATGGCTGGAAGAGTTGCCTGGTTTCTAGTGTTGTCATCCATTGTCTGTATTTTCCTGGGCTGTTTGGGTCACCCTGGGAGACTTGAGAAGATGCCTGGAACAAGCTGTTGGTGCTTAGCAATCTCTTGCTTTTGTTGTTTTTCTGCTTTGGTTGCCCTGTCTTAGTTGTGAGAAAAGCTGCTTTTTGGAGCTGCTGTTTGCTAAATTTCAGAGGTGCTGGTCAAGTCCCTGAGTTTCTCTTTCCCTGCTCCTGTGCAAAATTGTCATCTCTGGTGTTTGTTGGAGGCCATGGCCAATAAGATAGTAGTGCTGCCCCCATGGCACTGCTGAAAAAGGGGCCCTTTCTCAACCTCTGCCACCACCACAGAGCATGGCTGAGATCAGACTTTTATTTTTAACTTAGTGCTTTTGGGGCGACTGCCTGTGTCCTTACGGAGTCCTGGAGGAGCACTCATCTAGCTGCCTTTGCAGCAGTTGAATGGCCCAAAAGTTTGGGCTTGCATCTTCTTTGTGAGGCAAAGTGCATGCTAGGCACGTGGTTTGAGGTCTTGCCAAGGCCACGTTCCTGTATCCATCCAAGGGATGGCCTGTGGAGAGGGGACGTTGAGGCAAGAGGCCATGAAGTTGGGCAGGGAGATAGCTGTGGGCTTGTCCAAGGCTGGGCTGTTGTTGGGGGTCAGCCCAGTGCCTCCAAGGTAATTGGTACAGCCAGGATAGTTGTGCGGTTTCTTTGGTAAATGGGGCAAAGGCAGCCCTGCTCCACAGGGTCAGCGTGGTGCCAGAGTCTGTAGTGAGCCTTGGAAGGAGGAGCAAGGACAGGCTGCAACCCCATGGCTTCCCAGAGTTACAAAGCAAGACTGTGGGCCTGTGGGTTGGGAGTTAGAAACCAGGCTGTTTCTCAGAGGGGCACAACCTAATGTGGAAAGGTGATGGAGGGGCTCTGGCTGTCTGCTTTGCTGATTTCTGAGGTTTCTTCTGGGGTTTCACAAAAGGAGTGAAGAAAAAGAGTGTGGTCTCCAAGATCTATGTCTGCTGCTGTAGCCTTTCCTGAACTGCCTGCTGGCCTGCATGATCCAGCAGTTATTGGCTTGGAAAGGGATGCAAGTGATTCTGAGAGCTGTGGATGAGCACAGGCCTCACTGACTGCTTTTCCCCCTGTCCCCTTCCTGCTCCAACAAGGTCATTTGCCATGCTGTTAGTTGCAGTGAAACTGTGCGCGTTGCTCAACTGGTGGCCCGACAGAGGAGTTCCAAGAAGAAAACAGTCCGGCAGGTGAACTGTCAGATGAGGCTGAAGAGCATGTCTCCAGTCAGTTTATCAGGTAAGCCATAGGCAGCTCTAGAGGGCCTGCCTTTATGAAAGAACTGTGCGGCTGCTGCAGCAAAAACCTTGACTGAGGGTGTGTCACTAATAGTCACATGGTCCAGGTGGAGAGCTCCTGGGGGAATGAGTGTTCTTGACAAGGGTGCTTATGTCTGAAAGCCATCATCAGAGAGAAAGCCCTTCTCAAGTGTGTACGTGAGATGTGAATGATCTTGGAAAAAAATGTTATTGGAGGACACTCAGCTTCACTTTCACATGCTCCTGCTTCTGTGAGAAGCACAGTTGAGATGCAGGCAAGAAATGTGGCAGTGAGCCTGCTTGTTCTTTAAAGCTGTCATTGGCCTGTTCTGGAGTGTGAGGATTGAGCCATGCCCTCACAGTGAGAAGGAGTCAAAGTGAGAAGCATCATCTGTGACTGTTTCAGCTGCTCATGTTGCTGATGCCAGTGCTACAGTGCCATAAAAGTTCTGATGCCCATTTCTGGCTCTTTTTACCTCTTACCTTTTGCATAAGCTGCTGTAGCAGTGTTTTCCTAAAAGCGTGCATCAGGTTTTCCTCACTGCTGTGCTGTTGTGTGACTGTCTGTGGAATTGGGCCCAGAACTGGGCCCAGGATTAAGCCCAGGCAAGACCCATTTGCTGGTGGGTTGGCAGCTTGGAGCAACAGTGGGTCTCATAGTTTGTGTGTTTTCCCATGTTGTTGTCTGCAAAGAAGTGTTTGCTGCTTCTTGCTCTTCTAGAAGGATGCCAGTTGGGAAGCTGAACTGGTGGCTCATATCCCAGTTAAATGACAGGGATTATAAAGGCAGGTTGATTCACTGTCTTGCGCATCAATCCCCTTTTAAGTGTTTGTAACCTCCAAAATTGATGCAGCACATGCTGCACATAAACAGCAAAGTGACCAAGTCCTTTTTTATCCCAGTGTGGCCTGAGCGCTAACGTGGTGTGTTCCCCTGTGGGTGTTACTTGGTCACCTCTGCTGTGTGGTGGGAGTTCAGGTGCCCACAAGGCAGAGTAGAGAAGAATAAACCCTTTGGATGGCAGTACAGGAGGTGCCTGGGGAGGTGGAAGTAGACTGGGTGGAGGAGAATGCTACTCATGGCTGCATCTGCAAACTCTTTAGGAAAGCCCAAAGGAACTTTGCGACAGCCCCGGTCTTTGAGCATGCCAGAAGAAGGCAGTAAGAAGCCTGTTCCTCGCCTGCCCCGAGGCAGAGAAGTGGCAAGTGGAGGTATGAAACCTGTTGTGGAGAGTGCCCGGTCTGCCTTACCTTCAGCTGCTGGGAGTGGACCACCTAAAGAAATCCCCATGCAGAGGCATGTCACTGTGGTAAACAGGTCAGTGTGTGCATATGTGAGTGTGTGTGCACAGGTGAGAGGAAATGAAGTGTGATGGACCTTTTGATGCTGCCATGCAAGTAGTGCCTTTTGGGACCCAGTGGGAATCCAGGCTCCTGCCCTTGCAGAAAGTGAAGTCTGAACATGTGAGGGTACTCCAGGAAGGAGATGGATGACGTTTTGCCTTTTTGGATGCTGCCAAAGCTAGCCTGTGCTCTTGGCCTGTTTTCACGTCTTCTGGGGAGAAATGCAGCCAAAGGTGTCACAGCAAGGGAGTGTGGGGCTGTTGCGTGAGCTCAGGAGGGAGCTGTTGTGGCCAGTGTGACGGAAAACAGAAGGAGCAGATTTGTGTGCAGGGACAGGTGATGTGCGTGTTGAGGGTGATGGTTGTCTGCAGGTGGCTGCGCTTTGCCTCTTGCCTGACAGCGTCAGTGTTTGTGTCCTTTCTCAGAGTGCTCGGAGTCAGGAGCCACCTGAGTGTGTTTGGGTGAATCGAGATGAGGGCTGGAGCTGCAGTTCTGCTGGGTTAGCGGTACATGCTGGTTTTCAGCCCCGTTTGAGCCTCTCTAATCCGGGTGGCTTAGTCAGCTGCTGCCCCATCATTTCTTTCTGTGTTGTTTTCGGCTGTCCCGGGCCGTCAGCTGATGGTGGTGAGAAAGTGTTTGCCGTTGCTCATTGTGGCTGTGCTAAGTCCGCCGGAGCTGTGATTGTGGCGGTAATCCTCTGCCGGGGGAGGACTCCGAGCCGGGCTGGCTTGGAAGTCGGCCTGGCGCTGAATGGAAATGGCAGTGGCGTTGCCGCTTGCACGGCGGCGTAGCTGGGAAGGGACACGGAGCAGCGCAACAGCTTAATCCTGCCGCGGTGCCTGCTCTCTCTGGAAGATCCACAGAAAGCAGGCATGTCCTGCCCCAGTCACCTGCATGAGTTCCATGTGCAATCAGGGGGTCTGTTTTGCAGAGGAGAGAAGGGCCAAGCCATCCTGCTGTGATTCAGAAATGTAGGAGCAGCTGTGCTTGGGCCTTCCCTTTTCTGTGTGAGCAGATGAGTTGCATTTTTTTAAGTGGCACGTCCCTAAAAGGTCACTTTGCTTCAGGCAGAGCAAAAAGAGCACTTGGAGTTTTCTCCAAGTTAGTTACTGTAAAGCCAGGAAGTATTTTACATCACTTAAACATTTGTGATGCGTGAAATAAAATTAGGTACATGTCACCCCTCTTCTGGCTATTCCTAATATAGTTTGCTACATTTTGTGTTATCTTTGTTCATCTCTGGCAGTCTCTTTTGAACTCCTTTTAGGTACGTATTCTACTTTTGTTTCTGTTATCTGTTTCTTCCCTACACTGTAAGAGAAGCTACAAGCAAAGTCTGCTTTGGCCCAGGTAGTTTTGGAAGAGAAGACATCTTGTGCTGTTGCAAAGAGTCCAAATGCTGTCCTGTTAGTTTGGCAACATAGTGAAGGGAGAGTTCGGGGAGGAAAGTTTCATATTCTGTTTGAATACAGGGTTGTACAGTGTCCACGTGACTGGATTAATTTGTTTCAACTTGGCCAATTTGAATCAGGACTGGCAAGATCCAAGTGTTCTTGCTGCTGGGGACGTTTTGTACCTCCTGAGCTGATGGAGTTGCCTTGTGCTCTGAGAATTGCAGGAGGGAAAGCTTCTTTGAGCCAGGAGGTCCTGACTTCAAAAAAGTGTGGAAATGAATGAAGCTATGAGCAGCATCTCCAGAAATGCTGGGCTGACAGCAGCCTCATAGTTATCTGGTTCAGACTTGAGGGCACTGCTCCAGCACGGGTGCCAGCCCTTGCCTGTGAGAGTGGCTGAGCCTACACAGTGCCGGTTGACTGAGACAAGTCCTGGAGGTGACACTGTCTCTGCTCCACTTCCCAGTTTGGAGTGAGCTGTGTGCAGTTTTTGACTTTCTGTTACCTACCCTGCCCCTCCACGTACTCACATTGTAGGAAAGGACATCCATGCCCTCATGGTTGCACATAGGGATCTCTGTTTTCTCCTTTTCTGTTGAACAATTTGTCCTGCTATATCAGATGTGTGTTGCTTGCCTTGACATGATGTCCTATCAGTGACAGATTTTGTTTAGGTGCTGACAGGTGTTGGTGCTCCACCCAGTATCATGTAGTGGAGCTCCTCACTGAGGATGCAAATGGTGGTTCCCTTGTGACTCCCAAAGTCTATGTCCCACATCTATAGCACTCTGTGATTTTTTTTTTTTTTTTTTTTTTTGGAGATTTTCATGACCACAGCTTCAGGGACTTGCTACTATGTAGCATTAGGTGGAAGGGGAACAGGATGTTCGTCTTCCCCGTTCTGTCACACTCACATGACAGCAGAGAGATGCTGAAGGTAGCTGCAGTTGTCCAAGGCCTTCTTGAAGATGCTGTGGCAGAGTCTGAGAGGCTTGTCTTTATAGCAGCAATATCTCAGGTTATCTTGACTATGTTGCTGTGGACCTGCAAATCCTCAGATGCAGGGAGAGACCTTGCTGGTAAGGCTACCTGAAGAGATCCTTGAAGCTGGAATGCAGCAGCATGGATGAGAACAGGTTCAGATGCTTGGTGAGCCCCTTGCTTGAAGCAGCAAGAGCCGTTTGCTGCTGGCCACCACCTGGCCCTGCTGCTTAGATAGCACTGTCCAAGGTCCAAAGAGCAGATTGGGGTGGCATGGGCCTTACCAAGGTAAGGCAATTGGCTGGGAAGGGCATTGCTGCCCTTCATTGAGAGGCAGTGATGTGTGGCAGTGAGACGTGACTCGCTGCTCAGCTGCAGCTACGTGTGGGGACTTGGCAGGGCTGCATGGCTGGTCAGGCATTTGTGAAGGGCCAGGCTGCTGGTGTGGCTAGGAGGCCTCTTGTTGGGAGCAGGCTTCTAGCAGCTGAGGAGCATAAGGCCTTGCAAGTAGCTGAGTTGCCATACCTGCAAACTGAAGGGAAGCATGTTGGCCCTGCCACTGTCTGGCTGTATTCCATCTCACTGTTGGAGACGTATGACTATCATGATCTGTGTGAGCAAGCAGCAGATCACACGATACTTGTCTGAAACTGATACTTGTCTGATACTTGAAACTGATGATGACTAGGCTCAAAGCTGATGTTAGCACCATGTTGTGGGAAACTGTTGAACCACAACAGAAAGCACAGGAAGACCCTACATGAAGTCTCTTAATACTGAGAGGATCCCAAATCCAATTTGCTTTTGCATGCAGCAGAAGGGAATCATCAGTCCTCTGTTTCAGGTTCCTTTCCAAGGTGTTCACGTGGCATGGCTTAAGCGGGGAACATCTGCCCTCTTCCTCACTGAAACTTTACTGCAGTTCTGGCTGGCCTACCCTGCAGTCAACGTCATTTGTGTTACCTGATGTGTGGCTTAAGGTGATACAAATGTGTGTGGCACTGAGGACTAGAACACAGCTATGGATTCCTATTGGTGGGCAGCGTAGCAGGACAGTCTCCGCTACCCATGTGGCTATTTTATAGGATTGTTTTGCTTTCTGCCTAGCAAAGGTTTGAGTCTGCTTCCATTAAGAGGACTTTTTTAGCTTGAGTATCTGTTCAGTTTGGAATTGTCCATACTGGTAAATACATGTACAAAGAAGTGGGATCCTAGATTTTTTGTAGAATCTGCATGGGCAGCCACAGCCACCTTCTAAGAAGAGACTGCTGCAGCTTTGTGGGGGCATCTGAGCTGTGTCCAGAAAGTAGAGGGTTTTCTGTAATGCAGATAAGTGTTGTAAGAGGCTTTTCAGATACCCAGCAAGTACCAGGTATGAATCTTAAGTTTTGAATTTGTGTGGGTGACTTTCCTTTTGTACTTTCTGAGTTTTGCAGCTGTGCTTGCAGTTGATCTGCTGTTGCCTAGGACTTCTGGGCATGACTCCTGTTTTGTAAATTGCTGAGCTGGGCAGTGCCTGTCCTCACAGCTAGTGCTGTGGGACATGACTCAGAACAGAACTATGGTCTTTGGTACAAGTAATACTCCATAGCTTACTCCCATCGCTGATGGAGGAGCAATGGTTTCATCTAACAGGGACAGCATAAAAGCAGGGGAGACAAATTAGTGTTAAATCTTTAAAAGTGCTCCTTAGAAGAGATGTGAACGTGGGAGGTCGCTTTCTGATTTGTGGATATACTCTGATTAAAAATCAATATGATGACACGTAGGGCTGCATGGTCTTGACTTCCTGTTGCGATTGGCCTCAGCATCATACTTGAACTGCTTTCCTACCTTCTCAGAGTCCAGGTGGAGCTGTGAAAATCACCCATGGTGTTTCTGCAGCTGGTGAGGTTTTTGGCTTGCTCCACCCTTGTCCCTGAACTCCAGAGCTGGCCAGACTCCTTTCTGGCCCCTGGGCACAGACCTTCTGCAAAGCCTGCCCAGTGCATGTGCAGGGTCTGCTCTGGTCAGGAGATGCCTGGTTCAGAGTGACCTGCCCTGATGTAGTGGAAATGTTATCACCCTGACTGTACTGTAGCTCTTCCTTGGGTATGTGCAACTCTTCCTTTGGGAGGTGTTTGGTCCTAGTCGTTGAATTCCCTTCTCCAGCTCTTACTTCCTTTTGCTTGCAGTAATTATTCCACAGCTAATTTTTTTTCCAGGTCCTTGTGAGCTGGAAAAAGAGCTGCTGTGCCCTCTTCAGTGTCAGGAGTTCTTTTTGGTGTCTGTACTGCCAAGTAAAAGCTGCTGCTCTCTGGGGGACCCCATAAGAACACCTGCAAGCATGACATTTGTATGCTTTCAGTGGGAGAGGTCTTCGGAGAAGAATCTGTTAAACAGAGTAACAACAGCATCCACAAAAAGGCTTTGAATGCCTACATGTTCCTAGATGCTTTCCCTTTGCTAGTATCTTTTTACTGTGTTTTGTTTCTCACAATAACGAGAAAAATGAGTAAAAACTAGAAACTACCTGTTGATCTGTCCTGTTACTGCTGATCAGGTTGTCTTCCTGACAAGGACATTGTGATTGCTCATCTTGTGCAGGAGGCCTTCTAGGAGTGCATGGAATGCATTTTATTTTATGTATAGGTCTTAGAAGTAAATGGAATGTTATTTAGAGACAGGAGAATTATTTTAAGCAATTTTCTTTCCAATTTTAGGTCTGAGAAGAGACTGACAGTCCCACCACGGTTTCAAAAGGAGTTGCAAGTTCACCTGTCCAGAAGCTCTTCCACAGAGTCAAGTGGTATGACCATTAAGAAATTATTTGTTGACTACCCAGAGTGGTTGTCATCTTAAAAAAATCCATCTTAGTACTTGTTTTGAATGAAGATAGGTTTGGATGAGAAATCAAGTTCTGTGAGTGAACCTTTTCACTCTAATTTCATTGTGCTGAGGAAATGTATGCTTATCTGCCTCTTAGTCTTCTAGGAAAAACATTGGGCAGTAAGTGTCAAAGCCAGTCACAAAGCCGGTGTGAGGAGTTTGGAAAGAGGGGGAGTAAACTAAACTTCACTGCTGGGGTAGGAATCTGGTGTAAGGATGAAATCCTGCCTTTCAGGAGTAAGCAGCATTACTAATATATCTGTCCAGAAAATACTCTTCTGCCTGCGTGGCTGAACATTTGTGCAGCTTGCAGAATGATTGTTGCTTTCTTTGAGACTTGTCAGCCTAATTTGTGAAGCTTCAGGTCTGGTAGCAAATACACCCCACCAAAAGGAGAAGAGGAGTAGAGATGAGGAAGCAGGTAAGCTAGTGATGTGAACCTTTCCCTGGAATAATGACTGGCTAATTCCTACACACAATGTATGAAACTGCCCAGAGCAGCTGAACAGTCATCTCTTTTCCTTGCTTCACTTCGAGGGCTTCCTTGGATGCAGTAGCACAGAAAGGCTGCCTGCTGGGTGGAGACTTTTCCTCAGGACATATCTTGGAATGAAAGGCAAATGATTGGTCTGATTTCTACACCTGTCTGAATACAGAAGAACATTCTTGGTTGTCATGCAATGTCTTTGGTGTATTTGTTCTCATAAAGTAATTATCTTGTGCCCCTTTTGGGATTCTGCCTTAGTGCAGCATCTCAGCTGCGGTGGGGCTGAGGGTTCTGTATCCTCTTTCAGAATCCCTTCAGAAGTAACAGGTAGCAACATCTTAAGAAAATAACTACAGTGATAGAAAATTCATCTTTATGTAGTTACTAAATGTCTGAGTTTTCCATAGTTCTTTCCTACAGGAAGTGACTGAACCAGTCTGAACGTTTTAGAGTTGGTATTTTGCTGGCAGCTCCCATGTTTAATTTTTAAGTAGGGAGGTAATCATCTTTCTGTTGGTAGGGCTATGTTTACTTCAAGGCTGTATTTTTTTTAACAGATAGCTTGAATACATCCACTGCAGAGACACATACTGTTGCCCCTGGCTCTTCTGCTGCTGATGTCAATGAACTTCAAAGTCGCATTAAGGAGCTTCTGAGCAAGTACAGCAATGGTGTCAGGGTGTCAAAGATGCCTCAGATCTATCGGGAAATGTACTGGGAGGACCTTAGCGCAGAAGTGCTCTATCAGCTTGAGAACTGGCCTCATGTGTGCACAGTAAGTATTGAATGCCATTTTTATGGAAGATGCCAGTACCCTACAGATTTCTGAGTATTCATTTGCCAAATGTTATTTTATGTGTGCCTGCATTTCCTTTCATGCTCTGTAGCAGTGACAGAAAACCCCCGCACCCCCACCACCCCACTCCCAAATTGTAACAATGCCTTTAGAAATCCCAGAAAATCACTGTTGACTGGACTAGTGTTTTGAAGAAGGAAGGTCAGCCTCTGTTGGTGTCCTGGAGCAAGTGCTTGGGGTTGCTGACTTGCCACCTTTAACTGACCACAGTACTGACAACCCAAATAGCTGATGACATGTGATCTCCAGGCCATGTTTGCTGTTCTTGGTTTGGGTTTCTTCCCAATTGCTTTTTATGCTTTTCCTTGTTGGTGGGTATATCTCCTGATAAAGCCATAAGCTACCAACATCCTTTGTGAACATTCTGAGGTCTAACTGTATTTATCTTTCTATAGACTTTTCCAAAGGTTTTTCTCACATCTTAAGCCAAGGAATTTTGCTGTGTAAGTTAGGTTTGTGATATAATAATAGATGAAATTGAAGAGTGGTAATGGTGGGGGGAGAAATTACAGCTAAACCCTTTTCTGCCCTTCTTCTGATGTCTGTTACCCCTTGATTACCAAGGGTGTCTTTGCCTTTTGTATTAGGAACTGGTATCTGGCTGAGTGTCCACTTAGAGGTCTGACACATGAGTTGCCATCACCACTGGGTTGAGGGTCTTCGACTGCTGTACTTCTGTCTCTTCTTCTGCATTCATGAGTCATTTATGGTGTCATGCAACTTTGCATCAAGGCTTTGTTTAGCTTTACTTTAGCATGCCAGTGATATCAGTGAGGACTTTCAGCTTCTAAGGTATCTGTCAAACTGTGGCACATAACAGTATTGAAGTAGTAAGAATATTTGTCTTCTTGAAGTGCATTTTATGTATGTCTTACTAAGTCTTTTCTCATGTAAAAGCGCTAAATGCAAAAAAAAAAAAAAAGAAATTAACTGAGTTAAGTAACGGCTCTTCAGGATTAATACTATTTGCATGCATGTATGGTATCATCACAGATACATAAAATGTGTTTGTAACACCTTACTACCGACACTAGAAATGTATGCTGTTAGCAGCAATTTGTTTTGATGGTTGATGATTGGTTCCTGTGTTATCGATAGAGCAAGCTGTTATGTCTTGAATTGCTTAATTCATGCAGCAAATTTTAGTCTTTTTTGTAGCTAATGTTCCAGTCAGTCCTGTTCATCCAGGATCTTTGTTCTGTGTTCGTTATCCGTTTGCTTGTTATCTGTTGGGTCTATCTCTTTCTTTCTAGCATGCAGATAAAGTCATTTAACCATAAATAGGCACTGATTAAATCCATGGAAACATTGTAATACAATGGGCACAGTACAACAGCAGTCAGAACTATCAAGTTATCTTGGCACAGTCAGTCTTATTGTAGAGAACTGTTAATGAGCCTCTGAAGACTGTCTCAGTTTACTGACTTAAAAAATTGTAATTATGGCTCAGGCATGGAAAAGTTTGAACTGGGACTTCTTATATGAAACATGTATGATACATAAATCTTATATGAAACATACATATGATACATCTTAAATATAATCAGTTCCTGGTTCAAACAGATTGTCTGCAGGTGTACAGCTCTGTAGAACCTTTGAAATGCAGAAGATAGACTGAACTCTCAGGTGAAAGTAAAGATACTTCCAAGACTGATTTCTGAATTATTTCTGTCTTGTTGGTTTCTTACACTGGGGGTGTCTGCCAGGCTCAAAAGAGAAAACATGCCTGGTGTCTCTCTCATTATCTTCTTAAAGAGACAGAACATACTGGTTTTGTACTCATTCTGATCAGTGTAGCGTAGTTACAAACCAGCAGACAATAAACCCAATACATTCTCGGTGTCTCCAAGCTTTTACTTTGAGGGCTGTGCTTTGGAGAGTATCACTTTTGAATAACTTTGCACCTCTAAAAATATCTGTTTGAAAGGAAGAAATTTTATATAGGAAATTGTAATCTCTATGTTTTTACAGCCATGGGCAATGGACATTTTTCCTGTTTAGTGAGTTCAAGTCTCCAAATGTCACTCTAAGTTGCAGGCTGATGGTCTTGTTTTCAGTCTTCACCATTCTGGCAAGAGGTACTGAGGCTAACTTTGTCTCCATTTGTCTGTTACCTCCCTTCTTTAGGTGAGCTTGCTGGAGCATCTTACTTGTAGCAACATATTTTGCACAACTAAATGCAAAAGTATAAAGTTACCAGGTAGTGGCTAGCAGTCACAGATTATAGCCCAGCCTTCATGAGCAACAGGGCTCACCATAAATATGCTTACAAGTCTTTGTTGTCTAGACAGACCTCAGCCAGGAGAAAAATCTGCTTCAATAACTCTGGGCAGATCCATAGTGTTGCTGAATTGTTGCTTTCACTTCAGCACAACTAGTGCTTTGAGCAAAGTGGTGACTGGCAGTGACCCTACCATCTTCACTTTTTTTATCAGAATATTTTACTTTTCTAGTAGACTAATTACTTTGTCTTGTGTCTTTGAGCAGCTACTGATCCCTATTTTAGATTTCCGACTCCTCTCTCATTTCTTACCTTTCTACGTATTTTTGTCACAAGTCTTTCTCACAACTTAGCTATTTTCTTAGAATTCTGAATCAAAGTTATATAGCTTTGCTGCGTTTGGGCTCAGACTTGAGTCCTTGAGATGCAGGCAGCTGAACCCCTGAGAGAGAACATTGCAGCAGAGGTGTGAGAGGTATGTAAGCATGTAAATTAAAAAGTTCTTTTTTTTTTTTGTAAGTCACAATCCAAAAAGTAGTAATAAATTTTTATTTGGTACTGCTAACATGACAGAATGGTTTCCTCTGCAGTCTAAATGTAAACCTCCTTACTGAGTTGTATGTATGTTCAAGGGACTTTTTCCTTGTATATGCTCAGCTCTTCTCAGTTACTTGAACTCTCTGAGTGATTCAGGCATGTTGTGATGGTGATTCAGATATGACAGTGCAAGAGAAGCCTTGATCTAAGCCTCTTAGATCTTTTCTCAAAACTTTTGCTTGAGTTTTCATGGTTCTTTTCCAAAAGCTTTTAGAGAATTAAGCAGTCCTAGGACATTAGGGAATGTCCTTGCGTGGATGTTTAGTTGGTTTAAAGACTGGAGATGGAGCAAGCCTGGAATGATTGACCTTTAGAAAGGCAGGAAGTCATGGTGGGGTTCCTCAGGGGTAACACTTGGACATATGCTGGTCAGAGTTGTAACAAGTGAGTTGGTGAAGGATGCAAATAAAAGTTCAGCTGGCTAGTAATGCAGGGTTATTCAGG
The DNA here is from genome assembly GCA_013397915.1 of Daphoenositta chrysoptera. NCBI lineage: Eukaryota > Metazoa > Chordata > Aves > Passeriformes > Daphoenositta > Daphoenositta chrysoptera. The sequence goes on from VZRO01003424.1 coordinate 20,224, forward strand.
GTTTTAAAGACCAGGGCTCTCTGAAGAGATATGCAACTTCCTCATACCATGTTTCTGGCCCATAAAATTTCAATGTAATCTTAATTACAGCCATGGACAGAAAGGAGTCTCACTGCATTTTTAAAAAGTGTGGTTTTTCTGTGTGGACTGTTAAGCTTGGGAAAAAGGGATCTTGGCATTTATAATAGCTTCATGCATTGACTCAGTATGGAAAAATGCGAGTGATAAGTATTTGCAAAATAAAGAGAAAAGGAGTATTTCAGTTGGAAGGAGTCTATCAGTGATCATCTAGTCCAATTGCCTAACCACTTCAGGAATGACCAAAAGTTAAAACATGTTATTAAGGGCATTGTCTAAATATCTTTTGAACACTGTCAGGCTTGGGGCATCAACCAAGAAGCCTGTTTCAGTGTTTGACCACCCTCTTGGTAAGGAAATCTTTCCTGACATCCAGTCTGAACCTCCCCTGACACAGTCCTCTGCCTGGCAGGGAGTATTTCCTAGTTGATTCACTGAGTACTTGTGACCAGAAGTTATCTCCTACAGACTTCACACATTTCCCAGATTTGCTTGTCACAGCACTACAGTGTTTGCATTAGATGTCTGGGAAGTTGCAGTCTCCCGTAAGGACAAGATACGGACCAAGAGATTTCTCCTAAATGCCTGTTGGTAGCAGACAACCATTACAACATCTCCTTTGAGACCAGAGTCTCTCACCCACATCATCGCTAACAGTGTGGGCTGTGCAGTCAAACCTCCCCTTTTCCATCAGTGCAACTCCTCCACGTTGCCTGCCTTGCCTGTCCCTCCTGAAGAGCCTCCAGCCCTTCATCCCAGCACTCCAGGTGTGGTGCTTGTTCCACCAAGTCTTGCTGACACCAAAGACATCATAGCTCTGGGAACTGACCAGTGTTTGATGTCTATCCTTTTTGCTTCTCATACTGTGTGTGTTGGTGTACAAGTATTTCAGATGTGCTCCAAGATCGACTCCAACCTTTGACCAAACACCACCTTGTCAGCCATGGCACTGGTTGTCAGTCCAGTCATTTCTTGAACACCTCCAGAGATGGTGACTTGACCACCTCTCTTGGCAGTCTGTGCAATCCCTGACCAGCTTTTCAGTGAAGAAATTCCTCTTAATGTCCAACCTGAACCCTCCCAGTGCAACTTGAGTCCATGTCCCCTTGTCCTGTCACTGGTTGCCTGGGAGAAGAGACCCCCACCTGGCTACAGCCTCCTCAAAGGGAGTTACAGAGAGTGATAAAGTCACCCCTGAGCCTCCTCATCCTCAGGCTAAACAGCCCCATGTCTTTCAGCTACTCCTTATAGGAATTACCCTCTCCAGCTCCAACCCCTCAACAGCTCCTTTGCCCTTCTCTGGACTTGCTCCAGCACATAAATGTGTATCTTGTCATGAGGGGCCCAGAACTGGGCCCAGAACTTGCGGGTGGCCTTACCGGTGCTGAATATAGAGGGGCAATCCCTGCCCTGGTCCTGCTGGCCACGCTATTGCTGATACAGGCCAGGATGGCATTGGCCTTCTTGGACACCTGGGAACACTCCGGGTTCATGTTCAGGTGCTGTTGACCAGCATCCCCCTTTTCTGCTGGGCAGCTTTCCAGCTGCTCTGCCCCAAGCACTGCACAGGTTGTTGTGACCCAGGGGCAGGACCTGACACTTGGCCTTATTGAACCTCAAACCTTTGGCCTTGGCCCACTGATCCAGCCTGGCCAGATCCCTCTGCAGAGCCTTCCTGCCCTCCAGCAGATCAGCACTCCCACACAGCTTGCTGTCATCAGTGAATTTACTGAGAGTACAGTCGATCTCATCAGACCATCAGTAAAGATATTAAACAAGATTGGGCCAAAGAGTTATTCCTGAGGGACTCCACTAGTGACCAGCCCCCAGCTGGATGCAGAACCATTCACCTCCACTCTCAGGGCCCAGCCATGCAGGCAGTTTTTAACCCAGCACAGATGCACCTGTCCAAGCCATGGGCTGCCAACTCTTCCAGGAGAATGCCATGGGAGACCATGTCAAAGGCTTTGCTGAAGTCCAGGCAGACAACATCCATAGCCTTTCCCTCATTGTCTTGGCAGGTCACCTGGTCATAAAAAGAGATCAGGTTGGTCAGGCGAGACCTGCCTTCCCCAAACCCATGCTGGCTGGGCCTGGTCCCTTGGTTGTCTGGCATGTGCTGTGTGATCATAGTCAAGATGATCTGTTCCATAACCTTTGCTAGCACCAAGGTCAGGCTGACAGGCCTGGAGCTCTCCAGATCTTCCTTTTAATCCTTCTTGTGGGTGGGCATCACATTAGCCAGCTTCCAGTCATCCCAGACCTCCTTGGTTATCCAGGACTGATGGTAAGTGATGGCAAGCACCTTGGCAAGTGCTTCTTCCAGCTCCCTTAGTACTCAGGTGAATCCCATCCTGTTCCATAGACTTGTGAGTGTCTTAAGTGTCACAGGGGGTCACAGCCAAAAATGCATTTCACCCATTAGGACAGATGGATCCTGTCAGAACCTTGTGCCTCAGAAGTTTTTCCATGTTTATTAAACCCAAAGTTTTGGTGAAAACACCAATCCTAGAGCCGGTATTTTTGTAGAATGAATAATCTTTTAATTGACAGAAAGAAGGGATATATGCAAATTGAATTGGTTCTAGAGTTTTCTTGGGGTAATGACTGCTTTAGTCTTTCTATCTGTTTTCTGAAGGAGGTGGTAGAAAAATAATTCCACCATTCTGAATTTTGAAATTCCACTTGTGCTGGAAGAGATACATTTGCTTTTCAACAGTTCTAGAACAAAGATGCTCCTTTCCATAAAATATTCCACTGACTCTGGCTACATACTAGATTAACTATTAAGCTGTTGTTATTGGAGGACAGTTTCATCTCTGTGATCTATCATTTCTCAGTCAGGTTTCTTATTGCTTTTTAATAAACATAAAGCTAAACAATATGTAACACATAAGCATATTCCTTAGTGACCTTAGACATTGTATTGGCTGATGCTGTGAGAAAAGGCTCCTCAGACTGGAGAATATTTGCCTGGCTGTTTATTCTGAGGAGGAGGCTTTACAGGGTAAAGGAAAGCTTCGTTTTCTTCACTTAATCTCTTGGATATCTGGTAAGGTGTCAGACAGATCCCACAGTTTGTCAGTCTTGAAAATATGTAATTGGAAAAAAATTGGAGAAATTAAGGGGGGAATTAGCATATTTTTGTTCACCAGTTTGTGGGTGTTTGACTGGTTTGTTGTTTGGTTTTTGGTTCTGTTTTTTTTTAGTAGTCACTACACGTTGAAGTTTATCATTGCAGGGAGGTGGAGGATTTTTTAGATAAGAATGAGACTTGCATGAGACAACAATGAAATATTGCCTAGTTGACTGGTAGGATATTTTGTTAATCTTTTTTTAGCTGTATCTAGTTCTCAGATTATTATTCATATTTTATATTTATAAATGTTGGGACTTTTTGCAGAGAGTGAAACTAAAGGCTTGGGAGGATGCCAGGATTAGATGGTAAACAAACTGACAGAAATAGGACTGAGACTGTTGTTTTCTGAATCTGTTCCTGGGCAGTACACCATGTCTTAGCAAAATGGGTACTACATGCTACTGCATCAGGCAGCTGAATTTCTACTGTATAATTCAGAGTGAATTAAACAGGTATGCTCAGAAAAGAGGATTGCCACAGTAGAGAGTTGTATTCCTTGAAATTTTGGTTCCATCGGGTCTTTACTCTCAGAGAAGGAATTTCTATACCACAGTTAAGCTGTATGTGAAGCAAAAGTCATCCCTCTAAACAGAGAAACAGACTTGAGAGAATAAAAAATTCAACTCTAATGCAGTTCGAACACAGAGGAGAGAATGGAGCAGGCTACCACATCCAGTATTATGTATGAATGAAAGTTCACAGTTTCATACAAACCCTAAAAGCTGTTTCCAGTAGATGAGCTCTTGGATTATGATAACTTTGCCATGCTCATTGAAGAATTTGGCATTTAGACACAGAGCCACTAGCCATGTAGAACAGAGTTTAGAGAACACAAGACATGTTCTACCTGAAATGTAATTAGATGTGTTGCACTTACGTCAGCACAGAGCAGACTACAGTTGGTGTCAGCCTCACTGAGAAGATGTTGTCACAGCACATGTGGAAATGAGCCAGTTGAGGAGACAAGATCCAGAATAATTTTGCTGTCCAAACACGGTGCTAAAACAGGCTGTAAATCAATATAGCTGAACCTCAGTCCTGGTAATGAGTGGTTAGACAACATGATGAGCCACCAAATGAAGTCAGACTCCATTTGACAGGATCTTTCCTTATTCCTGCAGCCCTGTGTGTTAAATCTTGCACTTTTCTGACCTTGTAGGAGAACTTCAATGCACTATGAGGTAAAGGTTAGTACAGCCAAAAAGAACTGCTGACAAAGATGTCTGCTGATCCTCAGTGCCGGCATAAAGATGGGAGGAATAGGGGCCACCCTTAACAGTATGGAATTGTTAGATTGACTCAGCTGTCTTACTGCATTACAGTTTCCTTTGTAATTGTGTCTTTTCAGAAGCCAGAGTCTTGTAAGCACAAGAAACTGGAGAACAAGTATCTTCACTGTGATATGTAGGGTAATGAAGTGGAGGGCAAAGAGGATGGGCAGAAGGGGGCAATCTAAAGACACTTTTGAACTTTGTAGAGCTTACCACCCCAGCCCTGATCACAAGCTGAACCTGAACAGAGGATGTCTTGAGAATAGGGATCCTTTAGTCTAACAACAAAAGAAAATACAAAAATATACCCAGTATGACTTGTATTCTAACAATTCAGTTAAGTACAGAAGAAATGACCACTAGAGACAGAATCACAGAATCACTGAGGTTGGAAGGGACCACTTTTGATTACCTAATGCAATCCCCATGGTCATGCAGGGCCACCTGCAGTCTGTCCAGGTATGTGTCCAGTCATGTTTTTAACAATGGACATGCTACAGCTTTTCTTGCTGACATATTCCAGTCCTGTTCCAACTTCCCAGTAAACATGAGGCTTGGCTAAAATCAAGCCTTTTGATATGTTCTTTTGTTGTTTAGGGTAAGAAGATAGGTATCATAGCTTCCCATGCAAAACAAGTGCATATCAGACAAGAAGCTGCAAAGGCTGGAGTGGATTCCAAGGATTAGCTGTAACTGGGTGATGTAAGAAGCTTCCACATCCTTGTAAGGAAAATCTCCTTACTGAGTGATGCCACCGTGTGCAGTGGGGATCTTCAGCCTTTCAAGAATGTTGGTCGAATCTGTTTTTTTCCCCAGAACTGGTTGCTCTGGATGCATATTCAGCAGCTTGGTAGCTTAAACTCTGTTGCTTTCAGAAACAGCTACTTGGAAGAACAGGGAGGAGTTGAATGTTAATGTTAAAGCAGCATTTCACCATTGCCTGGGGAGACCTGTACTGTAGAGGGATGGGCAAAACCAGACCTGAAGTTGTGCTGGCTGCCACTGACAGAGAAAAGACGCTGTCAGCCAGTGTGTGCATGCAAGGTACTGCTGATAAATGCCAGAAATACCTTCCTCACTGCTTTGAGCTCCAGCTTGCTAGGAGCTGAACTTCGTGTACTGTTGAGGAAAGTCAGGTAGATGAGAGCTGCCTTCACACTGAAGCGTTTGTCTAAGGAGCGTGCCAGTAAAGTGTGTCTGTGTACAGTCTGTGGTATGTAGGCCGTGGTAGTTGGCTTCCGTGTTGCATATTTAAATCAGATCTGAGAGAACTCCTGCAGCACACTCCTGACAAATTCTTCTCACTGAATCGGAGTGATAGTTCTGATTTGTATTTTAGGGCCATCTTTGCGAACCTGTCCAGGAACCATGGAGCCAGACTTTTTGTTTGCCACATAAGACAAGACTCTGTCACTGACATTAAATGCTAAATTCCACTGCGGGTTTTCCTCTCCTACCTTGCAGAAGAATGGCAGAAAATAACTGCATATGCTAGTTTGAATGTAACCTTGACAGTGAAGGACATTTACTCTGAATAGAAACTTTCATTTCAAGGATGTGCTTTTTCCAGTTCCTTCTTGGAAACTGTGTTGATGCTCCAGGAGGTTACCGGTGTATGATTATCACTGTACACACAATTAAACAAGGCTTTGGTAAGAGGATACTTTCTTTAGTTTGTATATTTTAGTGCAGTGGTTTTTTTGAACATTGTCAAGAATATTTGTACAAAGCTTTTGTCCTACCAACACATACAGGAGCATGTCTGCCTTTGTCCTCTCTAAATGTGTATGTCAAAATGAGTGGACTTGCTCTTACATTCCACTCAGTTGCAGTGTCAATATATATCTTGGGATTATTTTTTTGTTTGAAGTTTTATTATTTGAGTCTCCAGATTTCAGTTTTTAAGAGCTCGCTCTGTTATTCAAGTCCAGGACAAAAATACTGTTCTCCTGTGTAGAACGACTTCACTCTCTGTTGCCCTGATAATACATTCTGACGGCTGTTGCCTCTGCTTTGTGCTCCATAATGGAGAGGTGACAACAGGCATGGTCACAGAATCACAGAATATTCTGAGTTATAAGGGACCCACGAGGATCATTGAATCCAAGTCTTAGCCTTGCACAGGACATCCCCAAGAATTACACCATGTGCCTAAGCTCTTGATCTTCTTGAGCTCTGTCCAGGTTGGTGCTGTGACCACTTCCCTGAGGAGCCTGTTCCAGTGCCCAACCACCCTCTGGGGGGGAAAAACCTTTTCCTGATATCCAACCTAAACCTCCCCTGACATAACTTTAGGCCATTCCCTCAGATCCTGTTACTGGTCACCACAGAGAAGAGATCAGTGCCTGCACCTCCTCTTCTCACATGGAAGTTGTAGACTGCAACTCAGTCTCCTCGTCTCCAGGCTGAACAGACCAAGTGACCTCAGCCACTCCTCACACAGCTTCCCCTCAAGGCCCTTTTCTACCTTCACTGCCTCCCTTTGGATGCTCTCTAATTGCTTAATGTCTTTCTTATCCTGTGGCACTCAGAACTGCCCCCAGCACTCGAGGTGAGACTGCCCCAGTGGCGGGACAATCCCCTCCCTTGCCATGCTGGTGATGCTCTGCTCAATGCCCTCCAGGACATGGGTGGCCCTCCTGGCTGCCAGGGCACTGCTGGCTCATGTTGAACTTGCCATCAGCCCCCAGGTCATCTTCCATGGAGCTGATCTCCAGTCTCTTCTTCCCTTGTCTATACACACATTCAGGGTTGCCCCATCCCAGGTGCAGAATCCAGCACTTCCCCTTGTTAAACTTCATGCTGTTGGTGTTTGTGTAGCCTTCTAATTGATCAATGTCAGTCTTCAAGGCCTCCCTGCCTGTGAGGGAGTCAATAGCTCATCCCAGTTTTGTATTTTCTGTGAACTTGCTTATTACCCTTTCCAAGGATTACTAAGCCCCCAGGTCATTTATGAAGATGTTGAAGAGCACAGGACTGAGGATGGAGCCCTGTGGAACCCCACCAGTGACAGGTCACCAGTCTGATGTCACCCCAATCACTGTAACCCTTTGCACCTGACCCTTGAGCCAGTTGCTCACCTATCCCATGATGTGTTCATCCAGCCGTGTGCTGGATGTTTTGTCCAGAAGGACACCCTGAAAGCCACTATAGAAAGCTTTACTGGAAACCCAAAAAGATCATATCCACTGGATCAGTTAGGTAGGTTACCCTGTCATAAAATGAAATGAAGTTTGACAAACAGGATTTTACCCTCATGAAGCTGTGCTGGCTGCGACGAATGACTGTGTTGTCTTTCAGGTGTTTTTCAGTACCTCCCAGAATAATAATGTACTTGCAGAGCTGGCCTGTCAGCCATGCTAATGGGAAGTACCTTGAAGGCAAATCTATAAACTCAACAGGAAACGTGGTTGAGGTATTTGTGCTAAAGAAAGGGTGGCTGTTTTGAGGTGCTGCTCACAAGTGGAGCCATTTGCTTGCTATTAAAAGTTTCTGTGGTGTTGTGCGGCCTTGAAAGTGACATGATTCCTGGAGATGTCCTGTGCAGGGCCAGGATTTTGACTCGGTGATTCTTGTGGGTTCCTTCCAACTCAGGATGTTTTATGATTTTGTGACTCTAGTGATGTCAACCTGTGCTTATTTATACTGAAGTAATCTGAAACGATTTACTGAAATAGCATTTTGCCGTCTCTAAATGGTTTGCACAGTCAGCATATACTGCCTCTTCAAAACTGAACTTCAGTGCCTAGAAAACCCCAGAGCTATTATTGGAGTTAAGAGGCTTAAAGATCTCTGAGGATCTCTCCTCAGTCTGCTGCCGGTCTTTAGTGTGTAAGGGTTTATAGTCCTGTCAGCAAAAATTTATTCAGCTCTGTTGCAGCTCTATTTAAAGAGCAGCAGCCAAGAGAAGGGATGCAGAAAGGTAGACCTCTGCATCCAGCTTCTTCTAGGATGAACTGCCTTACATTCCAACACAGCCTTCTCAAACAAAGTGTTTTCTTGATAATGTTAAGTATTTTCTGGAGCTAAAAGTTTCCTTGGCTGGTTATGTAAATGAATTCCTCAATCTTGTGCATGGACTCATGGAACATTCTTATCAATTCTACTCTATCTAGGATGTCATTATCTGCCAAGATGGAGTGCTCTGATTTTTTTGTCTGTGTGAGTTGATATACTTAGGTCTCCTGACCGTGTATCAAAGCCTTTGCAAGGCTTTGGTAAGTTCTTTGTTAAGTTCTTTGTTGATGAGATGTTTTAACTGAGCTCCTTTCTTTGCCTGTGGTACAAAGGGCACAGTAAGATTCCTCATATCAGATGGTACAAATACAGATGTTCTCTGTCAGGAATCATTGAAGGCACCTTTTGTCCTTCTAGACTTCACTGCTAGACGTTTTATTGTCTCTTACATCAAGCTGACTAGCAGAGATGCCCAAGAACTTTGCTTTCTCATGTCTTATTCTTGCAGAAAGTATTTCTATTTTGGTTTTTCACTGATAGAGAATAACGTAGGCATGCTACCAGGAATGTGTCAGAGTTCTCTAACATGGTTAATATTTTTTTATATCTATAAAAACCATTTCTTTTGTGTCATGCTAGTGTTCATGGAAGTTGACCAAGACCTACTCCCAGGAACTGTTTTGCAGCTTGTTTTGGCACCAGCCTAGACAATGTAATCCAGAGCAAGTGTATGGAAATGCACTTATATAGTGCATTTTCTGACTCAGACCATCATGTGGCAATTTGGGCTGAGTGTGATGAGATGTACATAGGGATGAGATGTACATAGGACAAAATACATCTTTCACCTGTAGGAGAAGACCATTTAGATTTTTTTCGATGTATTGTAACTCAGTATTTGTTTCTTGCTGATGTTATTCTTATGATGAGTGATATGCATTATTCTTTTTCTGCAACATAATACCTGAAGACTTGTTCATTATGCTTTGATAGTATGTTGCTAGGGCAGAGCTGCAAAGAATTACTTGGGCAAGGTTTATAAAGTTTTGATGGGTATAGACATCAGTAGTGTGGAGGTGAATGCTACCCCTGAGTAGTAGCAACTAATTCAGCTGCTCCATGTTTTTTCATTGATTGGCTTTTGAAAATGACTTTAATTAAAGTTGTTTCCTCTGAGGAAGGAACTTCAAAGAGGAGCTACACAAACCTTAATAACTTTCGTTATTGTTCTTGCTTTGGGACCAAGGTGAAAACAGTAAGACCTTTTGTTATCTCAATTTACATAGATTCCTGCTAAGCTATGCTTAGATCAATCTGTGTTGAAACTGCAAAGCTTTAGGAAGCAGAATTTTATTGTGAGTTTGTGGCTACAGTTCCCACGCGGTACTTTCAATGTTGAGACTTCAGGCTATGTGATATACTTATTCTTGAAGTTAGCAAAGGGTGGGGACATAGGGTCTGGCAAAATACCTGGTTCTGAAGGAGGTTGGGGTCATGATTTAAAAGGGTCTAATCAGTTTTATTATTAAATTTATTATGAACCAGAAATTTCTTCCTTAATTTCAGAACTTTTGTAAAGAAAAATAATTCCCTGAGCATGACAGCAGATAGCCTGCCTGACAGCACTGCCTGGCAAGTGTCCTCTTGTTTCTGAAGTATAGAATCAAATCTCCTTTCCCTCAGTAAACTGAGACAGAAACTTTTGTTTATGATCTGCTTACCTGTGGGGAAGATTGGGGAGGTTAATGTGCAAAAGATGTAAATTTGTGAAGGGTGTCACCATCTTCTGGTCCTCCTAAGAGGAAAGAGAGACTGTACTTCTTTGGAAGCAAGTCCCAGTTGTATTGCATAAATTAGATATTTGCACGTTACTGATGTAGTCATATGTGTTTGGTACCCTTCAAAACAGAGGAGGAAGCATTACAGGAAATACTAACCTGTAGTAACTACCTCAAGCTTAGTTCCCTGTGGATGTTCTCTTCAAAGTCTGTATAAAATGCATGTTATGAAAGTGCAATTGGCAAGGCAATTTAGTCTTAGAGATGCAACCAATTATTGACTCTATTTTTTGTTTTCCAAGGTGGAGAAAATACACAGAGGTGATCAGACGGATGTACTTCTTTACCCTGCTAAGAAAATACCACCAGTAGCAAAAAGTGATACTGAGCAAGAAAAGGCATCTCAGAATGTTACTTCATCAAAAGCAGACCCTTTGTCAAAACCAAATATGGAGACCACACCTGTGTCACTTAGTAGCGACTTAAAGGAGAAAGTTATTAGCATCTTGCTGAAGTATTCCAATGGTCTTTGGGCTCATGCACTTCCCAAAGTGTACCAAGACACTTTCCAAGTAAAATTTCCAGAAGACATTCTAAATAATCTAGAGTTGCTTTCAGATGTGTGTACTGTGGACTATGTATCCGAAGTGCCCAGAAAGGCAATCCTCTATGCTAAACCCCAAAGATGCATTGATGAAAATCTGAATGTCACTGAGAAAGTCAAGAGGCATGATGGTGTGAAGGGCACAGCTGAACAGCAGTATGAAGAATCCAAGGACCAGTATCTAGAAAACATAACTGTTCCTTCTCTAATCATTCCATCCGAAGGATCTGTGTCCATCATGGTGTTAGACCTGAAAAACACTAACGAGGTCCTAATAAGGCAAGTTCCTATTTTGGAATCTACGTTTTTTTCTCTGTTTATAAATCCACCTGCTCATACTGTCCAGGTCTGCCAGAAAAGAATAGATGAACGGGTGGTTTCAGGACTTTATGATTTACTTATTTTGCTAATGAAAATTAAGAATCCTTTTGTTTGTGTGTTTAAATTGAAATTTTCTGAAAATTATTCCTTCCTCAACTGATCACTTATACCAGCAGCTTTAGCTTGTCTGAGAATCAAGGCAGATTTGACTTGCCATTGAAAGACTTTATAAAATAATCCTACTACAACACAAAATGGTATTCAGATATTATTGTTGTGCTTATTAAAATACTTTTTACTTCTATAACTGATTTTCAATAACTAGGCATGACTTAATTGTGCTCAGATTCCACTTTTGGAAAGATGAGCTTTCATCCAGCAGTAAACTACTGGTGTTTCTTGGTTTGGTTCCTAATCCGCCAAGTCTTAGGGGACAGTGTAAGAAGTGGATTGTTACATTACATCTCTTACTTCCAGTCTGCTGTGCACATGTGACTTAACTCTGCAAAACTTTCTCCTTTTTCCTGTACACCTTTTTGTTTTGGCATCATTTATAACTTACTGTACATGTGGAGTAACAGTTCTTAGCTTTCTATTCTGTCATTCTAAGGAGGTTTCCACTAAGTATTTGGGATGACTGCTTTGAGTACCATGGATTAAAATGCCATATGACACTGGTGAGCTGAGGGTGGTTATGTAAAAATTTCTCTGCGAAGCAGCAGTTCCCAAATTTTGAACCATGTTTCTTGGGCAGTATTGAAGTTTCTCAATTTGTCTGTGTAGGTACATGATGATGATTAGTGGTTTCTTGGTCCTAGTTACAAAAATTACTACTTAGGGTTATCCATGTACTTCATGGGCAAGGTCATTATCCTGATACGATGAAACTAGCCCTGAAGGGAATAGGGGTTTTTGCCGTGACAAGAAAATGTTCATGTAGAAGTATAGGGAGGAAACAGTGCATGGGTTCTTCTTTTCTTACATGTCCCACCAGTCTCTTTCTGCTGACCTACACAAGAACTATGCAGCAGCTGTTGGTTGATGTTGATTTTTGCAGGACCAATAAAATCAAGATTCCTCTTTCAGTCTCAGGGGTGGAGCAATTTCACTTTCTTGGTATGTGACTAAGTGTTTTTTGTCTGAAACCTTTCACCTGTAGGAGTAATGAAGGCAATGCTGAAAGGTTTGGTGCTGTTTCTGTTTTGAGACATGGATCAATTCTCAAATGTAGTAAGAATGAAAGTCAGGTGATAGAAACAGTCCTTCATATTTGCTAGGCATTCACAACAGAGTGCTTGAAGGCAGAGATGACACACTAGGTACTGCAGCTGAATTCTCACAAGAAATAATGAATAAAATAGTGAATGAGGCAGGAAATTCTGAAAGATTCTTCTGCTTTCTGTTGAGCTACTCCAATTGTCTATTAGGTATCTCTATGAAACAAATGTTAAAGAAACTTTTAAATAGCACATATATGACTGTCACCCCACTTCATCTCCATTACGAAGTAGATGAATGCTTGCACAGAAACAAAAAGTCTGTTTCTAGGAAAATCACAGTTCCCTGGAATGTGATCAGATTTAACATAACCTTTATAACAGAGTTTCCATAGCATATTATAGTACTGTATCTGCTCTGTTTCTGGGCGTATAATGTAAACTCTGTGGTAGAATTGAGCAGTATCTCACTCTCTATGAACAAGCTGAAATAGTAGTTGCTAATACAAATGTGTGGGTACATTTTCATTTTGTCTGCTGTAATGTTTCTGAAGCATTCAGAACTTCCCATTTGGATTTTTCAGAAAGTTTATATACTTGATTTAAGACTTGAGTAACACAAACAGCATTAGTATGAACCACTAGGTCAGCAGCCTAGTATCAAGATAAACCTGGAGTATTAGAGTAAACAGCATTTGGTTTAACAGGTAATTTTTAATGATATTTTAGATGCTTTGGTTTGGATCAGCCTTAGTGAAAACCAGATTAAGATGGTGTTTGTTAGTGACAGAGTAACCTTGTTTTCTATAGGCCTGTTAATGGGGGAAGAGTTTGGACACTAATGCCATAGAAGATGTATATCATGTATTCATATATGCATGTAAATGTTCTTATGTTTTTATTCAGCATTTTTAAAGTTGCATCCCAACTCTTGTTGTGGTTTTTTTTTTTGTTTTGTTTTGTTTGTTTTTTGTAAAATATTGTAGGTATGTGGGCAAAGATTATTCTTCTGCCCAGGAACAAATGGAAGATGAAATGAAAGTGTACTACAGTCAGAACAGTACATTGTCACCAGCTCAGTCTCTGAGTGTTGGGCAGCTGGTTGCAGTACATGCTGAAGAAGATGCCTGGTTGCGTGCTCGGATAATTTCTCTAGAAGACAACAGAGTAAAGGCAAGCAATCACCTCTTCTGGCACTTGGAGAAAGACTTGAGACAGGCTTGGTTTTTAGATATATAGATATTAGCAATTCTTAAATATGCTGCACTAGTGTTCTTTCTTTTCTTGCCCTGAAGTGCATCTGTTTTCAGGTCTATTAGAAATTAAGACCTTGTAGAAGTTGTATGATTGACAGAATTAAATGGTCTTTTAGGGTTTTTTCTATAAATGGTTAGAGTTTGGGTGTTTTGGTTTCAAAAGGGGCTGGGCCCTATAGCACTTTGGTGCTGAAAATGTACCTTTGATAGGAGGAATGGTTTGAGGGGAACACAGGAAGAGAAATGGAAGGACAAAATTCATTTGTTCCTAGATCTTGTCTGAAGTCTTGTACTGAAGTATCTCTAACATGAATATAAATGAAAATAACATAAATAATAAAACAATATAAATATATATAAAATAAATACTATATAAATAAATAAATATTATATTAAATATAATATAAAAATAATATAAATGAAAAAAAAAAGCATACTTTGCCCTTCCAGGCAGATCTGGTGTTTTGGGAGTTATGTATTATGCATTTTAGTTAAACCAAATTGACATTATTTAACTCCTCTGTTAAACTTTTCCTGTGCCTAACAGACTCTTCTTGCCATCTGCAGTGAAATTAGAACATACATTAGAACATACATAAACAAAAAGTTTAAAACTTCTCAATTATTTCTTGTCTAGTCAACATTAATGATACCTCCTTAACATTTTTGTTTCTTTCCCCAGTTAGGTCACTTTTTATCCAGCCCTGCTTAACATAGTTTTAAAGTTGAACCATTTTATAAATACTGAAATAGCACGTGTATTAGAACTGAGTTTTTTCTGAAAGTTAGTATGATAGTAAAAGTTAGTATGATTAGAGGCATGCTTGCCTCTAATTTCTCCCTAGTCCGAGCTATCAGCCAAAAGAAGGCTGCTGCTTTATTGCAGCTTTTGCTGATTATCCTCTGACAGAGTTCAGACCTTCTTTCAGTATTTGCTGTGCAGACATTTTGCAGGATAGAGTTTAGGAAAACAGTTGTAGAAAATCTCATCAAAGCCTTCTTTCTCTCATTTTTGCTCCAGTTATTTGCTGCTGTGCCAGTTTGAGGCAAATTTGGAGGAAAATATCCTCTGATAGAAGGCAGATTACAGCCGCCCCTCCCCCAAACAGGTTTGGGGAAAAAAAGAATTTTTCCTCAGAGGAAAGTGAAGACAAAAAAACCCTATTTATTTAACAAACACACTGAAAAAGGATAATAATGCTAAATAATAAAACCCTCCGCTGTGGAGAGAAACCTGGGAAGATCTCAAGAGTCCTTCTGTGGGTGTGGTCTCTCTCCTCCTCCTCGGAGCTGGGTCGGCCTGGGCCCCCTCGGGGCCTCAGTGGAAAGGTCTCCCAGTGTGTTGTGGTATTGTTGAACAGTCCAGAAGAGAGGAAGAAGGAAAAAAACCAAAGTCCCAGGAAAAAAAAGTTTAACTCTCCGTCTCTCTCTTCCGANGTCAGCAATTTTCATACTAGTTTCCTGCATTGACTGGATTTGTATTTGTATCAAAGTAAAGACAAGCTTAAATCAAAATTATTCTCTTAATGTTGTAAAAACAATACACAAAATTTGTAATGGCACCTATGTGGTATTTGACTTTTCAACACTTTCAAAACTCTATAAATAAAAATTGCAACTTTTTTACCTTTCTTCACGTGGTTTGAGATAATATATGCTGAATTCTTCCAGCACTGTTCCTGTTTAGAGTTGAGATTCTGTAGAACAGTTGGAGAGGATGGTTTTATAGAGATCTTGGGAAGGAAGCTTTCCCTGAAAACATGAAATTAATGGTACTTAACTGGCAAAAAGTAATTTCTGGCTGCATAGAGAATGTGGTAACTGAATACATTCTCCCTAGACTCAAGAAAACACACTTACAATTATATTCATGATCTTGTGCTTTTAATTCCCTTTTTCCATTATCAGGTATACTATGTTGATCACGGCTTCGCTGAGTTTGTTGAAAGCAACAGTGTGTGCAGACTGCAGAAACAGTTCAGATTGCTTCCTTTTCAAGCTGCAAAATGTAAACTGGCAGGTATGAGACAGCCCATTCTGACTGTACATGTGCTTACTGCTATGCTTAGTGTTGGCCCAGCTTATGGATTGAAGCCTCTGCGAGTCTGGGAGTTCTGATCCTTGTTTGTAATAGTTCTGTATATGTATGATAGATTTTGTTCAGCACAGCTAGTCTAAGCAGACATGGGTATACATGGAAAGAAGGAAAAGGAAGGAAGAAAAGATGTCAAGAAGAGTTTTACAGAGAATCCTTGATGTTGGAAGACAATTATATCCTGTAGTTCTGTAGTGGAGCTTAATTGTTTCTGCACTTAACATGGATGGATGTCTTTGTCCCTTTAATATGTGTGACCCTAAAGAAATAAAAGGAAATGTTTATTGTGTGAAGCAATGTACACTAGCACAACATCTTTTTCCATAAATGAGGTACATCTGTTGTGGCCAGATGAGGCAATATTTCTAAATATGAGCCAATTTAGTTATTTTGAAGTGATCCCTCCCCTTTCAGGACTTGCATGCTTGCAGACTTCCTAGACTCTGCTGGAACTTACTTACCTTTCTAAAACTAGTAGGCCTTTTTAACTTTTAAAAAATATTAAGTTTTAAATATGTGAAATTGCTGTGAATGAGCTCAGTGTTTTTTTGGTTGGTTGGTTTTTTAATACTTGGATGCATTCAATTTTTCTGTACACATTTGCTTTGACTCTTTCTGAAGAGGATGTTTTTCTTTTCTATTCTGCCCTGCCCCCAAAGATGGCTTTCTTTGATAAAAAGGTAGAAATTAAGTAGAATGCAAGTAGTAGGGGTGCAGTACAGCTTCTGTACACAAAAAGGTATGGTGTGTCTTACAGGACTGGAAGCCTTCTGTGATGATCCTGTCCTAGTAAAGGCTGTGGAATCACAGACATGCTTCAAGATATTTGCTGTGGAAATACTGGAAAAGAGTGATATTCCTCTTCTTGTTCTCTATGACACTTCTGGAGAAGATGATATCAACATCAATGCTACTTGTCTGAAGACATTGTATGACAAGTCCCTTGAACTGCACCTGCAGGTACCATTGTCCTGTTTCTTCCTTAATCTTTAAAAAGCATCGACTGCTGAGGTCTTAGATGGACGAAAAAACAGTACTCAGAAATTTGCTAAGTCTTGTGTGGTTTTTTTTTTCCCTTTCTTGTTGAACTCTTACTGTTGCAGGTAGATGCACTATATACCAATGTCAGAGTAACAAGTGTTTTCTCTGATGGGAGCCTGTATTGTCAAGTGCCATCCAAAGGCTTATCAAGACTTTCTGAAATATTGCAGAAACTAGAAGACTACTTTCTTTACAAGGTAAGTTCCGTGGTGAGGGAAGTGGTGAAGTCATGAAGCATTTCTCCAGAGAGTTCCAATAATTTTCCTTGCACATAAGTTCAAGTTTCTGTTGTAGCCCTAGACTATTCAAAAAGGCTAAAAATTCTCTTTCTGGTTTGGGGCTTTTGGGGTGCATCTTTCAGTGTGAAAAGTCTTTTAATGCTTTCTTTTTCACAAGCACTCTCTAAGGCTTCAGTAACTACTTACATCTTTCCTTGAATATTTAGAATAGTAAAAGTCTGGCTCTTAATGGGAAGCTTCCAATAGAAACTGCATGAGATTGGAATAAAGCCTATGGATATACTGCCATTTTTTTTCTGGAAATTTTACATTGTGAAGTTGAGGTGCATAAACATTTAGGTCTGTATAAAGTGGCAATAAAAGCAGCATAATGAAGGTCTGTTCTTCTTCACATGGCTTCTTTGGAGATTCAGTGGCTTTGATCTGATACATCTGATTCTGCGTATCTTGTCCTTGCATCCTTAGCTTTTGAATGTTGTGGCTAGTATCAACATCCAAGTGATGTATAGGAGACATTTTGAAAAGTCTTTAAAATGAGCATGTGGCAGAGAAGTCTGACATTCTGCCAGCCATTTACAGACACATGCAACAATCCTTATTAGACTGAAGAGAATTTAGGCCGAAGATGAGAAATCTTAAGAGAATCTAATTTGTAAGAATTAAGAGAATCAATTTTGTAATTCAGCTGAGCATGACACAATCAAATCATGCAATGCAGATCCTTGGAGGTGCTGTTAGAACTTCTGCTTGTGAAGCAACTCTGTCAAAGTATTTCAGGTGTAGAAGGTGAGCTTTAGACCTGTTGTGGGACCATCTGGAAATATTTTATACTGAACATATTTCATTCATCAGGATTCAGTTTCAAGCAAGCTAAACACTGAAAGAAAATGTATAAACCTTAAAATATTTAGAAACACAAAGACACGAAGGCAGCTATATACACCTTTCAAGCATTAGTATTTGTTAGAGGGAGTACTTGTTATTTTCTTGCTGCTATCAAGGAGAGAGATTGTCCTTCAGATTCTTTTAATATCAGGCTTTGCAGCTTATCTGTAGGGTTTAAATTAATTTTGCTTGAGAATTTAAACCAAGTAAGGTGTTGATGATTGTTCCTCAAATGGAGTTTCTCCATGCTTTTTATAGTGTAGTCGTTGTCATGTTACATTATTTAGGATTATCATGGTGACTGTCACCCCCATGAGACTACAATTTTGAGTCAGCAGTAAATCTGGTTCGTTACATATCTCAAGAAACTGTATGTTCTAGAATATAAGCTAGAAGCTTCTTCACTTGTTTGTCATAGCTCTTAACTGCTCTTGCTTTTCAAGTCAAGTAATTGTTGGTTATTTCCTAGTCTGTTTCCAAATGTGGCTTTTTACCTCTGGCACTTTGTATTCTCTCAATTTCCCTGTAAGGTACAGATCTTGGAATTAAAAGATTTACCAATTGGGGAAGCTTAAAGCAGTATTATAAGAAGTGCTTCTAAAGCTGGAAAGATACTTTTTGTTTGAAACAGAGCTTTTGCTTCTCAGTACTGTTTATGCCATGTGTTGCTTTTGAAATGTTTGATTGAGTGCCAGATAATAATAGCTCTATGCTTTTTGACTTCTGGTTTTGTATTTGCAGCAAACATCTGAGTTCAATGTATTGCTACCTTTCTCTGGCAAAATCTGCTTGTTTCCTTCCAAAGGAAAATGGGCACGTGTAGAGGTAAGAAGTATTCAAAAAGCAGCTACAGTTTGCCCATGTAGAAATATCTCTTCTTTTTGTTCAACTTAATCTGAACATTTAATTTCCATGAAATATTTCATATTTCATGTGTATGTGTCACTATTGGGTTTTTAACCTCAAAATTATGCTCTTGCTTTCTTCTTTCAGATAAAAATTATTCACACTAGACAGGCACTTGATGTGAAGTTTATAGATATTGGAACAGTTGCAACTGTAAAAGTATCAGAGCTCAAAGAAATCCCACCACAGTTTCTGAGAGAAGTAATTGCAATACCTCCTCAGGTATGAAGACATGTTAAAGTTAACCTGTATTCAATCTCTTGGCAGTGTTTGTAGTGCTGCTATTTCAAGGTTTATGTAAGGAAATTCTGTTTTGTTTCATAGCATTCAACCTTGCAGTGTATTTCATTGTGCATCTTTGCCTGAAATAAATCACAGTGTAGTCCTGTGAGTTGGCGGATGTTGTGTATGTGTCATGGTACTGGATTTGCATTTTGCAGTGTCTCTTTCTATTTGTCATACCTGATTGAGTCTGTCAGCATTATTCTCCAAATTGGAACTTCTGGACCAGCTTTTGTATTACTAAATGATACCTTGTATACTTAATTCTGTTCTTAGGTTTTAAAATGCTGCTTGGCAGATCTGCCTCCTAACACTGGCATGTGGACTCCAGATGCTGTACTGTGGCTGAGAGATGCTGTAACAAATTGTCCTGAATTTAGCATGAAGGTAAATAGTCCTGAAATCATAGGCATGTGAAAAGAGTATTAGAAGAACAACTTTTAAAGCTTAACAACTCATCAAATTGATTTTTGTTATAGAACTGTAAAAGTTTGTAACCAGCTATGGGACATAAATTCTATACAAAGTTCTTTTCTTAGGAAATTTGCCATAAAACTTATTTGCTTAAGCCTGTTAGAATTTTCTCTTTCCCCCTCTACTGTGAATTTAGCAACTTTCACAGCAATTTTTCACATTTTGCTGTCCAAGTCTAAATATGCAGCTAGAGTTATTTTGCCACTGATAAGAAAGAAACACAGTTGTTCATTTTTCAGCAAGTAAAAATATGCAGCTTCTGAGTTAATTTTGAATTGCTTTTATGCCTCTTGTGAGCAAGACTTTTTCTCCTTCTAGTCTTTGAAAGCACTATTATTTTTTGTTTGCTTTTTCTAATCAAGTTTGTTTTAGTATATGCTTTGTATACTTAGAATTTCTCTTATCTTTGAGATAAAATTATTTCCATTTGCAATGTATCCTAGCCAGTTTAACTAACTGAAAATACCCTCCTAAAGGAAATCTATTACTAACTACACATTAAACAAAGATAATTTCCTCAACATTTTGATTCCAGATACTGTCAGACACTTTGAAAAAGTGCTTTGTAGCTTTCCTTAACCTTTTTGGTTGCTGTAGTCTAGACCTCTAATCTGAGATTTACACCTGTTGCACCTGGCTTTTCTAGACACTCTCTTCCAAGAGAGCTTGAGTTTGGTGCTAATTTTTGCTGTATTAAAAAACAGACAGCAGATGTATGTGTGCTTTAATTGCAGAAAGTTTTTACTCCTGGCTAGGAACATCAACAGAAGAATCGCTAGAGAAATGTTGCATTCTTTGTCAAATTAAAATTTAAGTGCTTTACTGTTAATAATGTTAGCAGATCTGATGTTAAATAGGAAATATTTTTATGCCAGTGCTTGAAAATTACACATGATAGAAACCTGGAAACCTTTTTCATCTTTTTTTTCATCTAATTTAGCAGGCCTCATTTCTCATAGTGACAGGAAGACACTTCAAAGGATTAGATAGTATTATTTAGTATTTGTTTAGATCTTTGTGGACACTGGCTACTGTTGTTCTGAAAACTAGAATTGTACACACAGTTCTGAGATTGAACCTGTTGGACGGAACAAAGCTCAATTCAAGTTTTGTATATGCTTTAAATTACTGGAATAGCTGCAGGTGCTTTTTATCTTCTTATCTGCTGTGAATGGCTTATTGCCCACAGCTTCATTAATGTCTTTGGGAGAACATTGAAAATGTTTCTGTGCATAAATGCAATTAACTGATGCTGCTTTAGTCTTCTGTGCAAAATCAGATGTGCCTTTAATAGTTACTAACTGTATGTGAAACCGTTTTTTGTGTTCCAAGGTGATTAAACAGGATGCTTCAAAGGGAATTGCACACATTTACTTGTTTGCTCCAGAGAATTTCCCAGACATGGATCGTAGCATCAATAGACAGATCAAAAATGCAGACTTGTGGAAGCATCAGAAAGATGTTTTCTTGAGTGTGACACCCGGTGGGACTAGCTCCACAAAAGCCATAAGTGATGCTGTTTCAGCTCTACAGTTATCTGGTGGGAAGCTGGAGAAGAGTTTCCCTGATTCAGCCAGAGAACCTGGCAGTGCAGTGTCCACCATTGATATGCCTCCTCCTCTGCCCTTGCCAAAGCCTGGTGACCTCATGGATATCTACGTCTCGGTGGCCTGCCATCCCGGTCACTTCATTGTCCAGCCTTGGAATGAGCTAAACAATCTGTATGCCCTAATGGAAGAAATGATCTTGTACTACAGCAGGGCAGAAGAGAAACCTGTGAACATTGAAAAAAACAAGCTGTATGCAGCTAAAGTTGGAGATGAGTAAGTAGATGCTTAAATTACTTAAAAACAAAATTTTTGAAAGCAAGCTTAGCTCTGCTAAGCTAGGCAAGCCTAGCTTTGCTTAGTCCGCATTGTTAACAACGTAGCAGATGTCCAATGATATCTCAGAGATTAAGGGAGTAAATGAGGTTGCAGTCTCTTCATGCTTCCAGGTTGTAGCTGGGATAGTTGACTTCCATTCAGCAAAATCCAGATCTGGGAAGCCTGAAACATGTTGTTTAAGATCTTTTGGTTTGTGCATTATTTTTCTGGTGCTTTGACAGTGTGTGAATATGAATTCAAATTGTCTGTTCTTGTTCTCCCTCCTTTTAGGTGGTACAGGGTCATAATAAAAGGAATTCTTAGAAATGGGTTTTTGTCAGTGTATGAGCTGGACTACGGCAAACATGAGGTTGTCAGCATACGGAAAGTACAGCCACTCCTGGATACATTTAGAAAACTGCCTTTCCAAGCTATTACAGCTCAGCTTGCAGGTAGGTATTAAGTATTTGCAATTGCTTTTGTTAAAGTCTTAATCAGTGGGCATACGAGATGAACAGAAATGTAAACTGGACAAAGTCAAATGTTATGTAATTGATTTTTTTCTACATGTTTATGTCATGAAAGTAGCTCTGCTTTTATTCTTGGCATAGGTGGTGATGATTCTGTTTAATTATTTTTGTTTGT
This sequence comes from Daphoenositta chrysoptera, assembly GCA_013397915.1. Classification (NCBI taxonomy): domain Eukaryota; kingdom Metazoa; phylum Chordata; class Aves; order Passeriformes; genus Daphoenositta; species Daphoenositta chrysoptera. Next base: position 42,277 of record VZRO01003424.1, read on the forward strand.
TTAATTTAATGCAGCACTTTAAGTTACAATCTTTGAGAATGAAGACTGCTTAAACTTTCCCAGCAGCTGCTTTTCATTGTCATCAAATTTATCATATAATATGTGTGATATCTACTGTGCAAAAGACAGAGGGAAATAAAAACTAAATGTTTTTTGGATCCTTCAATGTAATCAATTACCAAGTGTGAAAGTTATGATGTATCTGTTGATAAGAACCTAATGTTCTGATTATCATAGTTTACATAAAGTTAGGAACCTAGATGCTGAATTTTTAGAGAATTTTTTCATATATATCTTGACTCTATTGTAATTTACAGTTCTCCAGTGCATATTTGGAATCCAGAGTTGCCTGAAATGTATTGGTTTTCTCAAACAAACAAAAAACTCCACAAGGGAATGGGGCTTTCAATAAGCTTACGTAAGATAATTTCCTTGAGAATATGGGGCATAGAGAGTGTGCATACATCTGAGAGAATTTAAAAAATAAAACTTGAACTCTCCTTGCTATCTTTTCTTTCCTTTCAGAATTTTTCCCTCATTTCTGCGTTGCATTCAGATGTATGTGTCTCGTCTTAGCTGCTGCTTTCTGACGCTGTTTGGTCAGCGCTGGTCTAGATTTCAGTCACAGAATACGCTTGTTGGAAGTGACAAGCTATGGAGTTAGTGCTCTGTGCCTTCTGTGGATCTGCTTTCCTGCATAGCCTCAGTGTGACCTTGGGGGTTGCTTTAAACTAGTGATGGGTGATGGATGGATGTGCTGCCGACAGGCTGGGGTCCTCGGAGTGCAGTGCCTCTAATGCGGCTGATTTCTAGCTGTGGCTGTCTTCTGGAGTAGTACAGGATCACGCTCAGAAAGCCTGCAAGTCATCCACTTTTCCTGCTTCACTGAGTCTCCCATGTAGCTAGTTAAGTTGCCTCTGAGATGCTTGGTACTGTCAAAGCAGGCCAGCTGAGCCTGGAAGATCAGTAACTATTGTCCTGCTATTCTTCCACTTCTTTCTCTCTGTTTTCATGTCTCATGCCTCTTAGTCTCTGATCTCTTTCCTTGTAACATCCCATTTGCTTCCACAATAGCCTTTCCTAGCATTAATTACCCTTTCTTAAGTGTTGATTAACTGTTGGTTTTTAATTCCTTCGGTAATCTGCAGACAGCTGTGTTCCTGTGTTGTCCTATCCGTGGCAAGCTGCTGCTAACAGTAGAGGCAAAGTACTGTCATTTTGCTGTTCTGCTTCCTTTATCCATAAAGTGGCTTTTGGGTATTTCTGCATGATATTTGAGCTGTACACCAGCATGGTCTGGGGAACTGAATCCCAAGTCTGCAGGAGCCACTTATTTCTAGGTGGATTACAGCCATATTCAAAAACCCGTTAGGTTCCAGCAGAGTTGACTTTGTGGGATGCTGCTCTTAAAAAAGTAAGAGCAGTTGTAAGGCGTTCAGGCATCATTTCTCTTTGTTTCTGCCCTCTGTGTATCGAGTTTGGGACTTGAAGGTTTGGCAGGTGTTACAGTAACTGATGCTGCTTTGAGATGAAGAAAACTCAATCCAAAGCAAGGCCACCGGGACAAGTAATTTCAGCACCCTCAGGCTGAAGACAAAGAAAGTTTGTTTCGAAAAGATCTTTCATTTCCTTTTTGTCGTGGTTTCTGATAAGCCCTGGTCATGCAAGGCAGCTAATATTCTCTGAATGGCTTAGTGAGTCCGTGCTATTGCCTTTCACTTCTGCAAACATCTCCATATCTTTAGACTTCAAGAAAAAAATAAATGTCCTAGTCTGTGTAATAATTAAGCTTGTTTGTGTGGGAGATGAGTGAGCTTGTGTTTCTTTTCTAGATTTAAGTTGCATTCATTAGCACTTCAAAATCTGTTTTCTCAAGTATTTAAACTCACACCACTTATTTATAAACTTAGATTGGTCTAGTCTATAAATGACCTTCTGTTCTGCTTTACATTTGTCCTAGGAGTGAAAAGCCAGCAGTGGTCAGAAGAGGCATCAATAGTGTTTCGGAATCTTGTAGAGAAGAAACCTTTTGTGGCACAGATACAGGCAGTTAATGACAGCACTAATTCTTGGGATCGGAAAATAGTGACTTTCCTTGTGGACACATCTCTTCCACATGTTGATACATGGATTCATGATTTTGTGTCTCAAAGTCTTGTGGAATTTTCAAAGGGTGATTAATCATCACTTCTGAAATGTAGCAGCTTAGCAATAAAATAAGTAACAGGCTTTGAAGAGAAATATAACTACTACATGGCCTTGAAGATATAATGGGGATAAAATTGAAAAATATGTGTTTGTTTAACAAGTTTGGGTTCTGTTGACTTCAGTTGACTTTCTGAAAATTTTCACGTTGTTTACTATTGTAATGCTAGAATATTTGAGTTAAATTATTTTAAAAGTTATTTATCAATAAAACAATGTTCAATTTTGTTCTTGTGATCATCCCCTAATTTTGGAGAGCTTTTTATCTCATAGCTATTACTCACTGCAGGGTACTCCTTCCTTTAACAAGTGTTTTTTATTGCTGAATTTATTGTCAGAGACATGCATTGTTGTTGAGTTTTTCCCTCTTCCTTAACTCAGTAAGCTTTGAATAATGCCTTGTTTGGAATACTGCATTTGCAGGGCTGAGCTTTGTGTGCTTACTGCTGTTTGCTGTTCTTTTGCAGTGATACCACTTTCCTGAATTCTCCGCTCACCCCACCCCCTGACCAGCTGCTGAATTCAAAGCATTCCTTTCCCTCTTTTTTGATAGCTTGTTTTCATGTATGCTTGTGAGAAACTTCAGTGGACTTCTGCTCCCTGGAGACAGGAGAAAGCAGTGTGCTATAAGCATGCAGATGGGTGCTTATAGTCCTCTGAACACAGTATTTTTGGCCTACTTTAGAACCTACTTTATTTTTGGCATTAGAAATATTTAGAGGAGGTGTAGACATGATTATATTTCATAGTCTGCTGTCTCAATTTGAATTTGCTTGCCATAGTCCCTCTAGATTGTTAAACACAATACTAAAGCTTTACACGACGATAGCCAGCAACGGGATTTTTTTCTGCTGTGCACGGCAGTGTAGTATTTCTAGTAGTACACAAGCCAAGCTAAGAAATTCGACTATAATGCTGTTTGCAGGAGTACAGGAGACTGGACAGAAAGGGAAACAAGACTGAAAGGTGCCATGCATGTGTAACTGTAGGGTGGGAGAGAGAAAATGCATACAAATACTCTGAGCAAACAAGCTGTTTCAGCATGTAGGACTTATATTTGCACTCTCTTAGTCTAATTCTGGTGGTGTTCTGGAGGAGGTCTGGGCTAAGCAGCAAGGAGTCTGGTGCATGTCTGTCTGCATGGATGTACACTGGGTATAGCAGAGCCCTTATGATTAGAGTGGGCAGTGATAAACTAGCAAACTGCTATTCTAATGCAAATTGCTACTTAACGTGGTCCCCTCCATATTTAGGTGTGCTGAGGCTGAGACTCTTAAGTGTACTTGAGAGAGAAGCAGCATTAACAATGAAGATAGTAATAGTTTTCCATATTAATCAACTTCTTCAGCTGCCATGGCAGAGAAGGTGAAGCATGCAAGTGAAGAAATCCATGCGGTGATGAACTACTGTAAGATACACTTCCATGCAAAGTTTCCCTCTGCGTAGGATGGGTTCTGAGTCTGAAAATTTGAATGATGTAGGACAGTAGAATGAGACAAGCACTCCCCTGAGCTCCTGAAGAGAGTTTTCCTATGTGTCTAAGACCATATCTCACTTTCACAATCGTGCAGGCTGATAGCTGTGAGCCATTTTCCTGGCAATAGAGTGTTTTGCTGCAACTATTTTGAAGCTCGGTTTCATAAGAAATACCTGTGCTGTGTCTGCATCCTTTAAGGCTTGGGGATCTGCTCTTTTCCAGAAGTTTACTTGCACCTGTGTACTGATGAGGCAGAGTTTGTGACTCTTCTCTTGAAGTATTAGAGGAAAGACCCTGGCAGATGTTGAGCTAGAGGTACTAGAGGAGGTAGGTACTAGACACGCCTGCTCTGTGGAAGCTGTTAATGCACACAGAATTCTGTGTGGTTCTTCACTTTTTCGGCAGTCGGTGTTGCAGGGTGGTTGTGAATGGTTTCTCTGCTTTCAGGAATGCATGGTGCTTCACTAGGGCTGCTTCCACGGCCCCTGTCTGAATCAGGCAGGTGGTGGAGTTACTTTACATTCTGACAGCTATTAGAAAGGCCTCCACTAGAACCCTGCCTGCAGTTCTGGGCACTGCCCTTCAGGAAAGGCATGGATTAATCACAGAGAATTCAGATGAAAGCAACAACCATGTCTAGAAAGTCTGGTTTAAATAGTAGGATTTGCAGTTGGTCTGCATGGAAGAAGGCTAAGGAGGGGAACATTTTCAGAAGTTTTCACTGATAACTGTTTTTATGTGTAGATAAAATAAGGCATGTAAAAGCTTTAGTTGCAGGAAGAAAGGGGCACAGCCAGGGAATTCACTGGAACTCCATTTTCACTATAAATGCCAAAACCATGCAGGACGTATTTGCAGAAGCCCAGCTGATCGTACCTTGGATGTGGGTATGGAATGTGTAATTCTTAGGACCCCACCCAGGATAACTTTACAACGAGAAAACGGGATTGCAGCTTTGTTAGACATGTCTTGTGAATTGTGAATTTTATAAAATGGAAAATGATCATTGATTGCCTAGCGAAAACAGATGACATTGTAATCACTAAAACAAACAAACAAAGCATGTCTCTTACTTTCCCAAGGCTGTGAACAATAAGGACTTTCAGACTGCCTCTTTTCTGTTTATTCCATCTCAGCTGTATTTTGTTGACAAAGTTCAAGTTTACCTGTTTTCATTTCCCAGTGTGTTCACTCCAGGTCATTTTGAGGAACTCTTCTTTCGTCAGAGCAACATGAGAACCCTCTTTGCCATCTCAAAATGAATTCCTATCTCTAGGGTTTCCAATCCTGGACTTCTCTTCCCCCATTTGGGAAGACTTTTATTACAAAGATCTTTTGTGTCATCACACTCCTCCTTTGTCCTCAGTGTTGTACATCAAGCAAATCTTTGAGAGCCTGGATTCTCATGTGCTGACTGTGTTAGACAAGAAAAGTGAAGAAAAATCATGCAATGAAAAAAACATCACTTTAAACCCTCATAAAGCCTGAAAGCTCCCTTTTGTGGTTTTTTGTTCTTTGCTGATGTTTTCAGATTGGACTGGAATTCTTTACCAGGAGAATTGCCCTGCCCTGTGAAGTTAGACCTTGGCTAGGGCAAGAATAGCTTGTGACTTGAGTGGACATACTTCACGGGTGCCGAGCCACTTCCTTGAGAGCCGCAGTGTAGTCGGGTTTAGTGAAACTTGGTGTCTCTTGAAAAGTGCTACACTGTACATTAAGTGCAGCATTCATTACTGCAGTGTGTCACGGCAAACCGCTCAGAGCCACCACTGATGCACTGAAAACAAATGTGCTGAGAAGCTGCTTTCATGTCTTGCCTGATGGAGACAGCCCGAGTGCATTCTGAGGGGACCAAGACACCTTGGATGAGGTTCTGCTGCCCACAGAGCTACATCTGACAGCAGCCAGATGGTATTAAAAAAAAACTGGATCATATCTATCTCTGAGTGCAAAACCAATGGGGGCTTGTAGGGAAGCTTGGTGGTGCCAGTGGATCACTTCCCGAGCTGCTCCCAGCTTGCACGCCCTGGAGAAAGGCGTTTGGTAAACAGGTGGCATAGAAACTGGCGTCCAGGTTTGTCTAATCTTGTACCTGTCAGGCTTCTTCAGCCTGAACAAATTGAGGCATCTGGGTGAATTGGGTGGTTCTAAATGCCCTCTTCTCTCCTGCCAGAAGCTGGGATGATGCCAGTGACTTGGGCTATAATCCTGCTCACCTCAACAAGACATGCACAGAATCCAGTGCTTGGCATGGCCCCCATTTGTATCCTTCATTTGCCCTAGCTGTGAGCAGTATTTCAGAGCTAACTGGACATCTTCCTCCACATGCCACGGGACATGGAATTTCAGTGCCAGCCAGGTCACACAAAAAAAACGCCAAGCACCATCTCATGGCAACTGGGGGCATTTTCAGATGAAGGTCATCACTAGGTCTGGGAAGTATGGGGCTGGAGAAGCATTCAGATGGACTGGCCACCCCTGGTAAACCTGGGGCCCTTCTCCACTCTTCACTTGTGGCTGGTGGTGGAGACCAGACAGCAGAAGTAAGGAGGAGCCTGGGGCTGACACTTCGTGGGAGAGTTGGTAAAAAATTATTAAAGGACAAATCCATGGGGCTTTAAAGTGACTCAAAGGTGAGGTAGGGGAAAGATTTGGCAGCAGTGTTAAAACTTGATACTACAAGACTGGAAGGCAGCTCTCCTGGGCTGATTGCAGACTTGGAGCAGCTCTAGAGGCAGTCACTGGATGTATAGGGCAAATTGACAGGGAGTGAAGTAAGACACGGGATTAGTAAGTGCATTGATACAGATGGCATTTGTGGGGAATTAGCTTTTATAAAGTGCGCAGGACTGCAGCCATAGGTCCCCAGCAGTGCTGGTAGTGGGACCATCCAGCCAGAGGCCTGGGTAGCTATGACTTGGTCTGGGCTGAGCCTTGAGGCCCCGCTGCTCCCCCTGTCCCAGTGCTGCACCACTCCTCCCGGGAAGGAGATTTTCCAGCCGCAGTCTCAGGGTGCTTTACAGTGTCCTGGATCCCCAAGAAGATGCGTGCACATCTTGAGGGGTTTCCCAGAAAGACAGTTTGCCGAGGCATCTGTCTCGGCACTCTGAAAGACGTTGCCACGGGACAAAAGGCGGGCTCCAGCGTGTCTGAATCGTTAAAAAACAGGAAAAGACCCTTTGGAAGCCAATGCTGCCCTTGCTGCCGCCCTCCGCAGCGCCCCGCAGCTGCCCGGGGGATGGACGGAGCGCACTTGCCATCCCGAGTGCGGGCGGAGGGTAAGGACCGACCAAAGCGGAGCCCGGGGCGGGGGCCGAGCCGGGCGCAGCTGTTCTCGGCCGGGAGGGGCGGCGGGGCCGGCCCCGCTGAGTGACGGCC
>VZRO01003424.1:50230-90059 GCA_013397915.1 Daphoenositta chrysoptera
CGTGCCCCTGGCGGGCAGGCGGAGGCCCGTGGCGGAGGCGCTGGGGTGGATGGCAGCCGGCGGCGCTCACGCGTGTCCGCGGCAAATCCCGGCGGCGATCGGGGGTGCTGGCACGGTGAGAGGAGAGGGCCCTGCAGCGCGTTGATCGGATTGCAAAGGGCACTGAGAGTTCTATTTTACTGCTGTTGCCTTTGTAAGCCAGGGAGCTCTTCTAGGAGATGGTTTTCCAGGTAATGAATCACTAGAAAGCTTGTGCTGCTTTTGTAAGGGAAAAGTGGAAATTAGCAAGGGGAAAGGTTCCTTGAGGCCGTGTGTTGTATTTTCCTTGGCCATACTTTCTCCAGCTTGAAATAGTTCACTGCCTTGAAAGGCACTGCCTATCCCAAAGATAACCTTTCTTCACTCAGATGGACACAGCTTCTGCCCCAACTCATGTGCCATCCTGGTGTGCTCATCTGTTGCCCTCTGCTTTTTAAATGCTCATGGATGGTTTGTTGGGCAGAATCCATTGCGCTCTGCCTCCCTTCAGAGCCAGCTGCTCTACCCTTATGTGGAGGTCCTTTCTACTTGCTTTACATCTTTCCTTGGGTACTGGGCCTTGAGCCAGAAGGGTGCTCAGCCATGTGACTGAGGTTGGTTTTAAGTGTTTTAAATTTTTTTTTAAAATACCTTTCTCATGTGTGACCCACCAGATGATGCAGGAGTAAAGAGTGACTCCCTCATTTCTCGTCCAGGAGACGAGATTTATGTTGGGAGGTGGTAAGTTTTCTCAGACTAGCTGATAGAGCAAATACTGGACAAGCTTTTTCAGCACACAAGCCCTACTTCGGGTTATAGTAGAGAGCTCAGTCTTTTGCCCTCTTGAAAGATGGAGCTGGTCTACAACAGTAAAACCAAACACCATCTTGCTCACACTGCGGTGCCCAGAGCCAAATGCCTTTTGCAGAGTTGTAGAAGTGTCTGCACTGTTGTCTCTTGACAGCCTCTCTACCTGTTGCCCTAATGTACACACAGTTGGGTATTCCAACAAGCACGCTGCATTGTAGGCTCACTGCTTCTCATTTCAAAGTCTCTGCTTTCCCCCTGTCAGGGCTCTTCCCCCACCCCTCCTTCAGCATTGCATTGTTTTCCAGCCTGACTCATCTTGCTCTTCTCCACACACTTCTCAGCTGTGATGGTCTGCAGCCTTTTCTCCAGATACTGTGTTTTTGCACAATATTGGAAATATGTTGCTTGCTCCCCACTCCCCTTAGTGTATTTGGGAAAGTCAAACAGGTGTGGAAACAGTCTGGTGTATCTCATTACTGATTTTCTTTGCCCAAGTTTTACTTTCATTCACCCAAAGGACCATTTGATTTATCTTTACAAAAGATCCTGAATTATCCTATTGTAAGAATCACCAGTCCCCTGTTGACAGATGTGTAGCTCCTATTCCCCAGAGCAATATGCTACTAAATGTAATGTTTGCAGATGAATTGTTTTATCTTTCTGTGTGCTGCTTCACTGTTTTTCAGGTGTGTGGAGTTCTTGTGAAAGCACAGGTAGGGGGAAGGAAACTGCCTTCTGATTTTTTTCCTCTATAGCTGACAGCCATTTGCAAATCATGAGCTAGGAAGACTGTCTTCACTTCTCTGTTCAGACAGAGACCTGTAGACAAAATGTCTTTACTTGTTAACATTACCAGGCTCTTGGAAGAAACTACCTGAAGTTGTGTTCCATGACTCCATGGTGCTAAATGCCCCCATGTTCTTGGGCACATGGATGCAGCACAGTGAGAGGCTCAGTGGTTTGCTAGCCCATCCCCAGCTCACAGCAGACTCTGCCTCAAATAGAGAGGTTCTGGCTTCATGTGGCCTGTGTTTGCAATCCCCAGAGACGGAGATCCCACTTCCCTGGAGCCTTGCCTTAGAGCTGCATCCCCCTCCTGGGAGGGAATTCTTCCTACTTGTTCATGGTGAATGAGATAAACACATAACAGAGGCTATCCTTGGGTCAAACCAAAGTCTGTGCATCCCAGGATACTCCAGCCGGCAGCAGCCTGTGGAGAAGCGTGGAAGCAAGGTTGCAGTGATGCTTGCCCAGAGCTCTGCCCCATTCAGGCACTGTGCAGTTCGGTAGCTCTCCCAGGTGGAGCTGGTTTCTTTGTTTCTGCAGGCCTTTTGTGACTGTGCGAGGGTCTCGCCTCTGCTAAGTGCCTCGTTCAGATTTGGTGCACACTACACACCACATACTCATTGCTGCTGGAACACTGCTCATTTTGCTTTGGTGTTAATTAAGCATCATTCTGTCAGGGGCTTATTAGCTGCACCTTGGTGGGGCATTTCACTTCCATTCCGTGTGCTTCAGCCCCGTCAGCAGTGGGGTGGGATCGGGGCGTGCAGACAGAGGTGTGTTACTAACAGCTCGCTGTGCTTTGCTCCTGGCAGGGCTCTTTTACAGGACATGCCTGTTGCCTGTCTAAGGATCCGAGGCAATGCTCAGTGCAAGACAGGAGCCTTCCTGCTCCTGTGTTCGCATTGCACCCATCAGGTTCCCTGCAAAACCAGAGTGTGCCACAGAAACAGGGGGTTCCATCTGAGGGCTAAGGGAAACTCAGGCAAGAAACCCAGGATCACTTTTCAGAGGAGGTTGTCCTGTCTGTGAAGCTTCCAAGTGGAAGGGTTCGAGTTACAGAGCAGGAACTGAGCACGCAGTGTCACTAATGACTCAAGTGTGCCCACATGCTTTTCACAGGGATTAGTAATTAAGCAACTGAGTGCATGCCAGGTGCATGAGAGAACCTCACCCCAAATAGAAGAACACATAACTGTGTTTGCAAGTGTGTGTCTTAAAAATATGTAAAGTGGGGGAGATACAGCTGGGATACTTTGTGTTTGGGCTTTGGCAGATCTTGGCCTGGTCACCAGACATCCAGGCAATTTGCTGATGAGAAAACTACTTGGTGAGAGCCAGTATCGAGTTGTGTGGCTTGCAAGCTGCAGGAGTATTGATAAGAGGAGAGCCAGGAGACACAGGCAGTTTCTGAATATTGGGTTGGGAGTTGGGTTAGCTGAGAAGAAGACTCAGGATGGTGTGAGCAGTGTGAGACTGTCCTCAGCACTAGTGGATAAAGGGAAAGGTCACTTAGCTCAAGCACAAGGAACTTTCCCTAATGTGTGCATGACCTCGGACAACAAGCTCTTTGCTGTGGAGCTGTCAAGTGCCAGGATGGAAATGTCAGCTCTGGCATGAGGATATCCATGGCAATGATGCTGCATCATCAGTAAGTCTTGCCTATGGCCTTTTGAACTTCATTGTTGCAGGGGTTTGGGTGGTAATGATAACTCCAGATAGTGTTATGTGTTCTGCATGGCTGGCATGTCACTTCAAGAGTCAGAAGTCATGTGCTTTGATAGATCCAAAATGCCTTCTTCCAGATGTTTCCTTTCAGATATGAATTTCAGGATGTCTCAGGCTAACAGCTGGTGACTGGGAGGAAACCTAGATCTTCTTTGGAGAAGTTTGAGTTTTCTGAAGGGACAGCAGATTCGCTGTTGGATTTCCTTAAGCATGAGCCTCTTGCAGGGAGGCCAAGAGCGCCTCAGCCTTTCCAGCTGATGGCTGACTTGCCCGGAGCAATGAAAGTGTGTGCTCTGCTTTCTGCGTCTGACATGGCAGAGCTTCTCACTGTCTGGAGCATCCCCTGTCTTTTCTCTGTCCACTTTCCTCATCCAGGACATGAATTTGTGTTTTTTCTTCTTTTAAAATCCTTTCCCTGTAGGCAGCACATGACTGACTGACTGGAATTGGATCCCTCTCCAGCCTTCTCCTCTCCAGGCTGAAAGAGTCCAATTCCCTTTGTTCAGCTTGGAAAGACCTGTCTTCTACTAGGGGACATCAAATTGCACGCAGCATCCAGCTGCAGCCTCAGTGGTGCTAAGCAGAGGGTCTCCTCTGGGTCTCTCATGTGAGTCTACTGGCTAGGCACTTCCTAATGCAGCTGGGACTCCAAGTCCACAGCAGAGTCTATAGAAAGCCTTTTGTGGCTTTAACAAGAGTTTTCAGCATCTTATACATTCAAGGTGGTGATGCAGAGCCCAAGCAGGCCAACAGTGCTTGGTACTGCAGCTTGGGTCTGTGTTTATGGCTTGTTAAAATGGTGCTTTCCTCTCTGACTGAGAAAATGGGATCTGCCTGAAAAGGGATCTATAGAAATGTGCAGGAGACCATTCCCTTAAAGGACTGGCCTTAGGTATTTATCTTCCTTCACAAAGACTTGACTGTTAGGGAGAACAATGTTCATTTGAAGTGGGGTAAACTTTTGAATGTCTGTACCTCAGGTGCAGGGCATGTGGTCACTTGCAAAGCCACTACTGGGCTCTGGTTGTGTCTGCAGGAGAAGGGACTGCGGGGCCCAGGTGTGGTGTTTGTACCTGTGTGCTGGGAGGAGACACACCTGTTCCAGCACACCTGCACTGACTTCCCTCATGAGCAGGCTAAAGAGTGATCGCAAGCACCCAGCTGTGAAGACTTTGGTTGTGTATGGCTGTGTGATGACACTGGGGATGGATCCAGCTCCTCCTCTGCTCTGATTTCCTGTTGGGTTTTGCAAAATTTACATAGATTCACATTTTTAGATGTGGACTCAGTAGGAGCTGATGCGCATCTTCCTGTTTGTTGCTACTGGACCTGGCCATAACTTGTTGGTCAGTTATTGAAACTCCAGGGAACTGCTTATATTTGGTTGCCCAGTGACTCAAAAAGCAAGGTGGCCATTGAGCCAACAGCACCCAGTTATGCTGGGATGCAAGCTCAGGGTTTGAAAGCTGCCCTAGGAGGGTCAGAATCAGCAGAGACTCACTTTTTGGTGTGTTGATCTCCTCCATCCCTACATCCCCACTGTGTCTGCTCCAGGTCTATGTGTGTAACAGCTACCCCTTCTCCAAGTGCTTCTGGTACCCCCCACCTTGCCTTAGAACACCCTGCGAGTGCCCCAGCTCTCCTTCATTTCCTGACTGTTGGCCAAAGGAGATCTCTAGGCTAACAGACCCTTTGCACACATGTGCACCTTCCCAAGAAATTAAGGTTTGAGTCCTGCATGAGATTTTCTTAGGGTTAGCTAGTGGCTTTAGCTAGCTTTCTTAGGGTTAGCTAGTTGTTTGTCAGAGGACTGACCACATAAGAAGACAGTTTTCATTTAGGAACAAGCTGGAGGCGATTTGTTCCTCTCATCTGCACAACATGCATCTTGGATCTGCACCTGGGTGACCACTGAGATTTAGGTGTATGCACACAAAGTACCTAACTTCTCTTGAGTTAATAGGAAATAGTCACTTCTGGTTTGTATAGCTCCTCCATCAAACAAACCCCCAAACCCTGGCATTTATCTTTTAAGTTATGCTGCAAGCCAAAGAAAAGCGGGGGCAGGGGGAAAAAAAGGTGATTGAAGCAACTATAGAGGGGCTGGTTGATACTGGTTTCTTATACTTAAGCTATTAAAAAAAAAAAACTCATAAATCAAAACCCTGTGTGAGTCAAGCAGGAACTGTTTTCAAGCCATCCCTCACAACATTCATTCCTGCCTTCACTGCTCTGTAAAAACAGCTTTCATCCTGAAAAGACTTCTGCCTTCAAACTTGGCAGTTTTTCCAAGAATCATCAATAGCTATGCTGGTCACGCTTGGCTCCCTCCTTATCCCAAAACCCAAGCCCCTTGGTCTGCTTTCACATTTCAGAGGACAGAAAAGGTTTTGCAATAGATGTGAAGGTTGTCTGGGGCAAGGATGTTAATTTTTTCAGCCATGGCTCTGATTGTGTGGCAGACTACACAGAGTTCCTGTCCTCTGCCTTTGGTGGTTGTTCGATGTGGGGGTGCCTAGGGATTGCCCCAAACCCTCCTGCGTGCTGAGCCTGGTGGGCGTTTGGGCAGGGTGGCTGCATGCTGCAGCCTGCACAAACCCCCAGAGTCAGGGTTGGCTTGGGCTGATACCAGGATTTATCCCTGGGAAGTGCTGCACCTTTGCTGAGGTTAGTTGCTCTTTCTCCCTGCGTATGTATGAAAGGAAGTGCTTTCTGTGCTGCCCTGGTGTTGGCATGCCGGAGCACACGGGAGGGTGTGCGGGGAGGTGCTGGGCTGCCCGGCACAGCATGTGCCAGATGTGTCACACAGCGTGCCTGACACAGCACCCGTGGCTTCCACTGTGACAGTTTTGTACTTTCTTGAAATTTGTCTTGCTGCTGTTCCTGTCACTTTACCCAGTTCTTCCTCGTTTGTTCTTTCTCCTGGGGTTGTCGGATCGCTGGGGGATGATGCAGCAGACCCTGTGACTTGGCAGTATGGGTGCTGCTCCACACTCTTCCCGAGCAGCCTGAGCCCATTGCTGCCCTGCTCCTGCCCGCCTGCTCGCCCACCTGAGGAGCACAGCCGTGTACCGGTGCCTGCCCTCGGCTGGAGGTGAAACACAGTGGTCTCACGTGGGATGCTTTCCTGGACGGGTTTCCATGCTTCCCTCTGCAGACGTCAGTGCTGCTCTCGGGTTTCGGTACCCCAAAAAGGTCATGGTGCTGCAGAGGGGCTGTACCAGGGCAAAGCACTGTGAAAGGATTATTTCCAGTACAGGATGTTTTTCATTTTCACTTATTTTCAGCATCCATTTGTTTGTTCAGCATTTTTGAACTCTTCAGACAGAAACTATTCCATCCCCCTCATGATCAGAAATGCTGTCTTTATTTCCTTTTGTTTCCTCATATTCATGGTGAGAACAGTCTTCCCTGTAGATGACGTTTTATTATCTCCCATCCAATTTCATTTTTCTCCTTTAACAGTTTTAATGATCATTGTGCATTCCAGCCTGTGTGCTCTTCAGATGTACCAGGTGTGAGTGCTTGGGCTGTCTTCCCATGTGTCTGACAATTACTTCGAGCAAAGAGACCTGATACCTTGCCATCTTAGTAATCAATATGAATTTCAATGTTTTGAGGACTTAAAGTTGCAATAGTGTCAGTCCTGTGCAGTTTACGTATATAACAATTCCATTCTTTCGTGATGCTTCCGTAGTTGATTGAACAAAAAGTGATACGGTTCATGAAAAAGAGTGAGAACTCAAGCTGTGCTGAAGGATCTTGTTGTTTAGTTTGAGCTCAGGTGAAGGTGGGACCTGTGTTAAACCATGCTTGTACTCTGGCACAAGTCAGGGAGAACTCTTTGTGGCAGTGGCTGTTTCAGTACCCTCTATAAATGAAAACAATTACACTTAGGCAGAATTTACCTGCTTTCTTGTCATTGGCAGTTCAAAGCCCTCTTGCCATTTACAGCAGATGGGCTGGTTTGCTTTTTCTCCCAGCACTCATTAGCAAGATAGGGTAGAAGAGGCCTGGGATGTGGAGATAAGGGAGAGCCAGCGAACATACTGGTCCTGGAGGCTGTGCTGGAGGACACGGTGCTGAAGGGCTGGTCCTGCGGGCAGGGGAGCAGTACAGAATGTCCTGCTGCCGCGGGCGAGGCTGGTGCTCCTGTCAAGCAGTCCTCCCCGTGGGCTCTCTGCGGGAGATGTGCGAGCTGCCAGTGCTGTCCCGCTGCACCAGCAAGTCTGGGAGGGCACTCTGCCCCCCGACAGCTCTGTTTGGGGTATGTGGCAAACGAAATTCTCCCCACGGGGATTTCAGCTGTGTTTCAGCAGGCTCTGCACCTGTCCTCAACCCTCAGGGCCTTTGCTATATGCAGCCCCGGCTTCATATCTCTGCAAGACGCTTTGAAACCTGAAGCGTTTTCCAGCAGCGTTGCCTGTGTGCACTGACATCCGATGTCTGTCCTGCCTTTCGCCTCTCGGTGCTGACATCTCCGTCCTTCTGGCGGGAGACAACAAGGTCAGCTCTGCGGGGCTGCGCTCTGGTCCCAGACGGGCCCCTGCTTGCAGTCTAGCCTGCATTCCTGGGAAGGGTCTGTGGCTGCCTCTGGGAATAGTTGTCCTCATGTAGCCAAGACAGATACTGCCATGTGTGTGGCAGCTGTAGGTATTTTAAGCCATTACAGGGAATTTAGTAGCCT
Source organism: Daphoenositta chrysoptera (assembly GCA_013397915.1). NCBI lineage: Eukaryota > Metazoa > Chordata > Aves > Passeriformes > Daphoenositta > Daphoenositta chrysoptera. The sequence continues at coordinate 58,257 of VZRO01003424.1, forward strand.
GGGGTGGCTTATTCTCTGCCTTCCTGCCTGCTCCTAGCTCCAGCTCCTTCCACGGCAGGATGGTCAAAACAACATCCAGGGTATGAAATCCAGGCTAGTCGGGTTCATGCACTGATACCTAAGGCCGCAGTAGCACAGCACATCTCCAAATCTGAGTCCAGGCTGCTTTTTCAGCATCTCCTGCGTCAGTGTTCGTGGGTAACTGCAGTAAAGGTTCTGCCCCTCTCTGTGCCTATGGGAAGGCAGGCTTGCAGGGTCGGGGCTGCTGGATGTGGCTCGGAGCTGGCTGGTGTGTGGCTGCTGCGGGGCGCCGGCGAAGCGCGGCCGCGTGGGTCCCTTCCCCTCGCTCAGCCAGACCCACGAGCCCCATCGCCCCTGCTTCCTCTCCACCCTCCTGGCTGCCCTTGGCTCTGGTGCCCACAGCCCGGTGGTCACTGCTTGGAGCAAACCAGCCCAATGAAAAGCTGATTTTCACCCTCTCAGTTCCCAGCTGAGGCAGCTTCAAGAAGCAGTTTCTCCCATCAAGAAGGCACCGTCTCCTGGTGCTTCACCTCCTAAGTGGCGAGTGGCAGGAATGTGAGTGATGCAGGAATTGCCATCACACTAGTGGGGAACCAAGCATCTGACAAGATGACAGCTCTAAATTTAAGGGCTTGCTGTAGAGAAAGCATGTGTGCATTACTGTGCCCTTTTGTGACCAAGCTAAAGATAATTTTCCTATCTGAAACAGCAGCTGTGTTGTAACTTTTATAAAGAAACTTCTCCACTAATGAAGAGTGACCATAAGAGCATAATCTGTCCTGAGGGGACAAGCAAAGCTGGAGAGATGTGATTTGGGGTAGGGCTCTGATGCTCCACAGGAGCTGAAAAGAGACCATTTATAGAAACACAAAAGGTGTTTGTCTCCTTAAAAAATGCACAGGCCTTGCTGTTATTTTAATGTAAATGTAACTCGGAAGAATAGCAAAACTCTAAGAAAAGTCACGTTAAATTATCTAGGGCTCAGTATTATCTGCAAAAATGGAGCCAAAAAAATTATAAATGTACAGACAGTGCTGTGGAACAGAAGGAGACTGTCTGCAAAAGAGCAGAGTTAGATACGCCTTTATGTGTTATACTGAGTGTAGTTTTAACCCACCTGCACATTTTAAACACATTGACCTTTGCCCCTGCAGTCGTTTTGCTTGCAGAGGTCTAGTTAGATGCATGTGATTGCGTATGGCACGTTATATTAGGAGACACGGGCCAAACCTTGGGGTCAGCAGGGATTATCCAGATAGACCATTCACTTCTCTTCTTGCAGGATTGGTTTAGAACGTGCAGTAGCAGACAGGTCAGCTGCTTAGCTGGCAGCAGTGCAAACATATGTTGTCTCAGGGAAGGTGGGTCACTAAATAGCACATTTAACTGGCAGCCTTCTGAACCTGAGTGGATAATACTTCCTGATCTCCTTGTGGCTTTAAAACACAGGAAGAAGTGCCATGCACTGCAGCCTCGTGGAGGTTTTCAGGGCTCAGAGATACTCAGTGGTGCTACAAATCTGTTTTCCCATCTGGTGACAATGTTATCTGGAGTGCCATGTGCAGGGCGGCGTTATTAAGGACATGAGAGCTGCATACTTTATGGCTTCTGGTTTATTGTCCTTCAAGGAAATAAACGCCTAGGACACTTCACTAACATCTAGCATTGCTTGCAGAAAGACATCTCTAGCCAGGGTCCTGTACAAAGAACTTCCTCAGTCCTGTGCCATAAATCCGTGATGGGGCAATTTGCTACTGGAGTTGTGCCGCTCTCACATCCGTGGGCCATTATGTGCATGTAGGATGTAAATGGGGGGGCCCTGAGCAATATTTTCAAATCAGCCACGCTTTAAGCACAAGTCTGCAACTCTGGGGTTCCCCAGTCAGGCGGGCTGCAGCATCGTGCTTCATGTGCTCAGTGTTAACACTTCTTGTTTTCATATCAGGTTCTGTTTCACCATAAAAGTGAGATCCACGAAACTCCTCTAAGATGTCTTACAGAAAGGAGCTAGAAAAATATCGAGACCTAGATGAAGATCAGATCCTTGGAGCTCTGACAGAGGAGGAGCTCAGGAAGTTAGAGAATGAACTGGAAGAGCTGGATCCTGATGTAAGTAATTTTTAATTGAGATGCTAGGTAGTGAATCTTAGTAATTGTGTGGGAGTGGGCTGCATTAGTAATCTGTATTTCAGTAGGATCCTTTGCAGAGCCTGTACTTGGTGCAAGAGTGGAAGAGACTGGCTGCAGATGTGCAGAAGAATTTTTTGCCATTGGAAGCACAGTCTACATGTGTGTCTTTGTTTCTGTTTTCCTGCCCTTTCCCGTTGTGACGAGCAACTGTGACTTGCAGCACCAATATTAACCAGTGCTGGTGCAGGGCAATAATCCTGTGGAAAATGGATCTGTTTCTGACCAGGCCACCTTGGAGGGAATGTTTTGCAGGTTGCTTGGTTTGAGGGTTTTCTGGAGTTGTTTTGGTGTTTTGGGTTTGGGCGTTTTGGAACAAACTTCAAATGGTCTGTATTTTCCTCCATTTAGGCCGAAATCCAAATCCCAGAGTTTTGCAAAGTGGGACAGTTTATTTTTAGCAGCCTCCTAACATCAGTAGGAGCTGCACATACGCAAACATGGGGTCTGCCGGTGCCAAGCTGGTGAAAGGTTTTTGGAGCCAGCATTGTCCTGTTGCAGGGGATGTGCAGAGCCAACTGGCAGGCCTTTGGCTTACGGCAGTGTTACTCGAGGAGCTTGGGCACTGCCAAGTGAGAAATTGTTCCTGCAACATGCAGTTAGTGTTTCTGGAGTAAATGATGGGTGGTGTAGATTGCATCATCAGTATTTTTAATTTCAATGCAGGAAAATATTCCAGAGCTGGCAAGCTAGCTCCTGGGATTAAGTGTATGGGCTGATGGGCTGGTTACAGCTACTTCAGAAGACACAGAGTCAGGCAGCATTCTGTGAAAGAAGCAGAAAGGTAAAATAATTATGGACATCTGTCAGTGCAGGTGTAGTTTGCTTTAAGATTGCACGGTTGCCTCTCACAGCATGAAGCCTGAGGAAGCAAGCTGTCTCCTATACCTCCATGCTTGTGCAATTCACACACTTCTCCTCTGTTGCCCTCCAAGGTTGCCTGGGTCTAACTGCTTCCTATCAGTAATTTTCCTTCCCAGGCTTTTCACTGATACAGATATAAATTATAATGAACTACTTTCATTGGGTAGGCATGGAAAAATCAGTGTGTTGTTCAGCATCACCTTTGATGCCATAATGATTTTTTGGCCTTTTCTTTTATACCTCCTTTGTATGCCTTTGTGGCCTTTTGTATTCTTGGTGTTTCTTTTAGCCTACATACCTAAACCTAATGTTTTGTTGAGTTAGGAGACTAAATATCTGGGAGGCCTCAGACACCAAGGTCCTCTCTGGAACACATTTTGTAAACTAAAAGATAGGTCAGTCCAGGGGAGGGTTCTGGGGGGGCAGGAGGGGTTGACTGGGACTATAATTCTATAGCCCATGTATCGTGTGTGGGCATTTGGGGTGGGCATTTGGGGTGTCCAGTTTTGGTGTGCATTCTGGGGTGGGCATTTCGATGTGCATGTTTGGAGTGTTCCTCCTGGATGGAGTGCATCAAGGATCCTTGAAATAAGTACCAAGGTAAAAACCCATTTTTCCCTTCTAACCGTGTTCGGCTCTGATTTTAAGAACAAGAAAAGGCATCACCTTGGATGTCTTAAAAAGTAAACGTTGACTTCTATCCATTAAAGCTTTAAAGAACATGCTTAGTGTCAAATCTGGGAATAGTCTTACTTACTGCATTAAGGCTGTTCTATATTTAAATATAAGCAGGTGTTTACGTGCCGTATGTGTCAGGCACGAACCAGCTTCCCATGGTGGCTTATGTGACTAAATGACAAGGAGGCAGCTTGAAAAAGGGCTGGGCCCTTTTTCACAGGGGTTTTGCTCTGCAACCAAGTGACCTCTGTGAGACTCTCTCTGTAGTTTTGTGATGGATCATGAAAGGCAGAAGAGACCACCACAACTCTCTGGTCTGCTCTGTGAAAGGTCATGAGATTTAACTGAACTGATTCTTGTTGGGACACATGGGGCATTGTGGGCACTTGGACAGACTCATGTAGTGGGGAGAAGATGGCTGAGAGCCTCCAGAAAGAAAGGGCTGGAGCTGGTGTTGCAGGGAAACATCCACTTGGCAGCATTTGAAACTGAAGGGGGGAGGAGCATCACATGTCTTGGATGATGTGGGAATCAGTGGGGCTGGATGAAGACAACCTCTGAGACAAGGAGAGGCAAATTGTCCAGCAGTGTGGAAGAAGGATGGTGCAGTGAGGGAAGTGTAGAGGGGAGAGTGTTTGATGGATGGGGACTGTGGCCTGCAGAGATAACCTGTGTTTCTCACCTCCATGTCTAGAATGCACTGTTGCCAGCCGGGCTCAGGCAGCGGGATCAGACGCAAAAGCCACCGACTGGCCCATTCAAAAGGGAGGAACTCATGGCCCACCTAGAAAAGCAGGCAAAGGATGTTAAAGACAGAGAAGACTTGGTTCCTTTCACGGGCGAAAAGAGAGGTATGGTCATCCTTTGCACACCATGCTGGGTGTGTCACAATGAAGGCACAGTGGGTGCACAGCAGAAGGGTTGTGTCTGACTTGTGCTGATAAAACTTACTTTTGACACTACTGGGGTGGTGAATCTGCTCTCTCCTCTGTCTAGCCCCAGCCCAGGCTGGCTGATAAGCTGGCATGTGCCCAAGAGGTCCCTGTGCTTGCTGATTTGGGCACCACCTAAAATGTTGTTAAGTGTTGGACAGAAGTTGTACCGCTGTGCAGCCTCTACCCATCCCCGTGCCACTGCACCCGTATCAGGCTCTGGAAAAGAAATCGTCTTCTGTCCTCTCTTGTTTCTCCTCTGTCCTGTTCTCCTGTGAGCTCCTCATGTTGTGCTCCATGTTTCACCGTTGCCTTTCACACTCAATCCCAACACTGTGAGCTTCTCATCACAGAGAAACTCCACAGCTCTCCACAGCTGTGATGAGTCCCAGCAGTTCCCATCTAGTTTTCATCACCTCTTGACAACCCAAGTCTTATTTCCCAGTCTCCTGCAGGTTGCTTGCTTGTGTCTTCCTGCACAGTACCCTGAGGTAGCTGCTGTGCTCCTGCTCTGCATGGCCCTGAGGCAGGGTTTTCCCCTGCCTCATTTCTTTCCTCTCCTAGCATCTTTTCCTGTTCTCCTCGTGTATGGCCCGTTGTCCAAGTGACTTTCCCGTTCCCATTAGAACTCTGAATATCATGTGATATGGGATATGGCCTGGTCAGTCCCTTCCTCTGTGTTCCAGGAGCTTCTCAGCAGCTTTTTTCAGCTGTTGTGTCTCCCTCTGTACCATGATCCCCCTGCAGTAGATCTGGTTGTGCACTGTTCCCCATATGAAAAAAGAAGTGCATGAAAATGTGGGCATATGAGCATGTTTCCTAACAGGGGTCTTTCTGAAAAGTGCCTCCTTATTGACTCACACGGCTCTCTTAAAAAGAGTTTGTGTTAAATTTGTTTATTTAATAAAACATGAGGTGGTATTTTCAGATTTAAAAAAAAAAAAAAAAAGTAGTGTTTGAGAGAAGCAAATGAGTAAATTGAGTGCTACCATGAAGAATGGCTTGGTACCTTTCACATATGCCCCAGTTCACTGTTGCTTATCCACCCGTCTAGCCTAGAAGGTAGAAGCAGTGTTCTGCAGGGGACAGAGGTATTTCAGGCATTCTGAGTCTGCAGCATCTACTTCAGTCTGTTGTGATCTCAAATGTATGAAATATGTTTTCATTTGTAACATGCTGTTGTGAGAAGACACTACTTACATGGACTGTGAGCCAGAGATGGTAAATTACATATTCACAGCTGTGATGAAGCTGTAAATAAATCACCACGTTTGCAGTTCGGAGGGTGATTTACTAGTTTGCCATGGGAAGTGCTCTCCCTGGCCATGCTGCTGGGCAGGATGGGAGTTGGGGTGTGCAGACATACTGTGTTATGACATAAAATATCATGCATTGTCATCATCATGCATGCACAATTTAATTTAAAGTTCCATCTTGTAACAAAGCATGACTGAGATACAAAACTTTGTAGAACTTAGAAATTACTTAAACTAGGTAATTAATATTAAACTAGATTTAAAGCCCAGAAATTTTGATGACACTGAGGTGTCAGAAGGAGTTATTGTATGACAGCAGAATTAAGTTTGCCCTGTTTCTCTTGTTCCCTGCTGGTGTTGCACACACCAGATGGTACATACAGTTTGCCCAGCCATGCATCTGGTGGGACAGGCGTTCCAGATCTCCACACCAAGCCTGGGCAGACATTTTGCTGTACCCAGAAGATGCCTGGCTGTGCAGGCACATGACATCCTGCCTATTTTTGCGAGAGCAGCTGTGTCCCAGGAGGCAGATTCCTGCTCTCTCTGTCAGAGCGGCAGCACACAGGCAGGAGATGGGAGCAAAAGGCTGTTTATGGCAGCCTCCATTTTGTCCCAGGGGAGCCTGAGGTGCAGTTGCTTCTTCCTGGAGGCTAAATTTAGCCCCTTTCTGCATATCCCTGAGCAGCAGGATTGTCTCTCCCCTTTGGTGCTGCAGACTCTGGTTTCAGAGAGATGACAAAAATAGTCCTGGCTGGCATGCTAGGCCAGGCCTTTTGCACTCGCTATCTCTGCAGTGATCCAGGACTATTTTAGGGGAGGGGACTGCTCCAGAATGTTCCCAGAGCCCTCCTATTCCTGCCCCAGCAAAGCTGAATTCACCCAGCAGACTACTCTCTGCCGTGGTGTGTTAAAACATCACAAGCCTCTCTCTTTTCTTTTGGGCAGTCACAGGTGGATGCCGTGTTGTGACATCTCAGATCTGACCCGTTCTGCCTCTGAGAAGAATCTGCTGCCCATTGGCAGCGTGAGCAGTGAGGAGCTGTGAGGAGCTGTGCAGGGCCATCAACCTTGTCCACTGCCCCGTGCCTCCTGGGATGCAGCCAGCTCCAGCAGAGAAAGGGCCATGGCTTGCCCAGTGATCACCATGGGCAATGGGTTGGGGGCCTGGCAGGGAGCTGACTGCATTCAAAGCTCCAGCCTCTTGTCCATGTGGGCACCCCCCTTAGGAAAAGGCATGAGCAAGGAGCTAAGATGACAAGTTTGCATCACCAGCTGGACCTGTAGATTCGCGCCTTTGAATTGTAGGGAATAGGTCTGTTCTTCGGCGTTTTGCTGACCGTAGAGATAATGCACAGGGGTCTCCATCTGGCATGCCCTTTGCAGCAGGGTTGAGCTAGACCAGCTGCCCTAGGCCTGCTCCTCCTTTCATCCCATGCGTTCACTGAACTGCTGTCTCTGCCTGCTGCCAGAGCCCTCCACCACCTCCTTTCCACCCTCTTTTGACTCATGTGCCACCTGCCCTGCCAACGTGCACTTGGAGTTAGCAGCAAGAGGTGTCTCGGTGGCAGGACTGATCCTGCGCAGTGCTGGGTCCAGTCTACTGGCCTCTCTTGAGTGCTGTCAAACCTTCACCCCTTTTGTGCAGCCTTCAAAGAAGTGAAGACCTGCAGGGCCAGGCTGTGCGTGGCGTTGTGAGTGCTGTGCTGTGAGCAGCCATGATCCTGCAGCAATGTGCTGTTGGGTTTCCGCAGATGCCGTGCTGGTGGAAGGGCTCGGCTCTGCAGCTGCCGGGCAGTGCCTCTCTGTTGGCATCGCAGCAGGACTCAGACCAAGCTGATGGAAAGGCATTCAGTGTCTCCTGGTTTTTGTCTTGTGCCCCCTCTGTCCTTTCTGCATTTCAAATCTCACAACATGGACACGTGTCTGCACAGATAGCTGTGATCCAGGTGCTGTAGCTATACTGAGAGTGACCTCACTTTGCATTTATAGGAAAAGCTTGGATTCCCAAGCAGAAGCCGATGGATCCCGTTTTGGAAAGTGTGACTCTGGAGCCGGAACTGGAGGAAGCCCTTGCTAATGCCTCGGATGCAGAGCTCTGTGACATTGCTGGTAAAATAATTTCACAGTAACTGGGGGTTCAAGTTGTTCAACTACTAGGGATTAGTCTGTTATTTTGTGGGACATGAGCTGTTGCACTTTTTTCTATTTATCTAAATGCTGTCAGTTCTGACAGAATTTATTTATTTGTTAAAAAAAGTTACTCAGCCAATGTGATTCAGTCAGGAGTGTGGACCAAAACTGAGGAGGCAGAAGAAGGCTTTATCAAGGGAACAGTGTGTGATTTGATCTCCTCCTTTGTCTCTGCCACTGACTGTTGCTAATTCCAGCCTGTACATTCAAGAGCACAGCTTTCTTCAAATCAAAACTTAAGAAACAGTCATGCAGACCCAGTGAGAATGTGGATTTAGTGTGCAACCTATTAAAGGATCTGTCAGGTTATAGAAGTCTTTCAGTGGACATTCAGGCCTGACAGTTGTTAAGGAGCTTTCTCAACACACTTCAGGTGGTGGATTTCTTGTGATTTGTGTGGTCAGCCAGTCAAATGACAGTACTGGTATCTTGCCTGAAGCCCATGGTGTGGACTTAGATCTGTGCTTGGGACAGGACATGCCTTGGCCAAAGGAGCACATGGATGCCCCATGGTGCTTTACCAATGTCACATGTGGTCTGCTGGTCCAGCAGTCAATGAATATCTCAGTGATACTGGCTTCTTTATTCCAGTTTTGTCTCGTTCAAGTTTTTATACTCCCTAGCATCCTCCTTGCTAGAAGTCTGTAAGTCTGTAGAATAACTAGACATCTTCTACATAATAATACCACATTTTGTCTTAGAGATGTGTTTCTGCATTAAGGCTCCCAAACATAAGTACCTTGGCCAAGCATTGCATCTCTGGGTTTTGCTTTTTTACTCTTAATCCTAGAGTCCTATAAAGCCCTATCCTATAAAATCTGCCTTTCTAAGCTCTATATCTGTGCAGCAATTATTGTCACAGGGAAATGCTCTTCAGGGCAGCTTGTTCTACAATTGCTGGGAGAATACACTTAAGTGGCAGCAGGAGTACTGATGTGACACAAGCTGTGCTGAAATATCAATATTGACAGTGACAGCCTTGCTCCTGCCTGCTTAGCAGGGCTCATTTAGCAGGAGTTTGTTTTGCTTCTGCCTGTTTAGCAGGGATCATTGTGAGCTGTGGTGTGTTGGATCCCTTCCTTGGCAAGGCCAGGAGGGTGGCTCGCAGTAGCCCTGGAAGAGCTCCTCGTCTTTGGTCAGGTGAGGGAGACAGAAATGGGGTGCCTTCATTCTGCTTGAGTTCCTTTGGAGAATACACTGTAAGCACCAGACTTAGAAACAGTGGGTCCCTCTTGTCTACCAACACAAACTTGAGCCCCCAAAACCTGTGGTCATGACAGCAGATCCTTGCCTCTCTCTGCAGTCCAGACACTCGCACTCCTGGCTGCTGGAGAGATTTAGTTGTCCAGATAAGCTGTGATTTGGGGAGTATCTGTGTTCCCAAAACACCGAGCCTGCAAATTACTTTTCCAACCTGTGTTGCACCCCTGAAAATTCCATCAGCGAGAAAATGACAGAGAAGACGGCCAGCTAAAATACAAACAAGCAAACTTGAAGTGCCCAGCCTCACTCAGACTTTCAGATGGAGACTGCTTGGCTCTGTGAGATGCAGTTGGGAGTGTGCTGGGGGCCATGGGGAAGTTCACTGATGCACTTTGCTGCTGGATGTCCAGCCTGTGCAACCCAGACACAGAGTCACAACGAGCTGCCACCATAACAGATCCTGTTCATGTGCTGGGCTTCAGGGATACCTTTCTCCTGCAAATTCCAGCCCTTCTTGGCCAAAACAAAAGAACATGGTGACAGACTGGTGCCAACAAGCCTAAGAAGTGCCTTTGTGATGGCATGCTTCAATTTTAGGGAGAAATTTATTATTTTCACAGCTGTGTCTATCCAGAGGTCAAGACTTGTTCAGATATGTCTGTTTTAACAAGTATTCATGTGTCTGCATTTTTCTTTAGAAAGTCATTTAGCTATTAAAAAAAAAAGTTGTTGATTAAAAAGTCACTTTATTTTCAAATGTCATCTTTCTATCTGTAGCAGGGTTACTTTTAGAAACAAACTCTTTGTCCAAAAGTTCCTAAGGCACTGACTTCTTATTGGTCATTTGCAGCTGCCAGAAATGTCACCAGAGCCCCCAGACATGGTTCAATTTGCATTTGCTTATCGGCTTTGCAGTCTTGAGTCTGAGAGACACAAATGGGCTGACTTTGACTTTTGGGCTCTTACAGCATTTGGACTGTGTTCATAACACCACTCTCTACATTTTGACCAAGCCAGCAGACCTTTAGCTTCTCACAATGTCGCCTTCCAAACGTACCAAATTCACCACCCCAGCTTGCTGTGAGTGAAAACATGATGTGCATTGCCACACTTTGGGTGACAGTCACCTCCTGTGTTGCTGCCTTGGGGTCGGTTTGGCTCCATGTGGGGCACAGCTCATCTCCAAAACTGGGCTGTGGAATTGTGTGGCACATGCCTGGTGAGCAAGGGTGATGAGGATGTGCAGGCTCCTGCTAGACTGGGCCCCTTATACTAAAGCCTACCAATGGCCATTTTTTTGACTTTTTTACTGTCTTCTCCTTGTTGTTTTCGTGTGATGCTGAGACAGGTAGGCTACTGGGAAGCCTTTAATGTTTGTTTGTTGTCCACAAGATGATGTTCCTATTCTCCTGTGGATCAGGCCACACTGGAATAAACAAGGGAGCACATTTGAGAACTGTTGTAATATTTATGTCAGCCGAGGGGCTTTGTCATAACCTTGTGTGTTTGCCTGTGCTTGCACAGGGAAAGGTGCTGTGCTGTGGACTCCCATCCCAGGCAGCATCTGTGTCTTTTCCTGGCTCTGGAGCCTACAGTAAGTCATGTTCTCCTCTTCTTTCTCTGTAGCCATCCTTGGCATGCACACCTTGATGAGTAACCAGCAGTATTATGAGGCACTGGGGAGCAGCACCATCGTCAACAAAGAAGGGCTCAACAGTAAGTGATTTATGTTAGCAGGCTGCAGTTTTTGGCTTTGAAGCTGCTAGCAGAGGCAAAGTGGTAATTATTTTTAGGCTCAAGGTCAGAGCCATGCATGTCAGAGCAGCCTGTGACTGCTGGGGCCATCTCTGGTGCATCCTTGCCCTGTGCCAGCCAGTGCAGTCTCAGCCACTTCCCTGGTGCCATTGGGAGCCAGCGCAGCCCAGGGGACAGCTCCATGCAGGCCGTGTGCCTTCTGTCACCCAGTTTTGGACCTTGACAGCACATTGCAGCAGGCACTGGGTGTCCTGTGCTGGGTGGCCTCAGTGGAGGGGCCTTTCATCTTGTGGCTGTTTGTCAGGTCATGCTTCCATCTCCCATGCTTCCATCTCTCCGCTTCAGGAAGAGGAGGAACACACTCAAAGAAAAGATAGTGCTATTCAGGGTGCTTTCCTTTCACGTCTTGCTTTTCACTTGCAGGTGTGATTAAGCCCACACAGTACAAACCAGTTCCTGATGAGGAACCAAACTCAACAGACGTGGAGGAAACTCTGAAACGAATACAAAGCAATGATCCTGACCTTGAGGAAGTCAACCTTAACAATATTATGGTATTTGCTCTTTCTACCCTCCTCTCTTAGTAACAAGATACACAGAAGGCAGGCACTGAGTCTGTTTTGCTGCACAGAGCAGTATCATGACATTGAATGCAGCCAGACAAGAAACACCAGTGCTTCCCATCTCCACTGTGGGCAGCAGAATGGATTGTCACCTGCTCTGGAACAAAGGCCTGGGGTTGGTAGCACAAGGACTCCTCCAAGTGCCTGGAAAAATGGAGCTGTGTTAAGGGTAGTTTGGGGAGACCCAAAACTGGCTGTCTGGTTAAAGCCATTTTAGGTTGCTTTAATGATTTAGACAGGCGTTTTTGGTGGAGGGGATTTTGATGTATATTATAAGATGGTGGGAGGAAAAAGGCTTTATAATACAGATGCTTGTTATGAAAATATGAAGAAGCCACCCTTCTTGCAGGTGGCTCTGTCCATCTCCCACCTATCCCTTCTGTGCAGCTCTTTTACTTCTTGTAGAAAGCAAACAAGGACATAGCACCACTTCTTGTGTTGCCTTTGGGACACATATATGCACTAAAAAATACAGAATGAAATGTTTCATGGGGTCTGTTGAATGATTGCATAGCTAAACAGCAAGAACATAGTTAACTCCACATGCACATGAAAGACATTTTTGCCATGCTACTCGCGCCTTTCTAAAACAAAAATATTTTTGTTTTCATATATTTGATCCAGGCTAGTGACCCATCCCTTGAGGACACAAGGCTGAGGATCTGGCAGGCAGGCACTATTTTTGTGTGTTGAACTCACAACTTTGGGATGGGGTTTGGAGAACTGGGGAGACAGTGGAGATTCTAAGATGCTGGGTGCTGTGTTATGGCTCTGAGGATGATGTTGAGTATAGATGATTCCACATGGTGGGGTCCAAAGGGCGTGGCAAGAAGTCCAAGGTGAGGATGCCACTTATAATTTTAAGTGAAAATTTGAGCATCTGAAAAGTGTATCTAGCATTCTTTGTAAGTGAAAAATACTCATTTTGAAAGAACTCAGAAAAAGCAGCATGGATTTTTTTTCTGGGTTGAGACATAGCATGGCAAATGTTGGCCTGTGAGATGTTGTTTAAAGCAGTCAGAGGTGTCTGTGATTTGTGTTACAAGGAGATAATTTCAGGCCTTTCTGGATCAGTTCCCGTAGGAGGAAATTTTCTGAACGTGACATGAATGTTTCTCAGTGCCGTCGTTCGTGTCAGAGAGCGCAGGAGCCGTGCTTTGTAGGCTCACAGATCCTGGTTACAAACATCCCCACAACGCCTGCATTCCTAGGTAGCTGAGTTTCTGGGCAACTAAAGAGCAGAGATGTGGCTTCAAATCAAGGCAGTGAGCTTTCAGCAGCATACAAAATAGGATGAAGACATTGCCATGCTCCTTAGAACATGATGGTTATAGCAAGAGAACTTGTTAAAACATTCATCAACCCCTTCCTGAATTACCTCAGTGCATTTGGTGGTTTGACCTTGATGAGAAGTTAAAAGTATCTTTTAAATGTATTGCATATTCATTGCATGCAGATGATGGCCTAACACATGCTTTCTGCGTTTCTTGTCACAGAATATTCCCATACCAACTTTAAAAGCTTTTGCAGAAGCGCTGAAAAACAACACGTACGTGAAGAAGTTCAGCATAGTTGGGACACGGAGCAATGATCCTGTTGCTTTTGTAAGTACTGTGAGCTCATCGTCCCAATGTTGTGACAGGAGCTGTTCTTGGGCAAGGTATTTTCAGCATTATTGACTGACTGCTTCAGCACCTTGTGTCAGGTTTGGCACATTTCAGACCTCTGGCTGTTTGGTGCAGGTGCAGTTTCAGGAGCACTAGTGGAAGCCAGCAAAAGACAGGCTTTGGTTCCTTCACTTCATTTTTCATCTGTGGAGATTTCACGGTACAGTCCTGTAATCCATGCGGTCTCATATTTGTCCTCTAGGATCTCCTGGGCAAGGAGCGTGAGACAAGAACCGATGTCCTAGCAGCATTTTCTAAAAGCAGTTTGTCTCTCTCTCTGGAGATTTGTTTCTGTTGGTACAAAGGTGTGCACACCTGTGGCTCCCCTCACACGTCTGCTCCAGCTTTCTCTCCTATATTCTTTGTGCATATGTGTGCAGAAGCAGGACTCTGCATCTCCTCATGCATGGCCTCTGTAGGTGATAATGGCAATTTCTGGCTGCTGTGAGTGATCTTAAATATCAGTGGGGACGCAGAGAGGAGCTGGCCATTCTGCCTGGCCTCACATGCTGCCTTCCAGGCTGCATCTTTGCATCCTTCTCCAGCACCATTGCAGTCAGCTTTTGCTCTTAGTCACCCAGGTTACCCCTGCCTACCTCCCCAAACACACACATATGTGCACACCACTTTCCTGCTAGAAAAATAAACTTTCTGGAGGGCAAGTACTGCCCTTAAATTATTTCAGGCACTCAGGACTGGGTAGAAAGCCTGTGTAAGCAGGACAGGTGCTATCTGAGAGCTTGAGGGGTGCTGTGCTGGGGTAGGAGAGCTGTGGGGCTAAGTGCTGTGGGTGCAGGTCAGCTCTGCCATGTGGGCATCACCTTCTGGTACTTCTGTTTCATGGTGCAGATGGCTCCTCCCTTGCAGTTTGTATGAAGTGACATGATCTGATCAGGTGTGGGGTGTTACGAGTGTTCCAGCCGCTTCTGGTCTCACCCATTAAGGGAAGCAAAAATTATTAATATGGTTGTGATGCTGCTTGGGAGGACACCTTGGATGCGGTGTTGTTCAAGACATGCTCCTCTCTCTGCATATTGTAATGGGAAGCATCTCAACCCTACAGTGCAGGCGGGGACTCATCAGAATGGAGGCAGGGCCAGTGCAGGCCAGCATCCTTGTCATGACCATGCTAGCTTTAGAAGAGGGACAGATGAAGTTGTCACTCTTTGGGGTAGCCCCAAGTGTTTGTCCGTTCGAGGTTTTGCTGTGGCCTCCAGCGTGCTCATGTTCAAGAATCCCCCTGCAATAGCAGGGAACCCCTTCACTCCACAAAGAGCACTTCCATCTGGTGGCAGTGAAACTCCTTAGCAGATGTTTGATGTGGGAGGTGAGGGGAGCTGAAGCCGTGCTGCCCTGCGGTGCTCTGCCCCTGCCTGTCTGACTGCCAGCTCTTCCTGCCCGCCTCTGTCCACAGGCCCTGGCAGAAATGCTGAAGGTCAATGACACACTGAAGAGCCTGAATGTGGAGTCAAACTTCATTTCCGGGTCAGGGATCCTGGCTATTGTCGAAGCACTCGAGGGCAACACGTCGCTCGTGGAGCTGCGCATTGACAACCAGGTGAAGCGTGTGGTGACAGCTCTGGTCAGGTGAACGAGGCCTGCGTGTGGGGAGCCCAGTGTGCCCTGATACAGAGGCTGGGGCAAGCGTGGCTCCCTGAGAAACCCGGAGCTTGAACCAGCTCAGCTGGGGGGAACTCTGAGACAGCTGTCTGGGAGACCAAAATCCTGGTTTCTCCACATGTCCATTAGCTGCTAATCTGTCCAAGAAATAAAGTCTTTGGGCAAAAGCAGTTGTGGGAATGTCTGCAGGAGGAGTTGGAGCCACTCGGTTGTAGCATGTGTACAGGAACAGGCCAGCAGTTTGTTTTACCAGCTCCAAGTCAGAAATGTCAAATGAACCACAGGTCCAGAGACAGATCTGCAATCTCCACCCCTTCCCTCCAAGTGCTTGCTCTGAATCACCCTCTAGCCTGAACAGCTTGCTTTTCTGTTTTCTGTTTTCAAAAGAGTCAGCCCTTGGGCAACAAAGTAGAAATGGAAATTGCGAATATATTGGAAAAGAACACCTCCCTCCTGAAGTTCGGGTACCATTTCACTCAGCAAGGTCCCCGGCTTCGCGCCTCCAATGCCATGATGAGTAACAACGACCTGGGTGAGTCAGGCTGGCTGCAAGCCGGGAAGCATGGGAAGGTGCTTTGGGCAATTCCTGGTGGGATTAGGGCAGAACTGCTGACGTTAAAGGTGTGTATGAATTAGAATGTGCGTCTTGAAGGGCCTGATGATGCTTTTCCCCTCAAGGAGGAAGGTAGCCTTTGCCAACCGGTTCCTTAATGCAGCTGCTGTCAGCCAGGCAGTGTTTTTTGCAGTAACAGTGGGAATTGTTGGGAAAGAGCAAGAGCTGTTAATGTGGTTCAGTACAGCTTGTGATACAGCATGTAGCACATGGGTTATGAGCTGCTAGCTCATAATTTGTGGTTCCTGCCAACTGCTTGTCTTCCTCCAGCTTCATTCCCACTTTAACAAGGAGATGAAAAGTAGTAGAGTTGAACTTTGACAGCAGTCAGATTTGGCCCATCCCCTTCAGCAAAACAAACTGGAACTGTTTCTAGGGATATGTGGGAAGCCACGTGGCTTTGAGTTATCTGTATACCCTCAATGAAGTGATCAGAAGTGCTTGTGAGGCAAAATGCGGGCAAGTCTGCAAACTGCCATGTCAGCCAAAGCACGTGGCAGAGGCTTTCCATTGCTTGGCTACAAGCTGCTGTAGAGCACAGGAAACCAGGCCAGCAGAGCAGTGCTGAATGCAGCTAACACTCCCACCGCGCTGTACTCAGCAGCTGTCATATCTAGGCAGATGATAAATTTGTTGTGTTATAAAAACAAATGAAAAAAATCTTATCTTGGTTTAGCCAGTACTGTGCTCCTAGGAAGCACAGCCAAGCACAGGGGTATGTGCCTGTTCTTCAAGGATCACACAAAATACTCAGTATTCACCGAGTTCACTGGGTATCTGTTCTTCCTGTGGTTGCATTCCTGGTCGCTTGAGCACTGCTCTGGGAAAGACTTGCTATTTTCTGTCCTTTGGAACAGAGCATGATTTTTAATGACTCTGCAGCACCTGGCATTCAAAGTAATCAGCTCAAAGATTTAAAATCTAGTATTTTGATTGTTCCTGCTGTTACAGGGATGAATTCACAACTTGCCTTCCATGTAAGAGTTGTGTTTTTTGCCTCTTTGACCACTAAGATCTCCATTTTTTGTCTGATTTGGTCATTTGCAGCTCGTATTCATCGGTCTGATGGTCTCTGGCAATAGCATCTCAGCTCTACACCTGGACAACGTATAAGTAAAGAAAAACTTTATTTTCCTCCCTGTCAGCAATAGCCCTCTGCTTTTGTGCTCCACTCCAGTGTTCTTGCCTATCAACTGATGCTACCAGAACATGGTTTTGGTGCCACAGCTTGTGTTCCCTAAGATGCTCTGTGTGAACCGACTGTGAAGGCTTTTATGTTCATTCTCATGAGCTAACTCTGCATTCCCTTTATACATTTTTGTTCTGTTTTTTTTTTTGCACACCTTTCTTGAAAAGTCATGAGCGTAGGTGTCAAGAGGTGTAAATCAAGAAAATCAAGTTTTAAGACCAGATATGAGACTGTTTTGACCATGTTAACCATGATCACAGGACTGGAGCCCAATGGCTTATGATAAGAAGAGGTTTTTTCAAGTTTTGTTTTTTAATTTGGAAAGGCAAATTTTTAATTTGAAAAACTACCAAAGGAAAAACTGTGACATCTGTTTCCTGCTGTCTCTAGATCAGTCAGATGATGCACTGGCCAAAGTCCAGTTACAAAGATAAACTGTGAAATATAATTAACTACAGAATAGGGGAGGTAAGGCTGAAAGTAGCTTCTGGCCTTAAAAATGCTTAGGGAGAGAAACCTCATCTTCCTTTATTTTACTGTGTAAGGCTGTGCCTGCTGCTTAAAGCAGGAATTCAGAAGCTGATGCTATCCTGTTTCTTTCCTGGCAGAAAGTACATCTCTCAGCTCTTTCTACAGCTGTTAAGGCAAGCCTTCCATCCACATTCTCCTGTTGCCATGACTGACTCCTCTTTCTCCTCTTTTTCAGTGAGGAAGAGAAGACTTGCAGAGGTGAATGGGCCTATTTTTCCCAAGTGCAGAACTGGAGTGTAGTTCCTGGCTATGGAGGTCATTCCCGGTGATCTGTGCTACACTGTGGAAATCTAAAGGCAATAAGTGCCTTGACAGAGTATTTGTGGTGCCTCTGTTCTGTTTTATGCACTAACAGTTGAAGTTAAATAGTGGCTGTAGTTTTTATGAAGATTTTATCCAGTAGGACTGTTGATGTTTTCTGTAGAGTTGGAAACTATTCAAGCCAACCTGTCAATTTTATGCAACCTCAGTTTAGAGTACAATCCAGTGTTAAAGGGGATTAATTTTTCTATAAACTTCCTGCACGGTGTTTCATGGAGTTAGGATGTGGCATGCATGAGTGAAAGATAGAATTGTTTCACACAAATTATAGAAGTATTAAAAAAATACTTTATTTTTTTTTCCAAAGTTGATCTCAAGTAACTACAGAGGAGTAACTAGTTTAACAAGCACTTCTAACATCTGGAAACATGGCTAATTTCAAGAATTGTGAATTACAATTTTTTACCAACATCTGCTGAATCATTTCTTGGAGATGCTGTTTCAAATGCATCCCAGTGTTTCTTAGAAAAAACTGATCTCCACCCCCTGATTAAATGGAACTTAAGGCCACCAAATATTAAATAGAGTCTCAGATATCGAGTGGTTTAGATGGGTCAAAATCCTTCAATCCCATGCACGTGTGATGCAAATCGTAACCCTCAGAGATGGCCAAGCTAATTGGCAAATGAGAACCTTTTCTTCTACTCCCCACTCCTTTCAGTTTCCTAATGTTAAAAGCGTTTGTCCAGATATTCACTGGAGACAGGTCAAATTCTCTCCCTTTGCTGTTTTGTCTAGATGCCCATGTCCATTAATTAAATTTTGTTCTACTAGGAATTATTTCTTTTACTGCTGTTCCTTATGCCCCCATAAATGCAAGAATAAATGTTGAGCCCTAGAAAAGCTGTGAAGTGAAATACCCCGAATCTGAACTTACACTAGCTATGATCTCACAGCTTTTTGTCATCTACAGTCATCATCTAGCCTGGGAGGAATTCTTCACAGGCTTGTGTATTTCCCAGACCTGCAGTGGACTGGACCCAGCAGATCCAAAAATCCCACTGTTAATGTGGGTGGGATCCTGCTCAGTAGGAAGTCTCCGTGGAAGACACATTGCTGTACTGAAACCCTAATCTTGGGCGTATGACACATCCTAGAAAATGTTCTCTCTTGCTAGAAATCTGCCTTTAAATGTCTGTTAAAGAGTGACGTTTTTCAGTCTTTTACATACATTCTGGCAAAAGTCCCACATATTTCTTCAGAGCTTGTGCATAAACACCACTGATGATTTAGCTCTGACCAGCAAAGCAGAGAAACACTATTTAGCAATGTGGGAAACACTTGTTCTCTTCGAATCTTAATAAATGTGCCCATGGTGTCATATAAAATGCTTCACTATACCTTGTTTCCTCCACTGTGCAAGTTCTGTATCAGAAAATGAATGTGAAAGAAGAATACTTGAAAACATATTAAAATGAAAAAAACTGGCAGACTTAAGGAAGTACTTTCTTCTATGTGCACTGTAAAGACTGTGAAATGACCAACTAAATCATCAAATCAGAGCCACACAGTTTCAGCTGAGCCATCCACTCAGATTTGCACAACACAGGCTCAGCTCTTCCCTTGGTTTCAGAATGTAGATTAATCTTACCCTGGAAAATCCTGGTGGTACTAAGAAACACAGACATGCAAGGAGATGCATCTGCAGACCAGGGAGCACTACCATAGACACTACTACAGCCCTTAAAAAAAAAGAAAAAAAGAAGAACTTTGTCCTGTGTTTCACTGTACCAGTATCCAAATTAACCATGCAGCCCAAAGGTATCTTAAGCTGTCGGGATCATTGCAAGTTCCTTGGCTGATCTCACAGAGCTGTGTTGCTGCAGGATGCATCCGACAGCTGAGGGCGGTGCAGCAGAGACAGGCGGTGCTGAGGCATCAGGCCGTGTGGTGAAAGGCTTCAAGCTGTGCAGCAATGGAACTACAAAATGGTGATACTTAGGAGTAAATGTATCTCTGTTCGGCCCAGCAGCTCTCCAGGGAAAGGGAGGAAACCATCTGGTTACTGCAGCATCTAGCAGTCACAGCCCATCCTGCTGAAAACTCTTCCCTCTCCCGGAGCTCATGTGCCTTCTCTCAGGCATTACCACGAAGATGCCTGGATGCCACCACACAGCTTTTCACATGGCAAGTCCTTATTTGTATAAATCTGACAAAACTAACCCAGAAAACAGGATAGAGAGCCCCTTACGGGCTAGCTTCCAAGAAGCAGGCTAAGAATGTCTCTTAGCCCCCTCTCTGCTCTCTGCAGCAGAGGTAACATGGCTTTATGGGACTCCATCTGTACATCTCAAATCCTTCTCCTCCCTTGCCTTCGTGCAGCAAGGACCAGAAGAGGGCTCAGGGGTCCCCTCTGCCTTTGAGGTAGAATCTCCAGCTGTGAGGAGCTCTCAGAATTGTACCTTGTAGCCGGGTCTACCATGTGGCAGACTAGCTAGGTTTCAGTGTTTTTTCTCTGCAGAATTAAGCACCTCCAATGTAACATGTGAAGTGTATTTGTGCAGTACTTAAAAAATTATAATGGAAGCACTAAAGGTTATTTATCATAGATGTTTCAGAAGTTTACATATAAAATATAGTTGTTGCCATCCTGTACTGATAAGTGATACAGAAACAGCACAACAAACTAATTACACTGTTCCAGACCTGCTGATATGACTGAATTACAAAATTGTAATTTCTAACACAGGAAGATCATGGGGCACTCCCCATTAGTGCTCTAGACCAGACCTGCAAGTAAAGCTTGCATGTTTCTTCACAAATACTCCAGTCCTCAAAACTACAGAGGTTAATCAGACTTCTGCTGAAGGTGTCTACTGATGGGAATTCTCCAATTTCTTCTCAAGGATTGGCTGTTCACGGATTTACTAATACATACTATCCTAGAGAGATTCCCAAAGGAAATGTTCCTAAGGTTCAAGGTTTTGCCTCGTTAATGGAATTGTTGTGAGAACAGCTGGTGAACCGTTGATTTCATGGTAGCAATACTGGAAGCAAAAAGAAATGTTTGTCATGGCCTTAATGGAACCAATGCCCATGTATTTAAGTTGCTAGTCAAGCCAATAATGAGGCCTTGCTGAATTAATAGCACCATGGGAGAAAGTTACAATCTATACGAAAATAACATAGCCCTGTTATTAAGCAACTGCAGAAACCTAAGAAACTGTCTTCTTGCTTTTAAAATCAATTGCCAGTAAAAAAACCCCAAACCCAGTGGCTTTGATGTCCTAATGACTTACTGTTTAGTTCCCAGAATGACAGTAAATTTCAAAGACATTTTTCAGTTAAGACACATCTTCCATACTATTAATAAATCCTTTCTGTACATTCTACAGCATCACGCACACAAAACAGCACGTGGGTCAGTATTTTAAGCTCATCTGCTGTAGATTCCTTCAAAGACAATTTCTCCACTGACAGGCGCTGGAAATTGCATAAACATCTTGCAGCTTTTAAAAAACTCAACTCATGTTTAAGAAGCACAAATGCTCCCCAGAACCTGAATTATCTAACTTGAATAAAGGATCTTGCAGTCTTCTCATAGCTGTTGCTGACATTTATGCACACGAGCATCACTTCCAGTGCCATGATGCTGGTATTTTGACAGTCTCTGTGCTCCCCTCTTTGTGTGCCTGTTTCAACATGCTGCAAGCTGTCAGGTTTTTTTAGTGCAAGCAGAGCTGAGCCCTGCATATTTCATACACTGACAAAAGTTGAGGGGAAAAAACAGTTCCCGGGGAGACTGAGCACTGGAAAGAAGACTGGGTTTGCTGTTCATCCTACAGGTCACAACAAGTATGTCTGGGCAAACATCTCTGCGCCTTTGCTCCAGCTCCTTATGCTGCCTTCAGCCAGTTTTACAGGACAGTTAAGTCAGTAATTTCAGGTAACTTCCTCTTGCTTCTCACTGGTATAAAGCAAGAGATGCAGATAGATGGCGTGCATGTGGAATATATCTTCAGGATCTAATCGGGTCACGTACCCACACCAAATTGATAAATCTGCCGTTTGCACACCTTACTACAAGCTGTTGAAGCAGATGCATGATCCTTAGAGATGTCAGACAGGTTGATCTCCGTGCAGGAGGAAAAAACCAGAATTGTTCTTAAGTTCTTTCAGTTTCTGTTAAATTGTGAGCAGCTCTGTCACGTTGCAGATACTCTGCTCCAAAATCCCCATGGTAAAGGCCACACTACAAGACTGTACCCAGGGAGAGGAATCTTGTAGTGCTGGTGATGGATTGGGCACTCTGGTAATTTACAGGCAAGTAATGGATGGTTTTCAGGCCATACTCTTATGTTTAAAGGCAGCATATAAACAGGACTTTCCAAGCCAACATATTTTCATAATTTCCAAACCTAACTGATGAACAAACAGACATCTGCTTACATAAGCCCTTCACATGAGCACATGCCAGATTAACCAATGAAACAGCTTAATCTTTCCCTGTGTCCAGCATCCTTGGTGAGACATTTTCAATTGGTACCCTTGGCCGTCTCCTTGTACATTCACATTCCTCCTTAAGTGTCTGTCCTGAAGCCCTTGCAGTCACCTTGAGCTCCTTCTCTTGACAAACAGGACAGCAAGCTGTAAGACCTTTGTTGCAACAACTTGGACATGTCAGGACAAGCTGCCGGCAGTGCTGACTGGAACAAAGTTTATACTGGTCCCACAGCACCCCACAGTATCTGCATGCTGGAGGGAGGAGGAAATAAAAAGTTAACACCCATACTGCTCCAGCTGTTCCCTTGCAGAGGGCTTGCCAAGGCACCAGGGGGCTGCCAGCTCTCATTTAAGTGGCTATTGTCTTGCAGGTTTTTAATTCCTGTTTAGCTTGATCTTCTAGAATCTAGTCAATTTTAAAACGTCTCTTCTTTTACATACTTAAGACAGTTTTCTCTCTGGAAAAGAGAAGAGTGCTCACTAGTGCTTTCTCTAGTTCTGAGTAGACAGATTTAGAGATTCTTACTGCCAAGAGAAGAAGAAAGACATGCAGGTGGCAACTAAGCCAGTATGCAGGAATGTCACCTGCTGGTGAAGGGGATGCCATGAAACTTCCTTCCAGCTACAAGCAATGGCTTGTGCAGACAGGGTGCCATTTGCAGTCCTGGTAGAATCCTTCCAGAACACCACAGGTTTTAACTCTTTAACTGAAAGCTACAGCCCAGTTTAGCTGTACCACCAAAAAGGTGCATACCACAGCACTTCCCCTTGAAAAATCCATAGGGATGGCTGTGATGTATCCAGAGTGTGTTCTGTTTCCACACCAAGTCGGGCCCCTTCAAGATGTACAGAGTAATTGCAGAGGAGAAATGGGAGGTTATGCTTGAAAAGTTACCAACTCGGAGAAAAAACAGCACTGTTTCCTTAAAAAAAAGTCTAGAGCCAAATTCCAGCTACTTGTTGTACCTGGCAACTGATAGCAAAGTAAGAGATTACTTAATTTGCAGTAACCGAAGAGCAATCCCATCCAGAAGATCAGGCAATGTTCTTAACAACTTCAACTAGAGGCCACTGAAATTCTACTGGATATATAATTTCTTAAGCATGAAATTAACAAAGTGCTACAGAGCATAGTGCCACTACTCTCCCAATACCTGGAAGTCTTAGTTGATATTCTGTGAGACTACTGGAGCAGAGGACTGCTGGCAGCAGGAGAACTATTTAAAACTCTAGTCACTTGGCAAACCACAGTCTGATCGGCACTGTGGGCAACAAGCAGTAACAACAGTTGTACTGCTGGACATACGTCTCCGTTGGTGCAAATGGCTCCTAACAGAGCTGTTCTGCAGGGAATGTTTCCTTCTACTGCCCCAGTTTTAGTGATCTCTTGTTAGTGACCCCCTTTCCTCTCATTTCTGTTTTACATGTTAAAATCACAGAGTTGATAGTCATCACAAGAAGTGACAGCAGTACGAAATCAAACCAAGTATGAGGAAGAACTACACAGGCCAGTTTGGCTGTCCCTATCCTACACACCTCTGGAAATGATTGCAATAGCTTCCCAGCCTTCTGCACTTACATTATCTAGTCCTACCTGAGATGATATCTTCATTGGAACAAATGGCGTAACGATCGTCAAATACAAACAGCTTCCCCCTGTAGAATCCATCTGGAAACTCTTCTAGGTACTTGTGAATTCCACCTTTTAGCTGGTAAACCTCTCTGCACACTGCCTGTTTAAAGCATATTAGCAGAAAAGCTGAAGGAGACCCCAGCAGTGGTGGTGTGCCAGAGTTCCCAAAGCAAATACTGTGAATGCCAGGGGTCAGTGAAAAGCAGCAGCCTCTCAGTGACCATCAGATGGCACCATGTGCAGCCACAGCTCTAAGCAGTGCCACCAGGGAGTACTGGGCAGCTCCACAATGCTGGCTTGTTGGCAGGAACCCAACTCTTCATTTAAAGTTACACTCAAAAGAAGCTGGTAACCTCCTCACCTGAGGAAGGTTTGGTGCATCACAGATCAAATGCTTTTGAACCTCCATGAGCTGCTGCTTATTAAACTATTTTTATTTAGTTAACTGTTAGCAGAAGCAGAATTTCGCAGGGTTCACATTGATGCAGTGGAAAAAAGAACCCCAAGGTTTAAATCTCTGGAGAATCTTTGTGTTCTGTTCCCTTGATCCTTGAGAGAAGGACCCAGGAGAAGAGTGGGATGGAAAGCACAATTAGAACAATGCACCATGCTGGATTTAGTTCCACAACACTGGGAAAGGCACTGACTGATTTTCACCACTCTTATATGCTCAAGCTGTGCAGTAATGACCACAGAACATAACCCAGACAGTCTGTAGAAACACTGCAGAGTATTTTCAAGCTTTCCTAAAACAGTCCTACAAACACCTCTTCTCAGAAAATGGGTTATGTAATTATTTTCGCTACTGTGACACGAGTCTACGGCGGTCATACTGAGCCAGATTGAACTATCCAGGTCCTTGACAGACAGCATGAGACAAGCACGTGTCAGAGGCATTTATCTCCCCGCCTGCACATTTGGCAGTTTGTGCACAGTAAGAATTCACCAGCAAGACAGAAGACAGGTGCCCTTAAAGCAGCCTCAACCCCCCGACACTTGTGCCCTCAGAATGACATCTTACCTTGCTCCTGAGGTAAGCAGAGCCTCTTTCACAACGAATCCCTCCTGTGCAGTACATCAGGACACGCTTGTCTTTAAAAAGCTCCAGGTTTTCATCTACGTAGCTGGGAAAATAGCTGAATTTCCTGATATCTGGAGCCAGACAGCCCTGGAAGTGTCCCTGCAATTACAACAGATGGCCACGCAACTGGTTACAAGCACTGTTACTGGTAAGGTCTGTGCCTCAAACTAGAGGAAGTAACAAACCTTTGGGCCAAAATACTCAGCTCACTGCAGCTGTTTTAGGCAGCTCCTCAGCTGTATTTATGCATCAAAACATATGTTAAAATCTGTAGGAGGATTCTGGACACAGCAAGTCTCCTCATCGAAGCAAAGAAGAGAGAGCTAAGCAGAACTGTCAGAGAGAGGACAAACCACAACAGTGCATGAGGGGTGGTGGTTGTGACAGCATGTTGCCCCCGTTCTTTCTGACAGATGGGACAAGACAAAGAAATGTTGAAAAACATCCCTACAAATTATGCTACTTCAAACATTCATGCTCACATTGTATGGACCACTTCATTTTCTTCCTGCCCCACACTGTACAATAACTTGGCCAGGCAGGCTCCATGCTGAGTTGCTGGGCAGGTCCTCTATGGCTTGTGTCTAATATTCATTACTAAACTGCACTCTGTACACATTACAGTCAATCTGGAGTATGTAATCTCTTTTAGCAGTAATGCTACACCCTCATAATCATAAATACTTCACCCCAGCACCTGTAATACACTGCAAGAAGCAGGCAAGCAGCACTTACTATTTTACTTTCATAGAAGTTCCTACAGTCCAGCAAGATGGTATCGCTTTGTCCTTGACTGGCCTGAGACAAATACTGTTCTACTTCTCTATGAAATTCCTGAGGGGATAAATGGATTCCTTTAACAAAACAAAACAAAACAAAACAAAAAGAAAAAAAAGAGGGAGGGGGGAAGAGAAGTGAGAAGCAGAACTACAAAACAATGTCACGTATGAGATCACTGATCCAGATTCTCCTCAGATTTCCAAACAAAAGTTTTTTGTGATTGTTCACAGACTTTTCATCCCAACTCAATCAGCCAAGTTTATCCATGTTTGGCTTCCTATTGGCAAATCAAAGAAAACACAACACTGTTCCACATGACAGAAGAAGCAGCAGACAGGTACCTATCTCTATGATCTTTTGTTGCATCCCCCTGGCTACTCTTACAGTTGTAGAAGAGGGAGTGACATGGTCCCTTTGCTCATGTCATTACATTTGGAGGTGGAGAAATACAATTTTTAAAATTAAACTCTTCTTGGTAACAGTGGAAAATTTCCATAAACGTGTATTACTTTCACTACAACTTCCATTTACATAGTTTCTCAGCTTTCAGGGCTTAGGACTTCCAATCTACTGAAAAACTAAAAACCTCCACCAGCAAAATCCTTTACCTTTTATAAAAAATACCCCTACAAGCAACCTGCCAGAGTAGTAGGAACCATCTCCATTAAATACTGCAAAATAGGAGGAAAAAGGGGAAAAAAGGAAAGAAATACCCAAACATACATCCCACAAACTACCAAAAAATGGGGACAAAAAATAATCCTCTTCCAAATCCACAAAAAGATGCTGTACAAGTTTGGCACCAACAAAACCTCTTGGTGGAAAAAAATAAGCCCATAGTTGCTCTGTTAATTGCTGTTTGCTGTGCCCCTGCTTACCACCTATGTAAGCATCCTTACAGCAAATCCATAGCCAGGAACACCTGATCACGCATAATCCATGCTAAGCAGCTACAGGTAGCACAAAACAAATTCAGTCAGATGGAGTTTGTGCAGAACTTGGATCTGCTTAGTGCAGAAGGCAGGAGCATGGCTGTTAGCTCCAAAATGAGTGAAGCCAAGTCAGCAGTCCCTACAAGGTAACTGCTTTATGTCATCTGAACTCTCCCACAAAACAGGAAGTTGATTCTCAAGTTTTCTGAGGCAGTCACACACTTGGCTAGCCAAAACCTGGGCCAGCAAATTCTCTGCACCAGTAGCTTTTGACTACCAGTAAGAAATCAATTTCTGTATCTATTTCTCCTGCATCCTGGCCATTGTGCAAAGGGAAATATTTTTCATGAAGGTATTTTACTCTTCACTCACCTCTCACTTGGGTGAGAGGCTGTATTTTTCATTACATAAACTTACCAGTTTCCTTGTAAGACACTATCTTTGGATCAATGCCCATAGGTACAATTTCTTTGAATACTCCAACTCGCAGGTCTGGGAAACAGTGAGCTCCTCCTGCACTGCTCTAGGAAACCAAACACAAAAACAATTCACCAAAATTTGCCCCGTGTCAAAATTAAAATGATCCACTCGCTTTAATTCTACAGCTCATTAGAATATGAAAATATCTTGGTGGCCGAGGGAAAGAAATGTCTCTCCTGCTGAAATCCACACTCTAAATCCTGAAGTTTAGGCAGTGGACCCCTGACACAGCCTGGAGGACAGGTGTCTTGGGCCCAATGACTACTCTGCAGGTGAGACAGACAGCAGTTGGTTGGACGTGCGGGGAAGTAGAGCAAATCTCAGAAACATGTTACTAGCACGTATAGTGAGAAAGCTGAGGCCCCTAAAAAGCATGCTGATGCTGACAGAAATATTAAATAACCTCCTCCAGTAGTGGACCATGTTGCCACATCTAGGCCCCGCAGTTCTCTTCATCCCTCTGGCACCTGACACGAGCACAGCTGTCCCTCCAGTGGTGACGTGTGTGATGGGAACTGCAGTGTTCATGGGTGCAAAGGAGACGTATGGGAGGTCAGCCAGGCACAGGATTTGTTAACAGTGGCGGCGAGCACCTCCCCTGTCCCCCAAACTCAAGCGTGGGATTTCCCCTTCAGAAGTCCTGGTAAGACCTTTTTTTGGTAGGCACCCCCACTGCAGGCTACAGGGAGTGAGAACTTCTGCAGGGCTGAGCCTCAAACATGGCTTAGGCACCATCAAGTTATATAAACACTCAAAGGTAAGTGCAGTGCTGTGCAGCACTGTCCAGCTACTACGGAAATCAGTCTGCAGTAACTGTAGTGGCCACTGGATATATCCATAGCCCCAAGCACGGTCCTCACTCCTCTATCCCATGTCTTCATGGCATGGCAACCTGAAAGCCTCACTCACTCGGTATACAGCATTCAGCAGGAACTGAGACAGCAAACACCATAGTCCACTGATGCATGAACACTGATGCCCAGAGAGGTCACGCAAGGTTGAAGGTTTTGCCAAGGTCAGGGTAAAATTCCATCCCTGTTCTGTTTTTCCATCTACATATGACTGTTACTAACACAATTCCTCTTGAAATTCAGCCAAGTATAACAGACACTTATAAAACTAAGACTGAATCATCACTGCAGCTCAACATGGAATTTGAGTTTCCCAAGTTTCACTAACTCCTTTGATCTAGTTGCTTATGAAAAAATAATAGCACTCCCTGCTCCTTCCTTGCAACTCCTTCCTTGCAAGCACTCCTTGCTTGCAATGAAACCAGAACCTACAGTGGTGAGCAGCCAAAGCCTACCAGAATGCCACACAGTGCACCAGCCACTGCTGCCCTCACCATGTGAGGACAGCAATCAGTATCTGTGGCTCCAGCCAGGCACTAAGTAGAGTAGGAAGAAACCTCTTGACAGTCCCTGTGTGTTTTCTCTGGAAGATACCCAATCCATGGAACTGACAGTGCACCTATATGGACACCAAAGCCTGCATGAACCTAAACCAGTAGGCTTCCAGTCAAGGATCTGAAATCAAGGTGAAGAGGACAGTGTGGAAAAACCTTGCTGGGCTAAGTGTATGTTGTGATACCTGCTCAGTCCGGAGTAAATGCTTGTTGCAGAATGGTGGGGCTTCCTCACTCACCTGTACTGGGGGGCTTTGCAGCTGCACCCACAGCTGCCAGAGCTTGTAGGAGCTGCTATCACTGCTCATGGAAACTGCTAATTCTGGTAAAAAACAGCAAACATGCCTAAACAAGGTACAGTTAAGATTCATTGACTTAGGTAAGTGCTGGGAAGGCAGAACTGCTAACACAAAAGTAGTACTGTCAAGAAGGAATGTACTTATTTCTTGAAAATTAAGTTACCTACATTAAAAATGTTTATGCAAAAATTATTTTTTCATACCTTGAAATCCTCTTGACACAAAATGTTTTTGAACAGAGGCTGGGAAAGCATAACTTTAATGTAAAGACTGGTAGCTACTTTGCTTCCACCAACTGTCCCATTAATCCCTTCTGAAGCAACTCGTACCTAGAAGGCAAGAGAAGAATCTGAGGCTGAGCCTTAGTTACAGCAAAACTGATCACAATGAAATTGGCAAAATATGACCAGGTGACAAATATGACCAGGTGACAAAAGGCAGGCACAGGAGTATGTTCAGAAAAGAGACTACTGAATAAGGAAGGAAAATATGGTTATAGTTGAACATAAAGACAGTAAACAGAAAAAAATCCCAACAACCCAGTAATCACTTCTGAGCCATTTCAAAAGAATTACATCAGGACAGTCAGAAGAGTCCATGCAATAAACAGAGAAATGCTGTATAAACAGAGAAATTGCTGTCTGCAAATCCTGCAGTCAGCATTAGAATTCCCACTGGAAGTTGCCTCAGAAAGAACAATAGGCTTGTGCCCCATGACTCACACAGCTAAAAAAGAGAATGTGAATATGCATAATATTGTATCTAATATTAAATTTTAGGATGAGTCATTTTATCTCCAGCACTGACAAATGAACAAAAGCTCTGAAGTGGGGGGGCAGGAGGGAAAGGGGAAAGACTGAATATAAGAAGCAAGGAAAAAACCAACTGGTTGGGAAGGTAAATGCTATACCTGTCTTGGAGATGAGATGCAAAAAAAAGGAAATAAAAGAAACTCGAAAAAAATACCAACCACCAGGCAAGATAGCTGAGCAGAAAAAGCAGTGAATCCACCAGAACATTTCGCCCACAGACCTGTGTTGATGTACCACTGGTAGAGAGCAAGAAGCTACTTAGGAAGACAAGTCACAGATAAAAGGAGCCTCTGACTCCAAGTTGCCCTCCTTCTCCCCCGCACAGACACTGTAGGAACATCAACTCTGTGAGGCTAAAATTCACCTTCTCCCACAGCCTCCAGAGGCCACCTACACAAGCAACTCACATCCTTGGTCTAGCCTGCCAGGAATGAACAGACTGTGCAGGAATGAGAACTGCTATGCTGTGGTGTGTTCTAAGGTGTTGGTTGCTTCTCACCTAATTCCTGACAGTATGGATTACAGCTTGGTGTAGCCACTCTGCCTGGGAGACCATTGTGCACTGAAGAGGGAGGATGCAGGTGACCAGCGAGTGGAGCAGGCCCAGACCCACACCATTCCTCCAGCCTGGCCCTCAGGCTGCCTTGTGCTGCTCCTGCCCTTTAGCCACAGGACACACCCAGCCTGCTGATGCTAACTGAGACACCTGCATGCAGCTCCTGCTGACACCAGTGATTAAGCCACTTGTGTCTCCTTGCCTCTATCTAAAAGCGCATCACAAATTTCTCATGTGAATATCCTTTCTGTTTGACAGAAGGAGTGATAACAAGACTAATTTTCCTGTTTCCATGTGTAACAGTGACGGAAATGGGGTAACCCTTGCAAGGACAGGGTCTGCACAGTATCCTGTCTGTGAGGCTCACTCGATGCCACAGAACTGAGGGTTCCCTGCATCAAAAGTGATATACGATTATCTGTAAATTTTTTCTTTGTTGTGTAAGGTCTTCAATAGAATTCTGAAATACACCTTACAGAGTCTGAGTGGTTCTCTTAAGGGGATAA
The DNA here is from genome assembly GCA_013397915.1 of Daphoenositta chrysoptera. Classification (NCBI taxonomy): domain Eukaryota; kingdom Metazoa; phylum Chordata; class Aves; order Passeriformes; genus Daphoenositta; species Daphoenositta chrysoptera. The sequence continues at coordinate 88,837 of VZRO01003424.1, forward strand.
CAAACTAGCACCTTCTGGTGCAAAACACACCTGGCTCTCCACATACCACATCATCCTGCACTAAATAAAGATGTGGAGTTTTTTCCTTAACAATACAACCATTGCTTAAAACCTTACCTTGCCAGTGAGATGTAGATGCTGACACAAAGCCTTTTGCCAAGCACAGAGTTTCTCTGGATCTTTCACCTCACAGTAACAGTAATAGAGAAGTACTTCTCCCACCTGGCTGCCCATAGCATGGCAAAGATAAGCAAACAGAAAAAGGATATTAAGAAAGAACAAAATTATACTGCTAGCAGTAACCATTCAAAAACCAGACAATTTGCTTCTGGGAGACGTGTGGAGAAAAAAAACCCTCAAACAAAAAAACTCTGGAGGGATTAGCACTGTTGGGTTTGATTTATTTCAAACAGAAGGAATATTAACTAATAAAAATCTAGTTCTCAGGACTGGTTACAAAATGAACTCTTTTGTCCTGCATGGGACATCACTGCCAGTGGCCTACCATGTGCTCTCCCCACACACAGGACACAAGAATTGCTGGCTTTTATGCACAAAAGCATCCCATTAAATGCTCACTTTGCCAAACTGTCACTTGAAAACTCAAGCACTTAAGTTATCTAAATTTAAAAAGCCAAAACTTTTTGTGAGATTTCACGTTCCCACATTCTGTGCGGCACAAGCCGAACTCTCTCACAGTCAGAAACATATTTGTGAACCTACTTCATAACTAAACGAACCCTTAAGGAACCTGAACGAGCAGCAGAAAAGAACCCACCCAGAGCTTATCCTGCTGTTCTTCTCTTTTCTGTTATGGTCCTTCCTTACAGATCCAAGCTGTCAAGCAACACCCATACGGCCTGCTTTAACAGCGTGGGATGATATAACTTGGATAGTTCAACCCACCATTACAAATTGCAGTGGATCTAACTCTTTACATAAAAGATACCCTAAGAATCTGAAGATCTAGAGGAATATTGGGGAAGACTCTTCCTGTAACTTCAAAGTGTCACTCGACTGAATCTCGTAAGAATAACTACTGGCAGATAATCATGTAAAGCGTGAGCAGCCGAACACCCTAGTCCTGGACCTTCAGAGCGGCGAGGGGCTTCCTTACCTTGTCAGATCGTCATGGCTAACGTGGCTCGTGTCCGGGAGCGCCCAGGAGATCTCCGGGTTGCTGCAGGAGCGCCCGCCCGGCCGGGCCGCGCTGCCCGCCGGGG
>VZRO01003424.1:90255-123858 GCA_013397915.1 Daphoenositta chrysoptera
GCCCGCCCGCCCCCTGCTCCTGGCCCTGCCCCCTGCCCCGGAAGCGATCGTGTTCCGCAGTGAAGAGGGCGGGAGGCGCCGCGCCCGCCCCGGAAACAGCGCCGCCGCGGGCGGGGAAGGAGCGCGCTCGCCCGGCCCGCGCGAGGGGCCTCGGCCCGGTGCTTCCCAGAGCTCCTCACCGCTCCTCCCGGCTCCTCCCGGCCGCTCTCCCCCGCCATGTCCCGGCGGCGGCACAGCGACGACAGCGATGGTGAGCGCCGCGTCTCCCCCGAGGTGGCCCGGCAGGCAGGGGGGGTTGGGCGGGATGGAGGAGCGGCAGGGGTTCCCCGGCGTCGGTAACGCTGTGTTGGGTGTGTTGTTGGAGCAGGGCAGCCCCACAAGAGGCGGAGGACGTCCGAGCCGTCGGAGATCGAGGAGAGGCTCGAGTCGCTCATATGCAGGGTGGGAGAGAAGGTAGGTGGGCCGGCGGCTCGGGAGAGTTAAAGCCTTGTTTTCCTCCTCCCCCTCTCCTTCCCGTGCGCGGTGTGGGAAACGTTCGTCTGTAGTAGGGACCCACAGAAAAAATACGTGTTTTATGAGACGGACGGAAAGTTGCCGTTTTTTCGCAAAGCCACGTGCTGTGGCGGACAAGTGCTTAAATCGTAGCGTGGTGTCTCCCAATCAGCGATAAACGGCCAGAGAACAGTTACCATTGTATCGAAAGATGGTGTTGCTGACTATAGTCTGCGAAGGGTGTGCAGGAATGAACTGGTCTGCCTGTGGCACAGGTTTCCAGTCCCGACAGAATTTGGGGCTAATGGAGGAGGGGGTGGAAGAAGATGTCGGTGCTCTGAAAATCAAGGTGTTTTGCTTCGTGCTGTGTTGTTAATCAATGCTTGGTCGCATTACCGGGATGCTCCTGAGGCGATGCAAGATCTTGCATCCCTGGGGAGAGCTGGAGTTCCTGGCAGGGGAGGGTGGCGGTCGGGTGCAGCTGTTCTGAGGAGTAGCTGCTCCTCTCAGGCAAGCGAGGAGAGATCTTCACTGCTGATGGAAGCAGATTGTTGCCCTGAAAAAAGAGGGGACATGAAAAAGGATGCTCTTGCCTGACTTCATTGTCGTACATGTGAGAGTAAGACTAGTTCATTTTGCCTGGTTGATGATGAATCGGTTTTTTATATTTTTATTTTAGAGTAATTCATCTTTGGAGAGCAACCTGGAGGGCCTAGCTGGTGTTTTGGAAGCTGATCTGCCAAATTACAAAAGCAAGATACTAAGAATACTGTGTACTGTGTACGTATGGAGGAGGGAATATGGGACATGCTATCTTTGTGCATAAGTTAAAGTGTTTAAGGTAGTTTGAAGGCCATGAATAGCTTTAGTTCCTGATTGCTGTCATAGCATAGAGTTTGTCTTACTACAAATGCAAGGAATAGAGGAATAAGCTCATTACGTACCGGCTATAATTCAAGGAAAATACCTCCTTACATTGCTTTGACTTGAAATGTGTACAAAGGCTCAAAGCAGGTAGAAGAAACATCAGAACTGGTCTGCAGTAGCTGTGGGAACACAGCAGTGCTGGGCAAAATCCTGTTCCCACATGAAATGCTTAAGACCACACACATTATTGGCTGCTAACACTTAGTTACCTGCGTTATCTGTGATGTTTTCTCACTACTTTCTCTTCCCTGGCAATGATGTGCTCGTGTCTTTGTAAGCCCATTTGCTTGAGGAGGGGAACTGGGAACATGAGGAGCAGAAACCAAGCTCTCTGGTGGCTGACAGCTCTCCTTCCTCTCCCTCACAAAGTGCCAGAGCAGAGGTGCCATATCAGGGGTCACTGAGTGGTGTTGAGGGAGGGCTTGTGCAGGGTCTATGGCAAGAGGTAAGACAAGTACAAAGCAAGGGTGTGGTGTGGACTATATAGACTATGCTAAGGTTTTGCACATATTTAAAGTCTGTTTTGTAGCAGTATGTGTAATAAAAGGCAAATAGTGTGCTTCCTTCCCCTTTAGCAGAAGGACATTTCTAAAAGTACAGAGTTACATGCATACAAAAATGGTAGAGGAAAATTACTTCTATACAGTAGCACCTGGCCTTCCCTATGCTGTACAATAACATTACTTCTAAATTGTGAATTTAGAACTACTTCTTGCATTCTTCCAATAAATTCTGTCACTTACATTATTTGTCCAGCCCTCTGGAATACTCAGCAATTAGATATAAGTGAAAAGCAAATACTTTAAGTGTACTGGAAAGTGGCACCTGCCTTTCTGTGAATGTATGTGGTTAAATCAAAAAAATATTATCTGTAGATATTATCTGTGGGATAAAACTGTAAGATTATGTTTAATTGGCTGCTCTTATTTCTCATGAGGCAAGTTTAACTTAAAACAAGCAGATTCTAAGATGCTATGCAGTGGCCAATTGGCACATGATGAATAAACAACTAACACAGTATTTCTTTTTCTGTGTCAGTGCACGTCTGCTACCAGAAAAGCTTACTGTTTACACGACATTGGTGGGGTTGCTGAATGCCAGGAACTACAATTTTGGCGGAGAATTTGTAGAAGCCATGATTCGTCAGCTTAAAGAATGTCTGAAAGTAAATATGTATAACGAAGCTGTGCATTTAGTAAGTGGAGTTTTGTTTGTCTATTTGCTTCACATCCTTTTCCTTTCCTCCTTCTTTCACCTTTTTTTTTTAACAGGAGAGCTGGACTTTGCAATATGTGCTGCAGTCTCTTTTGCTGTCAATGTGTAGTGCACTGCAAATATTCCAAGAGGAAATGTGTGTTGTGTGGGCAGTATTTTCTTCTTCAGGGGCGAGGAATCATATTACATTTGAAAAATTTACTTCAGGCTGTATCTTTTTCACAGTGAAAAATTAATTTTGCGTTAAACACAGATGCTTTTCCCTGCCTGTTCTTCAGTCAAATGTAAAAGATAAAAGAAAGTCAATACACTTTCATTGTAATCAGAGGTACATGACAATCTTAGGGCTCCCATGGAAAAAAAAAAATTGAAAAGAAAATGAACAGTGTAGTTCTTAAAAGCTATTTTTGATGGCTGGTTTCATTCTGCTGATGAGGGGTGAAGATCAAGCAGTTAGTTTTAAGAGTGCTGCCTGTCTTTGAAACCATCTGGTCCATTCTTGCTGCTTATAGATTTTGTCTGCTGAAAGGTATTAGAACTATAGCACTGTCTGGTTTAGAAGCTCACTGCCAAGTTTCCCACCTTCTTCTGAAAACCACTGGTGAAAATTAAGATTCCAGTCAAGAGACTGATGTTCAGTCAACTGTAGGACACTTTTGCTAATAAGATCTAATTGCTAGAATTTCTGTTATTCTAGTAATCTGATACTATATAGAAAAGATAGAAGAACAAGGGTTTTCTTCTGTAGTACCAGTTTGTGTGTTTCCCACCATTCCTTAATTGGGAATACTATCCTTAAAACGTTATTGCAGTGGGAGGGATTAAGGACATTATAATGAACAATATATTAGGCAGCACATATGATGCTTCTTTTCTAGCATTGAAAGGTGAGTTGTGTGTAGTATTTAATAAGCCTTTGTGGTACTGAAAGAGAAGTACACTTTTATTGGTGGTTTGTTTTAATCATTTCAGTAATGTTTATTTGTTCTTGTGCAGCCAGTTAAAAATCATTCATTTAGAACATTTTTTTTCTCTCCTTTAGGTTCGTTTTCTGTCCGATCTTGTGAATTGTCATGTAATAGCTGCACCTTCAATGGTAGCTATGTTTGAGAACTTTGTGAGTGTGACACAGGAGGAGGATGTACCCCAAGTAAGCAAAAGATCTGTGTTCTCCCTGGGGCTGTTTTCACAATTTGTCTGTACCTTTCATTCTGTACTTACGCTTAGAACAGGGAGGTTTTAGGGAGAGCGACCTAAATGGATTGACACATACAGTTTCCTGAGCTTTAGTAAAAGGAGCCTGTGGCAATTGAGAAATATGTATACAGTAAGAAAGTATGGTCCTTTATAGTGAAGTTTGAATTGAGTTTATTTTACCTTACTCTGGCAGTTGCGGAGTGCCTAGCTTTTCTGCTACACTGATATCCAGAAGAACTTTGAAAGTGATCCCATTTATCCTGTTTTTTAAGTCTGCCTAACACAGTTCAAATGAAAAATTACACTTTTTGAACCTGATTTATTTTTTTGTGCCTTGTCTATCCAATCTGCAACTGCTGGTCATTACATTCCTCCAAAACAACTTGCTGATATTTTAAATTAAAATGTGTGTGTATTCAAAATCTGTCAGAGCTTACTTGTATACTCAGGTTTTGGTATATTACCTTCCTGTAGGTGCGATGTGACTGGTATATGTTTGCATTTCTGTCATCTTTGCCTTGGGTTGGAAAGGAGTTATATGAGAAAAAGGATGCTGAAATGGATCGTCTCTTGTCTCAGACAGAAAGTTATTTGAAGTAAGTTGTAACTGGTTAGAAACACTCTCTTTGGTATCTATTTGTGGGAAGTAATAACTTCGATTATTGCTTACTTTAAAGTATTCTAAAGCCTTAGATCTGAACCATTTTCTGGGGGGAACAAAGCCCTAAAAATGCAGTATGTGGAGAGATTTTTGAATTAGAAATGTTTTATGGTTTTGTCTAGTTTTAGGGTGTGTTGAAGGTCTTGTTCTGCTCATGCTGGAGCAGCTGGAGTTGTAGGTGTGCTGTTAACACTGGTAGATTATTGCATTAGTGCTGTGCAGTGTCAGTGCTTTTTGCCTTGGTCCTTCGAGTTAACGTTATTGTCAAGATAGAATAGTAGAGATATTGTAAATAATCACAAACCTGGTTTTTGTGTACTGTAGACTCCATCAGCTGAAGAGAACAAATAGTAGCACACTCACAATAAAAACAAAACTGCTGCCCTAAATTAGTCTATTAAAGGTCAGGTTTTGTTTCCTGTTTAAACAGACGCCGCCAGAAGATTCATGTACCCATGCTACAAGTGTGGACTGCTGATAAACCACATCCACAAGAAGAGGTGATTGGACTTTACACTGCATTCTTTCAGAAAGTTTGAAAAATGATTGTTACCAAGGTGTTCGTTTATCATGAAATTAAAAGACATCTCTAAAATTATGAATGCTTTGAACTGTCTGCTGTTTGCCATTGATTCCAACAAGTTCTGTGCGGGGAATTCCTTTCCAAGTATTGGGCTGAAATAAGAGGTTGATTTGAGTAAGATGGAGGGTGTTCTGTTGTTTGCTGCAGGCCCCTGAGGAAATGTTACAAAGTAAATTGTAATTTTTGGTTTTGAACTGCAAGTTACAGGGCTTCCTGTTAAAAGGACTTTTTGTGTGAAACAGAATGTATGTAATTCCTTACTTACCTTTAAATGTTTTCCCTCTGCAAGAAAGAAACCTTTGTAGTGGCTTTGTTTTTTCTCAACTTTAGGAAAAATTAACAAATACATAGAAACTGTATGCAGAAGTTACCGTGCTATTTGTCTTTACAGTTAAGCTAGAAATACTTCAGAGGAGATGTGGCATTTGGCTAGCTTAGGGTGGGATTTGCCTTTTTGGATTTTCTTGAGGTTTTTTCTTTCCCCTGACTTTCAGGACAAATGTTGGAAAGTGGGATCTAAATTGATTTTCTGGGATATTTTACAACTTAGTCCTCTTAGATTGTGTTAAGTCACAGTCTTAAAAATTATCTTTTTAAACATGGTTTGGGGGGGATGGCCTTCCTGATTATGATCGGTTTGTCTGCATGAGTTTTTTGCCTGCCCAGTGTCTGAATTCCATTATTTAATTCAGTAGATGAGAGATGACTGTGTTTGAGACCCCCAGAGTATTTGCAGACATGACTGTTCACATCAGCTGCTAGTTGTTACTAGTTTTGTTCATGTTTTGTAGTGTCATAATTTCAGGAAATGCAAAGCCCTTCCATGTAAAGAAGTTTCTTGCAAATGTTATAACTTGAAATTTGCATTCAGTAAGGCCACAGGCCTCCAGGCTTCTTGGAGTAATTAAACAAAGCAAGATTATTGCCGGTTGCACAGGTGTCAATGCCATGTCTGTGAGAATGCTGGGATATTATGGCACTTTTAATACCACCAAGGAGTAGTGACTGTTCACTGCTGTAGTTTCGCTGGGACTCCTGAGGTGCCTGTTGGTGTTTGAAAAGTTGCCAGCAGTTAAATTTTACTGACACAGAACTGTGTGGACTTAGGAGTAGTTCTGGCATTTGGAGTTCTTAAATTATTTGTTGGTTTACTGAATCAGCAGTTTAAGAATCTTTGTTTTTTTCTGAATGTAGTATGGAATGTATATATTTCAGATAGTTCAGGAAACTGTCCTTTTGTTTGGAGATTCAGCAGATCTGATGTTTCTCACCTTTTCCTTCAGTATTTAGACTGCCTTTGGTCTCAGATTCAGAAATTGAAAAAAGATCGTTGGCAAGAGCGGCACATCCTGAGGCCCTACTTGGCTTTTGACAGCGTTCTCTGTGAGGCACTGCAACACAATCTGCCTCCCTTCACACCCCCACCTCACACTGAAGATTCTGTGTACCCGATGCCACGGGTTATTTTTAGGATGTTTGACTACACGGATGACCCTGAGGTACGTGACTGCTGTGGGGACTGGTGAGTGGATTTCACAGTTAGGTTCCTGGGGCAATATTGGTGAGAATGTGATGCCCTCTCTCCCAGGATAGTGAGTGGTTTGAAGGCCAGCAGCAGCTTTGCTTTGGTACTTCTGCAGAAATGGACTAAGTGACCAAGTAACTGTAAAAAGCAAGTTTGTGAGGAGCAGAATTTAGGGAGTAGAATATGATGCTGTCATTTAGAGGACAATGTTGACTGAATTCTCTAATTTCTGTAGTAAAACTACATTCACAGAGTTAGACTTTGCTTCAAAAACATTGGTGACTCAAGTCTTTTTCTAGACTAGGTATTTGTTGCAATGTTTATCTTCTGTTAAAATCTATTGATGCATATTGTGGAACAAAGGAGTGCAGGAAAAGACTATGTACTGCTTTTATACCTCCCTTTGCAGGAGTCTGCTGCCTTTTACCTTTGCTTATTGGCCTCTGGTTTTTGCAGTGAAGGCCATGAGTGTGTATTCTTTCCACTGTATGGCTTTATTTCTTTATCGTAGTCTAGCCCAGCTATGATCTTCTTTCCAGGCTGCATGGTGATAGCCTGCCCAGTAGGCTCCACAAAGCAAAGGAAGAAGCAGATGTTCTGTGAACTTGAAATCATGTTCTCTAATTTTTTTCCTATTTCTTCTTGTTATGACTCCTAGAATTCATTTTGTTTTAAACATGAATGACTCAGAGGTTCGTGTGGAAATGTGTCATTCCACCTTTCCAGTCCTGAAGGATATAGGGCAGTTGAGACCTCATGGTGTTTATGTGAAAGTTGGGCTACTTTTTTCTACTTGTAAATGTATCTAGGATAGCTTTCTGTGTGTGGTACCACTGCATTAGCAGTGATCTTCACGAGTCTTCATTCTTTCTTACCAGGGTCCTGTCATGCCTGGCAGCCACTCTGTGGAAAGATTTGTAATAGAAGAGAACCTCCACTGCATCATCAAATCCCACTGGAAAGAGAGAAAGACATGGTAGGAAGAGCTTGGTAGTGGGGGACCCTGGAACTTTTTAAATGGCAGTGGTGCCAACAGGGATATGTCCTGCACTGGTTAGGCAAGAGCTCAAGATCAAACATTTCCTGAAGCTGGTGGTGAAAGATTACTTACTATTATTTTAATTACATTTGCTAAAACTGTTGCCTGCAATACTGTATATTCATAACATCCAGATAACAGAGTCAGTGTAATCTGGGGGCAGTGGTTTCTTTGGAGAGGAATCCCTTGATAATACAGAATGTGCTGCAAAAACTATGCAGACGCGCCTTATTCCTCGTGGGAGCTCTGCGGACAATGTGGTTGTGTTGTGCTTTCTGGAATGCTGATTAGCTGGGGCAGTGAGCCTTGAGCTGGTTCATCTGCAGCTAACTGAGCATTGGTGTTTATGGACCCCTCCTTGATGTGCTTCCTGTGGGAATTACATGCCAGAGATAATTGAGTTCACTCTGGGGAGACACTGCAGGGCCAGATTTCGTCAGTTTCAGTTCAGCTGTGCCAAGAGGCAGTCAGGACACTTCTCTTCATTTCTGCCCAAACACTATCTGATGTGGGCAATTGATAACCAAGATGGTTTGCCACAGCTGTCACACTTCTTTATGAAAACTACCAAACCCTGTGTAGTATGCAAGAAATAGGCAGAAATAATGTTTTTCATCGTGGCATGTGATAAAGTTTTGTGGTTGCAGCTGTTTGTTCCAGCAGAAACTAGAAATTCAGTGTTGTTGCAGTTATTGGGATAATCTTTGTTAATTCTCAGAGGAAAATAAAAGTCCAGGGGAGATACAAGATATACCAGAGAGGTAGTGGTTTGCTTTGCACAAATGACAGGTGATAACGACCTGATTAAAAGATAAAGCATTTGAAACATGAGAGTTTCCTATAATAAACCATTAGCTTAATTGTGCTTTCAAGTCATTCCAAACTTTTAATTGTTGTTTGGGTAATTTTTTTCCCCTTTTCATGTACATGTGCCACAATTACAGATCACAGTGACTTTCTATGCTAAACCACTGGGCATAGCAGGATAGTGTTCAAGTGATGTTTCTGCTGCTTAGAGAGTACATTGTTACAGATCCTAGTTTAGGCAATGCTAGCGAGTCCTTGTGCTGTTTTTCTTAAGTGCTCTATGGGTTGAATAACAGATTTTGGAAGCATTATTGATTTGTTTGGTGCTATTTTTATGGGAGCTCTTTCCCGGAATTAAGAATTTTCTGTAATTCTGTTACTTGATTTTTATATCACATTTGCTGTGTTATGTTTGAATTAAATGTATCTGTGGTTTTGCAGTGCTGCACAGCTGTTGAGCTATCCAGGAAATAACAAGATCCCTTTGAACTACCATATAGTAGAGGTATGGATTTTATAGATCACCTCTTCGGAGCGCCATTAATTCATGTGTAACGTGTCCCAGTTAGTTCCATTGTAGATGCCTTAAATTACAGTTTGATTTGGGAATCAACCAAAATTTCGTTAAATTCAACCAGCAGCTTTTAAAAGAGCAAGTTATATACAGTCGAGTGATAGTCTTGTGCTTTTGTTGTCATTTTAACTTGGTGCAGTCAATTTTGAACTAAAATACAAGAGTAAATGAACACAAACTGAAATACAAGAAACATAAGAAAAAGCTGGTTTTAATGCAAAGGTGATTAAGCACTGGAAGAGTTTGCAGAGAGAAATTGTGGACTCTATCCTTGCCGAAGTTCAAAACCAAACAGGACACAGCCCTAAGCAACGTGCTCTAGGTGACCCTGCATTGTGCAGAGGGCGTTTGACTTGATGATCTCCAGTTAGACTCAGCCATTCTGCATTATTTTATGTTTGGGTCTTCTAAATTATTTTGTCCTACTAGCCTTGAAAAGAACTTGTAGTGAAGCAGCAGTGTGTTTCCTTTGGGACATTCTGCTTATTAGAGAATTCTAGATAACTCTAACATGCACCAGGAGAGCAGCATAGGGCTTCTTTTACTGCCCTCTTTGAAGAGTCTGTTTTCAAGTTGCAGAACTGTATAAAACTTCGCTGATTTTCATAAAAAATTGAGAGGAATTAACAGATTACAGTAACAGCAACTTGTGGTATAAAGGCTTTATGAAGAAGTAACTATAAGTATGAATTTCAGAGCTAATTATGACAACAAATAATCCCGTGTAGAAGATTTATCTTAAAGTGGGATTGAGAATTCCTTTTGGCACCAAAATGCCAAATATTCTGATTGCTATGAAGTTACATGAGTTTTGGTCACCTTGGTTTTTTTTTTACTCTGAATTCAGAACAGTATTAAATTTATCTGTTACATTAAACAATATTAAAATTCGGAGTAATTTTATGCCTTAACATTGAAGTATATCAGTAATTTTACCTCCAATATCTTGAAGTGCTGTAAAAAGTGATGAAAAAACAAAAAGTATACAAATTCTATTATTAACACTGTAATAATTTCCTTTCTTTCGTGCAATTTTGAGTTATTTTAGACTATTCACTTCATTATTTTTCTGGCTGCTCAATTTTAATGAAGACCTAGAGTTTTTAAGGCTTAGCATAGGGTTTTTTCATGCTTCTGTTCATTCTGCTTACTACTCCACCCTTGTAAAGTTTCTCTGGCAGTCTCTCACCAACAGTCATGTTGGTGATATGCAGCTTTGAATTACAGTTCAATCTGTGAAATTTCACTAACTTTTTCAGTAAGTTACAGAACTATAGAAAAAATGTGGTCTAACAAATAAAAAAAAAAGTTATTTAAAGTTCAAAATATAAGAGTTAGGCGGAAGTAAATGTAGGCTGACAGTAATTGTCAGTACCTTCCCAAGTATTTCTACTTTTGAGGTCCCCGAGACTTCACTTTGCAATTTGTTGACCACAGAATGCCACATGCTACCTGAAACCTGTGTGAAATACTGAAATGTGGCACCTTTCTCTCAGTGGCTTCTTCTAGATGCACATATGGGTATTTCTGGTAGCTGTTAAGAGAGTGTCTGTGCAGCCTCACTGGCCCGTTGGACTGCTGTGCCTTCTGCTCCTGTGCTTTTTGGTACAACTTGCACTCAACACAGTTCAGACTTGCAGAGCATCAGTGTCTTCAGGTCTTTCTTGTGGCATTATTATTGTCATCAAATATGGCATGACAGTTTGAGATACTTTAATGGAATATTTGGTAATGAACAAGTGACCGGTCTCAGAAATACAGTTTCATTTAGTATCTCAAACAGAATGCAACTGATTGGCCAGTTGTTATTTCCTGTCTTGAAAAATGGAGCCATTTTCTGCCTAACAGAGTTCTCCCTACCTTTTGGTATATCTGTCTTAACAATATGTCCAAATTATGCTGACACAGAAAGGTTCCCCAGTATCTTATAGTCTCTTCATGCTTTCAAATCCTTCCTTAGAAAAACAAGTTCTAGTCTATGTATTTTCATATGCTGTTTTTGGAATCTATAAATGGATGTTGATTTCTTACACAAGTAAGACTTTTCTAAAAAAAAAAGCTCCTTTAAGCTTTATTCAGAAGTTTAAAGAGGAAACCGATCAACTGTAATGAATCAAAGTTTCCTGACTCCTTTGATGTAATTTAAATTTAGTTGAGAGTGGAATACAAAATAAACAGAAACTAAGAGGTGGATGTTGTACAGTGATGACTTTTTTTCTAGCACTCAGAGGTTGACATGCTGTTATTATAGGCAAACTTTAAAATAAAAACACAAATGCTGACTGCAGGGTTATTTTCAGGTTTCTTAAAAGGGTTTCTTACAAGGGGTAGTGAGCATATGTATTTGTTGTATGAAATGCTGGTTGTAATTTTCAGTTTAAAGTTGCGACTTCATTTATATATGGTTTTGTATCGGAGAAAAGACACAATGGAAAAGATATAAATGTAATTTTTATGTAAATATGCTTTCATAGTAAATGCTTAGGCTTCATTTAATAAATTTATTATTCAACAGGATCAAATTATTTCTGCATTTCTAAGATCATATGGTATCACTGCAGTAGATCATATTATAACTATGCCCATTTCTACAGTTACATGCTATGTTTGTTAGCCGTAATAGATGTGCAGTGCTGGTGTTGTGTTAGTATGAAACCATAAGAGCCGTTAGAGTGGACTGTGTTGTGTTACAAGTGCCTTTTACTGGTTCTCTCTCTTTTTCCTGGAACATGCATTTGACAGGAAAATACAGGTCTTTTGGGATAGGTAATTGTTTAAGATTGATGGCCGCTATTGAGAAGCTGAGAGTTGTGCAGGCCACATTGGACTGTGCTCTTATTCTGTGATTTCCTCTCCTGTAGGTCATATTTGCAGAGTTGTTTCAACTGCCATCTCCACCACATATTGAAGTCATGTACACAACACTCCTGATTGAGCTGTGCAAACTTCAGCCTGGCTCTTTACCCCAAGTTGTATCCTTTCTGTGCTGCTGAGGAGCATTTATGAAATCTTTATTTTGTTTGTTCTGGAGCTGATGGGATAGTAATAAATACTATTAATATTTTACAGTATTATTATTTTACAGTAGCCGCAGGAAACTTCGCTTGTAATACTCGCATTGCTTGTTGCATGTTGTGAATTCTGTTGTTCTGTGGAAGAAGCCAACAGTTTCGTTGCAACAATGGAAGAAGAACAGGCTGGGATTAGAGGGTGGAACTCACAGTATTCTTCATTTTTTCCACTGTGAATTTACTTGATTTACCTGATTTTGGAGTAGGTTCAGGGAGCTTCCAGTGCAAAAAGTTGATGACATTCTATTAAAAACCTGAAAGGAAAAACATCTGTCTTACCTACTTCTTTTTTGTAAACCTTAATAAGAAATTTTAGCTTGCACAAGCCACAGAAATGCTCTACATGCGTTTGGACACAATGAATACAACATGTGTTGACAGGTAAATGTGTTTTGGAGATGATGGAAAGCATTCCTCGATATCCAATGTAGAAGAAAACAAAGAGGCTGTGAAAAGAGTAGTCAGAAAGCCTTGTTAGAACTACCTGATGTTATCTAAAATGTTTTGTGGGCTCTGGCTTTGAGTGGTCTGAAGAGAAGGTGGAGGATTGACTGCTTGCCTCTCCTGCCAGGAACACTCCCCTGGAGGTCACAAGCCTAGCTGTCTGTGCAGGACAGTTAAGATAGGTGACAACTTCTCTGTGTTCAAAGTTCTTCATGGTTGTGTAGCACTCTATTGCCTGGCACTGTGCTGGATCCCTGGCTGGATCCCTGGGGGTGACTCGGGAGGGAAGTCGATGGTGTATGTGCCACCCAGAGGAGGAGAGTGGTGGTGATTTTGTCCTTTCAGTGATGTCTGCATTGAGTAGGAGAGCACTTAATGACTCATCAAAAATGTGAAAGTTGCGTATTCACAATAAGTTTGTGTTTTAATTGGTAGTTTAATAGTTCATCTCTTCATGTGAAATGAAGGAGGATGACAGGCTATTTGTCCATAAAACCTTCTTTCTGACTCTCCAAACTGAGTCTTTTGTATCTGTCAACATAAATGCCTGTTTAATGCTGTAATAGCTTAGAGTTAAGGCCCATCTTTGAAAAGTAGAATGAATTTATAAGAAAAGTTCAACTGAATGTTTTCCTGCACTTCTGACATATAACAGAGCTTTCTTTTTCTTTTAATAAAGATTTATTAACTGGTTTTCTCACCACTTGAGCAACTTTCAGTTCCGTTGGAGCTGGGAAGACTGGTAAGTTTCTATCCTTTGGATTCAAACCTGAGATTGCTAAAACCTTAACATTGTTTTCAAATATATTCAGAAGGCGACACAATATGGTGGCCCTGTTAATTGCTTTGCTCTGGCTTATCGGAGACCTTTCTTAATCTGTCCACCAGCACTCAGTGGTAGATTATCTTGATAAGCTCTTTAGTCACTGTATTGTCCCTAGTGAACTTTGTGTTAATCTCAAGCCAGTATATGCATTCTTAAAGAGGGGAAGCACAAATGTGACTTCTTTAATTTGTCCTGCACTTTCTGTCAGTTGCTAGCTCACTTTCCAAAATGACTCCTTGTACCTTTTCTTTACTTTCAACGGTTTGTGCTGACTTTTGTATTATGTATTCATTCTGTTGTTTTGCTCTCTTCCCTACTCTAAACCTTTCATTAAAACTTCTATCCTTGAGACTTTGTGGTTGGTTTCCCACCTGCCAAATCCTAGTGCCTGAAGTTCAATCGGAGCTTGCCCTGCCACCTATTCTTACTATGCCACCTTTTGAACCTGCATCTGTAGCAGGAGCTGCCTGGAGTCCATCAGTGTCTAAGCACAGGTTCCCTGAGATTTCCATTCCAGGCACCCATGTAGCAAGAGAGATCCCCTTGAGGCCAAGTCCTCCATGCAGTAGTTTCCACAGCCTGTGTCTGTACCTGCTTTCTGTAGGTGATCTCCCAAGAGTCCTTGTGGAGAGGGGTGCAGCCCTTCTGATAGAGTTCCGTGACTTTGCTTAAGTTTCTTGTACTGTCCTCTTGTGGAGTTAAGTGCTTGGTGGCTATCCTGGCATCCATCTATGTTGACTGACCAGGCAGCAGTCTTCAAAGAGCTGATTTTAGTTTGCCTGGATGTTCCTTGATGACAGTGCTTCTGTGGATCTCTCTCAAAAGGTGCCGTTTTTCACAGATCTTGCAAGTGACTGTATTTGAGGCTTTTCTCTCCCTGCAATGCATTTGAAATCAGCCCAAAGAGCTGAGGGAGGAAGGGGCCATGAAGTCACACAAGGTTCCTTTCCTAAGGAAAGGGATGGCCAGCTAACCATAGCCACAAATTATTTTTAATGTGGTAGTAGGGGAAGGGAAGTTACTTGAAAATTTATCACACAGAGATGAGATTGCAGGAATGCTAATTGCAAGTAAGGAAGTAGTGATTAATTTAACTCGGTGGCTTAAAATTGCCTACATGCCCATGGGTCATTGTCTTTAGACTGTGATTGTTTTTTACTATCAGACCAAGCCAAAAAGAGGCTAAAGAGACTAAATGCTTTTGCTAAAAGCCATCACATTCTGTCCTTTGATAGGTCAGATTGTCTTACTCAGGACCTTGAAAAACCCAAACCCAAATTTGTGAGAGAGGTTTTGGAAAAGTGCATGCGGTAAGTAAGACTTTTCCATAGTTTCATTCAAGGCAAAGTTTATCAGAATACTGTAAGACTCCTTTTAACTTGACTCCTGTCTTGGGCACATCTGTTCTTAAAATTGATTTTCACTTAAGAGATGAGTCTGTTGTTTGTATGATTTTTTTATCTGATTTGCCTGCTGTAGGACACTGCTTTAAAGAAAGGGAGAAACAAGTGATGCAGATTCTAGTGAACTATCCATGCACACCTGTAGTTACATAAAGATGTGCTTCACCATAGGCATGGAAAGAAATAGAGTTTAGGCTATATTCTTGGAAAATATTCAGCATTCACAGCAGTGGAGGGAACTGACCATTAATTATACCAAAAATTGAGAATCTAATCTTGATTCTTCTAGGTGCCTCTGATGCTCATTTACCTTAAACTAACAAACTGTCTAAACAATAAAATCTTCAAACCCAACAAGACCACATAATCAGTAATTCTGATAAATTGTCTGGGCTTAAAATTTTTGAGATAAGGGTGGTATAGGAGGGAGAAAGTGCAAAACGTTGAAAAAGCTTATGTTACTCAGCATCCAACATGAAAACAGTCGAGGTTTGGGTGAATTCTGTATCAGAAGTGTGAAAGAGTTGTGCTGCACAACAAATGCAATTTTTTCTGTGGCACTCTTCCATTTCACTGAAAACTCTGGTAACAAATTAAGCCTTTGTGGGAGCGAAATGAAGCTGGGAAGTAAAATGAAGATGTCTGGTTTAATAGTTTTTCTGCTTTGAAAACCAGCATCTTAGTAGCTTTCTGCAGCACATCTCAGGTTTTTGCATGAAACTTCTTACCAGGCAGCCTTTTCACAAGGCAAATTAATTGTATGAGGATGAAACTCTAGCATCACAGAGTTAAAATACAAAGCATCTACTAGTAAATTCGGTTTACTTAGCTCTTATTACCCAACAGAAGCTACCATTCTATTGTATAAGCATCCCGACTCTTGTTCTATGGATGTTAAATACAGAAAAAACATTATAAAGCAGTCATTAGCTGTGGTGTTATTCCCATTTTAATTCTTCTGCTGTGAAACTTGTTATTCCCAGACTCTCCTACCATCAGCGAATAATAGACATTGTTCCTGCAAGTTTTTCTGTCCTCAGTCCTGCTAATCCAGTGTGCATTTACAAATATGGAGATGAGAGTAATAGTAAGTATTAAAATTACTAGTGGTCAAGTTGAAGAAGTGTTTCAGAGCAAGGGAGCACACTAGACTGACTGTAATATGAGTTGTCTTCGTAAAGAAGAATACAGCTCAAGTAAATACTCATGATTTCATGTGGGTAAATATGCTTCACATGAGCAATTAATGTGTATTAAGCTTGGATCTCTCTAACAAAATCCTCTCTGCTACTTATGAAGAAAAGAAAGTCCAGATACATCAAGCTACTATTGCTTATGTGGCTGTGGTGGTGTGCAGTATTATTTGTCAGAAGTCTAAAATTGGACAATTGATCTATTTTCCCTGTTTGGGCACAATACTATTGAAAAGTCAGCATCTGAAGTGATAATGAGAAATTATTTTTTGAACTTCGTGAAGCACTAGAATATTTTACCAGTAAACTTGATTTAATGAGCATACAGAAGGAACAGATACCATAAAGACTGAGATAGAGAGGTACCTTATTATTCCTTTTATTGCTTGTTGTAAATACAGTCCTAAGCCTTAAAGTGTCATCATCAAAGATACAGTGAGGAAAAACAAGGAAGTATTGTATTTTTAGAAAACTGGTAGAAACTGAAGTAGAGCTTTAGTCAGGAAAGTGATTGCCTGAGCTCAGGTCTAAAGGTTCTACTTCAAGTTTTGAATTTAACATGAAGATCAGAAAATGTGTTGAGCAATTTTATGGCATATTGATATGGACAATGATATTGGAAACACCCAGTATTATGTGTAGCTGGGAAGGGTACTTGTTTCTCTGCAAGGCAGACTGATGTTAAAAGTGCTCAATTACTTGCTTTTCCATATTTTTGACCTCTTTGTTTTTGTTCAGGGTCTCTTCCTGGATATACCGTGGCACTCTGCTTAACAATTGCAATTAAAAATAAGGCCAGCAATGATGAAATCTTCAGCATTTTAAAAGATGTACCTAATCCAAATCAGGATGATGATGATGGTAAGATATAACCTGTTAGACTTTGACAGGCTGTGTATCATGCTTTGCAGCTATGAATGTGTTGGTTCACAGACATGTGTGCTTTTCCTTCCAGTAGTTTGTTTAAATTTAGCAGTAAAATAACACCATTGCTAGTTTTTTTATAAACGTCTTACATGCAGTGGCTGGCCTGTTTTCCTGATAGCGGTAACCTGGTGCTTGAGGTGTGTTTTCTTGCAATTATTGACGGAATAAAAGAATTTAACGTCCCCTTTGCCTTCAGCAGCAGAGGGCAGTTCGTGCTGTCGTCTTCACCCTTGAAATTCAGTGCTTCTGCCCTAAGAGTGCAGTCCCACAGCTGATAAGACAGCCAGCCTGCTGGCTGGCATGTTCCACAGATGAAAATTCACAGTGGGACTACTCAGATACTCCTTAGCTTTGCAGCCACAGGCAGCACTGATTCCTAAAGCCTAAGTGTTTTATGGAATGAGAAGTGTGAGAGAGTTAGAAGTGATCTAAGCAATGGCGAATGCTTCATTGTTTTTGTAGCATTTGCAAGGGTTCAGCTATGCAGGCAGAGAGCAGCAATGATCTGCTGAGTTTTTTTTCCCTGGGATCCACTGTTGTGTTTCCTGATTTGCTTTAGGTATTACCCACTAATTAGTGCTCTCCCTTCTGCCTGGCTTCAGCTGCAGGAAGGCACCTGACACCATTCACCCTAGCAGTCATATTTGTTGTATATGCCTGGTGGATCCTTCTCTATACCCTAAATGGTCAGCCTCTGTATGTTAGTAATCCTTACCTTCCCCCCTCTTCACCCACACCCCCTTCTTTATGGCCTTCCAGGCCCTCATCTTGATGCACAACTGCAGTTTCCTTCGCTGACTTTCTGTGCTGCTGTCAGTGCTGTCCCATGTTGGTGGGGTGGCTGTGTCTCTGATAGAATTCCGTGTTGGTAAAGAAGCTTTCTGCACATCATCTCCCTGGCAAAATTGGAGCCTGAAACTGCGCATTTTGGAGGAGTCTTTACAAGCTCCTTGCTCAGCCCTGCAGAACTCTGTTGATGGAACTCGTGAAATGAGCTGAAGCCATAAGTTATCTCTACAGTTGTACGAGTAGCTGACATGCTTTACTTGAAGTATTCATTAGTTTCACCTTCAAATAACTTTCAGGTGAAGGATTTACTTTCAACCCTCTGAAAATAGAAGTCTTTGTTCAGACGCTGCTCCATCTAGCTGCAAAGTCTTTTAGCCACTCCTTCAGTGCCCTGGCCAAGTAAGTATAATACGCGCATTATTTTGGGGCTTACAGAACAGTTTAATTCTGACAGTGAAATGCATGATAAAAAAAGTGGAGTGCAAGCTTCAGCAGTGTTTTAGGTACTCCACAAAGTAATTTGTCTAGGAGAACTAATAACAGTGCTTACTGAAGGAATGGTAGTGTTAATCTAGATTATACATATGTGAATGGAATTAACAGAAATATATACATTGCAGAAATGTGTACATTTTGATGTAAATGAGACAGGTTTGGAAAATTACTTCATTTTTGTATTGCTCGTTTACTGATTATGGTGAGGAAAAAGGGATTCTCCCTACATTGCAATGACTGGGTAGCTGCCATTGCAATATCTTGCATTATGAATATGAATCTAGGACAATTACATCTGTATTAAAAAAAAAAAAAAGGAAAGAGAAAGGAAACATGAAACTTCAAAACAGTCTGCTGTTAATTTCTTCTTTCTACCAAAGCAGAGTAAAATCCACCCTAAAATACTTCAGAGTTCGTCCCTTAAAGATACGTTGGAACTATAAAGAATTTACTGCACCATTTTTAGCAAAATTAGAATAACATTTTTAATTCTCTATGGTTTGGAGTTGGTTTTAAGTGGTTTTGTTACATGAAAGGTAGTCACATGCATCTTAATGAGTTATTTGTCTATCTGTCCCTAAAGATAGATAAAACTCCTACAAAAATATTCACCTAGAAGCTCTACAGAGGCAATGTTGACAGGAAGCTAGAGGTAGTAACCTGCAATCGGGAGTGAAAGAGGCAGGGTGATTCAGATACTTAGACCATGGTATTTTCTCCGCTGCACAACAGCTGTGGCAGCCAAGAGATCAAGAAGAGCCTCTTATCCTTTGTAGTTATATTACAATAAGCTGGGCTATGAATGCTGTGTAGCAGTCAGCATAACTGCTAAAATAGATGCTTTTAGCAGCCTCTCCTTGAAAAAGAGGCACTTAGGATAAGTGTCTGAAGTTGCAGAAACACGTTAAGAAGGTCTAAGGCTCAAAAGGCAGCATATTTTCGTTCAGCTGTGTATAGATAAGTGCGTGAAGCAGAAAAGTGCCTCTTGCTTTTGAGAGCATGAGAAATGTAGCCTAGCTACATGAAGTAGGTTCCCAGTAAGATGTGAGTTGCTTCTGGGAGATGCTATTTCTTTGTAGACTGTTTTAGCTCAGGATGGTTATATTTTCCAGGCAACAGGTGTCTAAGAAATGCTGTAGATAGTAATGTAATTTTCTTTTGGCCAGTCTAAACCACTTGCCTTGTATCTGCTGCTCTTTTGACCTTGTCCCAGCCTCTCCATTGACAACTTACTTCTATTAAAAGGTTTCATGAAGTCTTCAAAACACTTGCTGAAAGTGATGAGGGGAAACTCCATGTTCTGAGGGTTGTGTATGAGGTTTGGAAGAATCATCCACAGGTAAGAGGCTGGAATGTCAAGGATCTTTATGAGTTTCAACTCACTGAGATCATATGTAAATAAAAAAATGTACAGTTTGTTTTATATCCTTTAAAAATAACTTGTTTATTGTCATTTTAAGGAAAGTTTAGATTGTATTTGTTACTATTAAAATGAAGGCTGGACATAAAATATATACCATCAGTGGTGCTGTGCCTTTCTCAAGGGTTCACTGTGAAAGGGCAAGGGCTGTCATTGACTCAGATTCATACTATGCTGGTTGTTGAACAAGGGAATATAACTTTTGCCAAAATCATGGTTTTGTTCAAAATTGGAAAGCAACATAAATATGTAAATTTAAGTAAGATGTAGATCTCATATCTAAAGCAGGCCACATTCCTAGAAATGTGGAAGCCTAGGGATTTTTATGGCTTTTTTTTCCCCCAGCAATTACTAGTGAAAGCCATCCAGTTATTACACAGAGCTCATGCTGAAGTCACTATTGTGTGTGGGCAGGGTGAGTAGAGCTGCAGTAGTGGCTGTTTGGAACAGATCAGTCTGACAGTGCTGTGATAATGTTCATTCTTGAGCCAGAGGAAATAACACCCTAAAGGACCTACGAAAGATGCCTTGGTTATTTAAGCTGGTCAGTTTCTTCACAGCAGTTGTGTTTTACCTCAGCTGTCATTTTTCTATGGATAGATATCAATGAGGAACTCCGAGTGACTTTGCCTGCATTAGTAACTTCACATATTCCTTGCTGGTTTGTTTGTGTTGCTGGGAAGTGGACTTCTGTGCTGGAAAGGAGACTGTACCTCTCAGCTGCACAGGCCAAATTATAAGAAGTGATGCCACTGAGAACCAGGAGTAATTTTTGAATCTGCTACTAGACCTGTGGTCCATTCTGTAGTGGAAAAAATGAGCACCTAGAAGATACCTATGCAAGTTGTTACCTCTCTTAAAAACATCAAAAAAGGAGGATTTTTTAAAAATATCTTTAACTTATTACCCAGTTTACTGACCTTGAAAATGTGACATTTACAGTCTGACCTACTTTTTGCTGCCATTTAACTGGATCAGAAGAAATTTCATTACTGCAGTGTAATATCTGTATTTGCTTCCTCTTTGTTCCTTTGTATTGCAGTATGACCAAACTGAGATGGAGGTTTCCAACCCAGACTAATAGTCATGTTAGATTTTTATGAATAAATCAAGATGCCTTTAAAAAATGTCAAGTGCAAAAGTTAGGAAGGTGTGCTCTTTGCTGTTCTACTTAATCATAGAAGTTAAATTTTCTTCTCTTGCTTTTACTGCAGTTCAGTGGTTTTTGCTTCTGATCAAGCACTTTACTTTTTCCTATTCCTGAGTTGTCAACCTCCTTGTCACACAGGAGGAGTGGTGCCTTCACCACAGGGCACTTGTCCAGAGTCTGTTTTCAGGCTGTTCACCCTACTCCTGTGTCTATGGGAACACCCTTTGATTTGGTTCAGACCAGCAATGCTCACAGGGCTTAAAGCACTAATGAGTGGTCTGTGCTGCAGGTAGTGATTTAACAGCAGGAGTCAGTAGTCCCTGGACTTAAAAGCAAGGTGGTGGTGATGACTTCATAAACAGAAACTTTAACATCGAGATTACGTATTTTCTCAAAATCCTAGATGTGTGTTTTTTGGAAGACCAGGCTAAGTAATCAGAAATTCTTCCTGGCAATCCAGAAAGACAAATAGAGCATAGGATGCTATCCTGGGACTTGAAACTTGAGTGCTGAGTCCTCTGTATGATTCATTCAGTTATTTTAATTTTCTTTCCTTAAAAGGAGCTTTGTTACACTTCCTCATTTGACAACGGGTGGTTGTAAGGATAAATACAGTGCAGGCTGTGGTTCTTAGATACTGTGGCATTCAATCACATGAGTAACTAAGATAAGCCCTTTTTTTCTGAACAGCTTGCATCTTCCTAAGTCAGTAGCTCTTCTCTGCAGTTGCCTGCTAGATGGCTTGCAACTCCCTCAGAATCATGGCAGCGCCTGTAGCAATAAGCGCTTCCACTGACTCCACGATGCTCGTTCCTTCTGTCCCAAAGTTAATGGGCCCTGCAGAGAAAAGCTTACTGTCACGTTTGAAGGCTGTTGCACTTCAAGGAGAGTAGGCTAACAGCAGCTCCATTATGGTGATCTAACAGGTATATGTGCTCTGGTTGGAGTACTTTGATGTCAAATACTAGGGCTCGTGTCTCTCAAGGCCTCAGTTCCAGCTCTGATTCCTGTACTTTTTGCTTTTGTATGGGAGTATGTATGCTAACAAAGAGTGATACTTTCAGAAGTAGGTAAGGTTGTTAACAAAATTAGAATGCTTTATGTAATTGATACAGATCCCCTCATTTGAAATGTTTTAAGCTAGAACACCAGTTTGCTAAAGTATTTGAAATTACTCAGTAATACCACTGATGTAGAGTTGCATCAAATCATCTCTGGTTTTATCTGAGGCTGGAATATTTTACAGATTGTATGTGTATTGTCTTTCACAAAATACAGATGATTGCTGTGCTTGTGGACAAGATGATTCGGACACAAATTGTTGACTGTGCTGCAGTAGCAAACTGGATCTTTTCTTCAGAGCTTGCACATGATTTTACTAGGTAACAAGAACTTGGTTTGGGTCATTACTTGTCTTTGATTTGCTATTTTAAGTTGCCAGTACATAGTTTATCTATGAAAACTCAGCAGTGGAATAAGGTACAATTGGGCTTTTGCTCATTCTACAAAATGCATACTTTAAGGCTTTTCTTTCTGAGTTGGGGTATGAATGTTGGTGTGACAGCGCAAGATTGTTGCTAGCATGTAATTTTGCTAGTAGTATCGAAGCTTGGTGAAGTGCAGCACTGGAACTGTTCCTAGACAGAGTCCGTGGCTGTGTGTTACATCGCAGCTGGCTTGGCACGGTCCTGGCCTTGGGTGCGGTGTGTAACTTGTACCACCACTGATACACTGCCTACTGGGATCCCGAGGATGTTAAACCTGAGGAGCCAAGTTTGGTGTTAGTAGTCTTGCAGTGTGTGCATGAAATAAAATTCTGACTCTGAAGTCAACAAATAGACAAGAACTGATTGTTAAGATTTCTTGCATTACGAGTATGCTTTCCTATATGCTCAGTGTTCATTCACTCTGGTAGATGTCTCCTTAAATGATACTTAGATTTTTAAATTCTCCCACTTACATTTTTCTGTTAAGAAACTAAATTTGGTTTCCTATTTTGGAGTAGTGTGTAATGTGATGGTTTGAGTTTTGTGTCTTTCCTAGGTTTTATATCTGGGAGATCTTACATTCCACAATTCGTAAGATGAATAAGCATGTTCTGAAGATTCACAAAGAACTGGAGGAGACTAAAGCAAGATTGGCCAGGCAGCACAAAAGAGTGAGTAATTTGTTTGTAAATTTCAAACTAAGTTGTACAAAGCTGCATGCTGACGTATAGACACACAGTTCGTTTTGTGAAGGACTGAATATGTATGATTCTTCAGGAAGCATGTCTGCAGAGATGTGGTCAGCTGTAGCACTGAGACATCAGAAATCAGATGTGCGTTCTTGCTCCACCTTTCTAATGGTAGCTGTAATTTAAGAATTTAGTAAAATCTTGTAAGGGAGTTTGTACATATTTGGTCTGTTCACGTTCTCTCACACAAGTTTCTCTTCCAATACAAGCTTGTCTTCCACTTGCCTTCTAATCAGGATTCCAATTACCTTATTAGAGAACAGTAAGAACAGTTATAAATTATTTATAGTAAGTTCTGTTAAAGAGTGCTCTCGTGGCTTCCATGCAGAAGTGCACAGAAACAGCTATTTGCGATTGAGAAGTTGGCTGTTACTGTTCT
The DNA here is from genome assembly GCA_013397915.1 of Daphoenositta chrysoptera. Taxonomy (NCBI): domain Eukaryota; kingdom Metazoa; phylum Chordata; class Aves; order Passeriformes; genus Daphoenositta; species Daphoenositta chrysoptera. The sequence goes on from VZRO01003424.1 coordinate 113,609, forward strand.
TCTGATGGATGCTGCTGGATTCTGACACTGGCATGGCACTTCCTTCTTCCAGCTTATTTTCCTGAATACAATTGCATGATCTTGCATTATTAAATACAGCAAACTGATGAGGAAGCAGCTGCTGTTGTGTTCTGTTGTCTCAAGTGGGACAGTAAAATGGGGTGAGTGTCTTTGTCTGTGGCAGCTGGAAAAGATGGGGCCCAAGGAGGCTTGGCTGAACACAGTAGTTAGTTATGACAGAATTAAGTCAGTTTATAAATATGCTGAGTTGCAGAAAGCAGGAGGGAATTCTGTGTTTCTTTGAGGTCTGTGTGTTTACCTGCATAAAACTCTTAGTTAGCTCCAAAATTTTGAATGAGGTTAATGTCGAAATGTGACACAGAGCCTGCTGATGTTTTTTGAAGAGAGCTGATCAAGTCAGTCATTTGTCCAGAAGCTTCTGTTGAGAGATCACTAATAACTCACAGCTTTCCAGTGTTGGTTCATCCCAGCCCCTTCATCTTGTTTCCTTCACTCACAGCAACAGCCATCCTGTTTGCCTCTTCAGTCTACATTGATGAGCAGTTAATAAATGCCTGTGATTATTGAAGACTTAGATGCAGTCATTGATCTTACTGTGAGGCAAAGAGCTTCTCTGGCATCTCTAAATATACCAGTATTTTAATTTCTGTCCTTATCTCTTACTGCAGCTCTTTATTACTTAGTACTTATGAGTATTGTGCCAGGAAGAAACATTTGTATGCAACAGTGAGTAGTTCTGCAGGCTGTTGCTCTGCTGCATGACCATTCCTTTTAGAGGAAGTAAGCCATCAAGTTTTGATGTCCGCAGCATGAAGTGGATTGCCTTACCATGGAATGAGTCCAAGGCTTGCATGCTTTATCTTGGTCCTCTAGTGTTATCAGTCCAGAAAACCTCTATAGATGGGGAAAAGGCAAGTTCCTATAGAGAGAATAAAATTAAATTCTCACTTGCTCTGGTAAATTGTTTTCGTGTATTACACTGATTCAGAGGTATACCTGTCTTCTGGTTGTGAACTTCCATTTCCTATGCTGTAGGTGAGTTAACACATGACCCTGATCTGTCCCAAGTTACACATGCTTCTTTTACAGATATCTAAAGCTTTGAGCTGGTAACTTACGGATGTTTTTGCACAGAAACAACTATATGGTGCTAAAGTACTGTCTTGGGTTTGAATTTACCATAATTTATTAGGTCCTGCCTTTCCTCCTATATGCCTTGTACTCTTGTTTAAGACTTAGTCAGCTGAACTTCCAAGGCTGGTACTTGGGTGTATTTTGTGGGTGGTGGTGGTGTTGTGTTGTTTTTGATGCAGTGAAGCATGCCATGTTCCTAGTTAGTAGATCAGTTTCCATGCTGACCCTTTCTAGTCTTGAGAGTAGCCTTTTTGATCATGAATATGAATAATAGTGGGGACTCCCCACTTCAAAGCATTGAGTCCAGTCTTTAGCCTTCCTTTTGTGCTTAACCAGCTGGATTCATTTGAGTTCTTGCACCATGTGCAGGAGAGAATCTACACCAGCTGCATTATTTTTTGAAGCCCTGAGATTTCAGAACTCTTCATTTAATCAATTACCTGTCTCACTGCAGTAGATGCAATTTGAAAAAGTCTATGCCAGATTGTTTTTAAAAAGCTGTTCATTACCTTGTAATGGTAAAGTTACCAGGCATATTATCTTTCACTGTGTTTCCCTTAAATAAATCATGAAATCATAGAATGGCGTGGGTTGGAAGGGACCTTGAAGATCACCTAGTTTTAAGCCATTGCCATGAGCAGGGACATCTTCCACTGGACCAGATTGCTCCGAGCTCCATCCAGTCTCGCCTTGAACAGTCCTAGGGATGGGGCATCCACAGTTTTCTGGGCAACCTGTTCTAGTGCCTCACCACTCTCACAGTAAAGAATTTCTTCCCAATATCTTATCTAAACCTACTCTCTTTCAGTTTAAGGCCATTCACGTTTGTTCTACGACTGCATGCTCTTGTGATTAGTCCCTCTTTCTTGGAGGCTCCCTTTGGGTACTGAAGGCCACAATTAGGTTACCCCAGAGCCTGCTCTGCTCCAGGCTGAACAACCCCAGTTCCCTCAGCCTTTCCTTGCAGGAGAGCTGCTCCCTCCCCCTAATCATCTTGGTGTCCCTCCTCTGGACTCACTCCAACAGGTCCCTGTCCTTGCTGTGCTGGGAGCCCAGAGCTGGATGCAGTGTTCCAGGTGGGGTCTCAGCAGAGCAGAGCAGAGGGGCAGAATCCCCTCCCTCCCCTGCTGCCCACGCTGCTTTGGATGCAGCCCAGGACACGTTTGGCTCTCTGGGCTGTGAGTGCTCATGGCTGGGCCATGTCCAGCCTCTCACCCACCAGCACCCCCAGGGCCTTCTCACAGGGCTGCTCTGATCTGTTCATCCCCAGCCTCTGCTGATACTGGGGGTTGTCCTGACCCAGGTGCAGCACCTTGCACTTGGCCTTGTTAAACCTCATGAGACTCCTATGGGCCCACTTCTCAAGCTTGTCCAGGTCCCTCTGGATGGCATGCTGTCCTTCAGGAGTGTCAACAACACCACTCAGTTTGGTGTCTCCTGCAAACTTGATGAGGGTGCACTCAACTGCTTTATCTATGTCATCAATCAAGCTAACACTGGTCCCAATACAGACACCTGAGGGACACCGCTGGTCAATGATGTCCCACTGATTGTGACTCAGAGTTGTTGACCACCACCCTCTGGATGCCACTGATTTCTTATCCATGTAACAGCTCACCCATGAAATCCATCTCTCTCCAATTCAGAGAGAAGGATGTTGTGGGGGACCATGTCAAACTCCTCATAAATGGCATCTGCTGCCCTTCCCTTGTCCACTAGTGGAGTCACTCCATCATAGAAGGCCTGCAGAGTGGTCAGGCAGGACTTGCCCTTGGTAAAGCCATGCTGGCTGTCCCAAATCACATCCCTGTCCTCCATGTGCCTTAGCACAGCTTCCAGCAGGATCTGTTCCATGATCTTCCCAGGCACAGAGGTGAGGCTGACAGGTCAGTTGTTCGCAGGGTCCTCCTTTCTGTCCTTTTTAAAGATGGTACAAACTATTCCCTTTTCCAGTCACCTGGGACTTCACTGACAGCCACAGCTTTTCAAATGTCATGGAGAGTGGTTTGGCAGCTACATCAGCTGGTTCCCTGAGGATGCTGGGCTGCATCTCATTGGGCTCCATAGACTTTAAGTATGTTCAAGTTCTTCAAGGTTAAAGCAGGAGAGACTTTGCTCCTCCAGGCCCCCTCCTGCTGTTCATCCACTTGAGACATGTGGGAAGAGGGGTTACAGTTGAAGACTGCAGCAAAAGAAGTTGTTAAGTACCTCAGCGTTCTCCTCAGTTGTTGTTACCAGTGTACCAGCGTTGTCTGTCAGGGGACGCATCTCCTTTGACCTCCCTTTTTTGGCTGAAATACCTGTAGAAGCCTTTCCTGTTATTCTGTGTGTGCCTTGCCAGGTTCAGTTTCAGCTGTGCCTTGGCCTTCCTCACCCCATCCCTACGCCACCAAAGTTTGTCTCTATGCCCTTCCCAGGTTACGTTTCCACTGTTTGTGCATTTGCTTCTTTCCTTTTAGTTTGAACAGCAGCTCCCTGCTCAGCCATGCCAGTCTCCTGCCTTCCTTGTCTGATTTCTTGCTCCTGGGGATTGCAAGTTCTTGCTCTCTTGTGGAGATTTGCCTGCTCTGTTCCCCTCCCTTGTCCCTGAGGGCAGTCTCCCAGGGAATCTCATTGACTGTCTCCCTGAAAAGCTGAAAGTCTGTTTTCCCAAAGTTCAGGGGCCTCTCTTGACTCCTTTCCTGACCCATATTCCTCAGGACTGTGAACTCCACCAGGGCCTGATCACTGCCTCCCAGGCTGCCTCCTATCTTGACGTCCCCCTTTAGCCCCCTTGTGTTGGTGACCAACAGATCCGGTGACACCTCCCCCATTGTAGGGCTGTCTGTTACCTGGGTCAGGAATTTATCCTCCATGCGTTCCAGGAATCTCAAGCATTGCCTGCAGCTGCATTTCCAGCACGTGCAGGGGTGGTTGAAGCCCCCAGCAGCACAGGAGCCCGTGGGGGCGATGCCTCCTGCAGCTGGAGCACGAAGGCTCCGTCAGTGGCTCTTGGTGACCGGGGCCTGTCACAGGCACCGCCCAAAAGGCTCCCCTTGCTCTCATCTTTGTCCCCTTCCAGCCCCGGACTCGCTTGTGGCTGTGCTGCAGAGACCCTTCACCAACTCCAGCTCTTGATGCCAAGGGCGATCCCTCTGCCTCTCCTTCCTCCCATGTCCCTTCTGAACAGCCTGTAGCCCTCGTTAGTCACACTCCAGTCATGGCATCCATCCCACCGAGTTTCCGGAAGGACAACAAGGTCATAACTTCCCAGCAGTACAGTGGCTCCAAACTCCTCCTGTTTGCTGCCCATGCTGTGTGCCCTGGTGTAGAGGCACCTTAGCTGGGTTGTCAGCCATGGCACCTTCCTAGAGGAAAGCCCCTTAATTCTGGTAAACCTTTATGCTTGCTCTAGTTTCTCTGAAATCTTGATATTAATTTTTTTTTCAGGGCTTTCCCATATTGGCATTTTTCCTTCCAAATTTTTGTCTGGAATTCTGTGCTGCTCTTCAGTTGTTCTGCAGACCTTTTCACACGTGGAACTGGAGGGGATTAATGGTATCCACACCTGCCAGGTTACTGGTTAAGTCCTGTATTGTTGTCATTTACAGCGAGACAGTGATGATGATGATGACGATGATGACCGAAGCACCGATCGGGAAGATGGACCACTGGAAGAGCAGATAGAGCGTTTGCAGGAAAAAGTAGAGTCAGCCCAGAGTGAGCAGAAGAATCTCTTCCTTGTTATATTCCAGGTAATGATGGGCACAGTCTCTTTTTACTTTAGGTTTAGAAGTTAACTTGATTTACAGGCTTTCAGCCTCACTTGTATCTTGGACATCTTCTTGGAATAAGAATGTGGAAAGGGGTTGATGAGTTTACCGTGGGTTAGAGTCAGTCCAGATTATCCCCCTGCAAAGACTGGTTCTGAGAAGGATCTAATGAGTTTCAAGTGCTTAGGAAGAGATGAGTTCTGCTAGCACACAATTTCCTGAACAACCAGAAAGTAACTGGTTTATTTTCATACTAAATTCAGTGTTTGCCAAGCAAAATAATTATTCTCACAGTGCTGTTCAAAGCTTCTGACTCCAGATGCTCTTACCTGAAGGTAAGGATTCTGCTTTGATGAGACTGAACAAGTTTTGGTTTTTTCCCCTCTACTGCAGCGTTTCATTATGTTGTTAACGGAGCACTTAGTGCGCTGCGAGACTGGTGGAATTGATGTATTTACACCTTGGTACAAGAGCTGTATAGAGAGGTTGCAGCAGATCTTCCTGCAGGTAAGTTTCATTTCTCGGTTTGGAAGGCTGTTGGCAGGGCCATGCTGGATTGGGAAAGCTCATTTGATGAAGAGCTGAGTGCTCCACGAGAGTAGCAGTAGGTGGCAGCATGTTTTCCCCAAAGGCTGGTGTGGGGTCGGGTCACAACTCTCTGGCTCTCACCAAATCTCTGTCACAGTCTGGTGGAGTGACTGATCCTGAGTGGAGAATTCCCTCACTGTAAGAATACTGCAAAAATATTTCAAGACGTGATTATGAATTTCACTGAATTTCACTTAACTGTGTGTTTATAGTAAGGGCAAAGTTGTGAACAAACAAGAATGCTAAAATAGACATGTTCTAAACACATGAATTAAAATATTGCAGGATTCCTTTTAGTGAGGTGTGTAAATATCTCTTAAACATAATTTTTGAATATTTGGGTCAGCATTAAATCAGTTAACAAGCACAGGTGGCTGGATAAAAGTGACTAGTTACAGGAAGTTATACCTGTGCGAGCACAAGATATGTTGAAGAATAGGAGGGGTGGTGTAATTCTCCTTTGGAATGAACCCTCCTGTGGTAGTAGATGTGTCTTCAGAGGAAAGGAAATACCATGATTCTCCTAAGATAATTGCAGTGGCATTGTGTCCTGCACATAATTCAGGATCTGTGAGTGAGGAGTTACTGGGAGCACAAGGCAAGATTTTAGCACCAAGTGTTGCTCTTGGAGTTAGTAGTGCCTCTGTATTATGCTTTTCTTATCCATGGCTGCTATGTTGTGGAAATTAAATGTGCTAAACAATTCAGATAAGAACATTTGTGGTTCTTACATATCTTGTTTTCTCTGCCTATTCTGATATAAATATAAAAAGAGTAAACATATGTGGTTTGCTTTTGTTTTTTTATCTGCCAGCACCACCAGATAATCCAGCAGTACATGGTGACACTAGAGAACCTCCTGTTTACAGCTGAACTGGACCACCACATTCTGGCTGTGTTTCAGCAGTTCTGTGCTCTGCAGGCCTGAGGGATCATTCACGGACAGAGTCTTGTCTGCAGGACTTTAGTGAATTTAATTTTTTTTTTTTAATGGCAAAACTTAACATGGGGATGGAAGAATTTTTTGACTAAAACTGGCTTTCATGTGCTCCTATATAAAACAATAGAGTATTCTAAAAAAAAAAACAAACTGTGTAAGCATCGTAAGCCTTAAAAGATATGACTAATAGGGGATATTTGTGAAGTTAAGTATTAATTCTTTTTGTTGTCCTTTAATTCAGTTTGACTCTTTGCTTCATAATAGTAATTTTATTTCTCCCCTCTTGCCTATATAAGAATAAAAATCAGGCACACTTCTCCCCCCCTCCAAAAATTCCTAACCTCACAACAAAAAAAGCCAACCCCAAGCAATTTAATTTGTTACCTCTGTTTGTCCCTTAAATCGAATGAATTGCAGAATTGAGGAACAATTTGTAGTGTTTTGTGAGTATGAAAGGGGATGCACCTTCTCAGTGAGCAGTGTGGTAAGTTCTCTAGTATATGGCATAGGAAAACTGTCTTAACTTTCGGCATGTGAAACACGTTTTCAAAGTAGCATAGAGCATATGAATTTGTTTATTACCAAGCCAGATAGATTTTCACAGTTTGAAAGAACATGTAGTACAACGGAAATATGTTTTTTAAATGTATTGTCTAGTGTCTTATTACAGTATCTATAAACAGTCAGTAGAGAAGCTTCATGGACCACTCCTGGTAAATGCAATTCTTTTTACAGTGTGGTCAAGAAATCGTGAAGTGCTCTTGGTAGCAGTCTTCACTGATAAACAGAGACAGTAAGCAAGGGCTGGAGTGGAACAAACTTTTTGACTTCCGTGCTGCAAGCCTTACCTGGGTGTTGGGAGCTCCAGTCCCAGATGCCAGGAAGGGGACAGGACAGTGCTGAGTTTGGTTTTTTCCTTCAGCCTGTAACTCAGTGGACTGTCACATTTGTGATGGGCTGGACCTGTAGGCCTGCAGGGATGTCAAAAGTCTTTCTGGTTAGTGACAGTGGACGAACCAAGTGCTTTCACCTCATCTGGCTTGGCAACAACTGCTGCATCTGCTATGCTTCCCTTGCTTTGAAATGTGACAGCAGCATGTTGCTCCCATGTCTTCAGAAAGTGTTTTAATGCCGAATTAAGTGATACTTTACAGGAGACCTAGACTGGGAGAACACAACTGAAAACAGAGTATGCTTAATTTTGAGTTAGGCCAGTAACATGAGGTACATAAGAGCCAAACCAGAGTGTTCTGTACCACGGTGAGCAGCAGTGAATGGCAAAGACGCTGCCATAGGTGCTCAGGTCTGTCAGCGTGTTGGGGGCTTCCAAGCTGTTTATGGTCTCTTCATTTTGCAGGTGAATGTTCTAATGAATTTCATACCCAGTGCTATTTAGTTTTAGCTTAGGAAATTACGTGCTTTGAGTAATTTTGTTCCTGTACAAATTATTTTTTCAGGTATTATACCTAGAAATGCATTTAATCTGTACATTGACCAATTACCTCCTGACCAAGCAAGGAGGGGTAAAAAATGGAACATTTTGTTTTGACTGTTCACCTAAGTTTGTGTGTGGCCTGTAGCAATCTGATATATCCTCATAGACTTAGATCTGTTACTTCTGCTTTTTCTGCTTGCCCTTTCTGACCTGACTGATTCTCACCCTACACCCCCCCTCCCCCCATTCTTTCAGGGTATACTGTTCTTTGTTGTAAATTTGCTTTATGCAAGGGTTTTGTCAGTCATGCACGGATTTATGCTTCAGATCTTTCTCTGTTAATGTTCTTGAGTAATCACATAGGATTTCTTGTTGGTTTTTTATTTTTAGGAAACATTTAATACTTTAAAGGTTTTAATTGGAGTTTAATAGTTTTTTCACTGGCTTGGGTCAGTATCAGTTCTGATATTAACTAATGGTGAGGGTTCTGACTATAAATGTGACTTCTGTAAAACCAGTAATGCAGTTAGAACTTGCAAAGCTGTAACTTTCTTTGAGCCTTGACAAATACTGATGCTGGGGATACAGTTGCAAATGCTTGAGTGTAATCCTGTGTTCTAAAACCAAATAGCAATGTCTTTCAAAATTGATTTAAGTTCCAATCATGCCAAGCTTTGAGCATGGGCTTTGATTGCATTTCTTGAGTCTGTTGGACACCTTCACCTTCTTTTAGGTCTAATGGTGTACACCTGACTTGACTGAGAAATCGGCTGGATCTGTAGAGAAGAGAGTGGAACGCTTACATAGTGATACCAACAGCTAACTGGAGAAACTTGGAACTGCTGAAGCATGAAGTGGTGGATAGTGTAAAGATGCTGTAGAAGTGTGGTGTGGTTGGAAAAAAATGCACACTTCGAGACAAAAATAAATGAAGGTGAAGCAGGTTGCTGCTGAGAGTGTTTGTCCAATCTCTTTAGGGGACACTGAAGCAAAGCAGTCTTGCTGGGTTATACTGGTGTTAAATGCAGAGGGGTTTAAGCAGTTTTGTTTCCCGGCAAACAAAGGGTACCAACACACAAGCCTTCACCTCCTTGCACTACAGCTGGTCTAACACGCTGCCCCGCCTGCAGCCGTGTGAGGCAAGCATGTGTGCTGCTAGGTGCAAGGAGGTGCTGATGTCGAAATTCTCCCTCTCCCTTGCCAACTCCTGTCCTCTGGGAAGGGGAGGTGCTGCTGCCGGAGGTCAGGGGGGTGTGGGGTGGTGGTGCTTGCTGTGGGGTGGGGGGGATGCTGCAGCATGCCCACAGTAGGGCAGTAGTCAGTGACCACCCACATCTGCCCTGGAGAGGAGTTTAGGAACCCAAAACAACACAGGGTCATGAAATCATTACATGAAGGATCTCCAAAAGCCCTGCTGGGAGCTGCCTGCCTCCTCTAGCCAAGCCCCTGTGCCACTTCCTTAGGTCTTGCAATGCCCTAAATCGTTCTCTGCTTGGTGGGCAGGCAGGTTACTACGTAGCTGCAGATGAGAACATTGGAAAACTGAAGACCTATTATTGGAACATTGAAAAACGTCGGAAAAGTGAAGACCTATTATTGGAAACATCATCTGCCCTTCCCAGGCACCTTGTCTCCTCTAACAAAACCACAGAGTCAATTAGGTTGGAAAAGACCTCTGAGGTCATCAAATCCAGCCTATGACTGAACATCACTATGTCAACAGACGATGGCACTAACTGCCGTGTCCAGTCTTTCCTTCAACACTTGCAGGCATGGTGACTCCACCACCTCCCTGGGCAGCCCATTCCCATGTCCAGTCACCCTTTCTGTAAAGAAATCTTCCTCCCCTGGTGCAGCTTGAGGCCCGACGTCCTCTTGTCCTGTCACTGGTTGCCTGGGAGAAGATACTGACCCCCAGCTGGCTTACACTGTCCTTTCGGAGTTGCAGAGAGTGTAAGGTCACCCCTGAGCCTTCTTTTCTCCAGGCTGAATAAGCTCTGTTCCCTCTGCTGCTCCTAGGCCTTTCACCAGCTCCATTGATCATCTCTGGGCACACTCCAGCACTTCAATGTCCTTCCTGAATTGAGGGGCCCAGAACTGGACACAGAACTTGAGGTGTGGCCTCACCAGTGCCAAGCACAATCACCTCTCTGGTCCTGCTGGCCACTCTATTGCTGATACAGGCCAAGATGCCATGGGCCTTCTTGGACACCTGGGAACACTCCCAGCCGGATGCTGGCCAGTACCCGTAGGCTCTTTACCACTGGGCAGCTTTCCAGCCGCTCTGCCCCAAGCACTGCACAGGTTGTTGTGACCCAGGGGCAGGACCTGACACTTGGCCTTATTGAACCTCAAACCTTTGGCCTTGGCCCATTGATCC
>VZRO01003424.1:134141-188609 GCA_013397915.1 Daphoenositta chrysoptera
GGGGCCGGGGTCGGGGTCGGGCCGGGGGGGGGCGGCCGTGCCGGGAGCGGGACCGGGCCGGGACCGCGGGACCGGGGAGGGGACGGACTGGGGGAGGGGAGCCGATGATGACCCTGCGCTTTCCGCACCGTCCCCCGCCTCGGGCCCGAGCGGCCCCGTGGAAAAAAAAAAAAAAAAAGCCATAAATCCCGCCCCGCCCGGCAGGAATTCCTCAGCAGCGTCACCCAGCAATGCCCCTTTTGTCCGCGCGGCCCGGCCCCGCCACAGCCCCGCGCGAGGCTGGTTCTCGGCCGGAAACGGCCCCGGCCACGTTTTCTGCCCTGAAAAGTGCTGGAGCAGTCTCCCCTCTCCGCGCTCCTGCCGCGCGCAGCCCACCGTGGTCCCGGCCGCGCTCGGCGCGGGCAGCGAGCGCTTTCCCAACTAAATCCCCGTCCTGCCCGTAGTGCTTTCGCGTGTTTCACGCCAGGGAGGGTAAATGGGGGCTGCAGCCTCCCTTACTGACGAGGGACGCGCAAATGGCTTTGTCATGCAAATGTGGCTCTAAGCCACTTTCATATAAAGCCACTTAATGCCGAGCAGCCAGTGATCCTCGCCCGCCCGTCAGGCAGTGCCTGCCCTGTCCTTGAGGGAACGGAAATGGAGGCACTGGCACAGATGCGTGCTCCCTGCCTCCATGCTGAAACGGGATGACCTCAGCACAGGGAGAAGTCTTCCTTTCCCCCCCACCCCCCCCTCCCCCCAAAAAAGAAAGAAAAGCTCGCTCTCTTCCGTGAAACTAAACTAGTTTCCTGCCAACCCTTCCTTGCTGCTCCTAGAATACGTCCCTTGTGCCTCTCCGTTCAAATGCCCGCGGTAATTACCTGCATGGATTGCGCTTCTCCTGTGTCCTAAAACATTTTATTTCTTTTTAGCTTGTCGTCCTCGCTTGGCATTAACTTTCGACAGCAGCCAGCAGAGTGTGCTGTAAACGCTGTGAAAAGAACATCCTGCTTCTGGGAAATTTTTATATATATCTCCATATATATATATATATACATATGTACAGAAATGCAGATGAAGACATTTTAAGTGGTTCTAATACTTGCATGAGTGGTAGGTAGTTCCTCCCGTCAATTAAAATACTTCTCGTGTCGCAGATCACAGAACCTCTTCCTTAAAAATTAATAACCAAGTCATACTAAACCGTCTGCTTTCAGCGAGATTGCTTTCCAGTGTTTGTATAAAGTTGGAAAAGTGCCACAGTAGAGATGTCCAAATACGTTTCACAGTGAGAGAGAAGGATCTAGAACACAAGGTATTTAATAGATGAAAATGCAAATCGTAACCCCAGCCTCCAGGAAGCAGCTTATGCAATTATACAGTATGAGCATACGTTTGGACTTACTTACTGACAGTGGAGTTCCAAACAGATTAATAAACACAGTAGAAATAAGTGAAATAAAACAAGATTGAAGAAAACTGTTTACTAGATGTCTTGGAAATGGAAATGTTTGCTGGAAAAGCAAACACATGTATGTTTGGATTCCTTATGCTATTCTGGTGTCTCTTCTTCCTTGTTTTGTAGGAGCAGACATTTAGGGAGGAGTGAACTTCCGAGTTGTGCTTGTAGGGTAACAAATAGTTCTGTATCATTCATAAACCAAAACTGCCTTAAAGCAAAGCCAAGTTTGAGACCGTGTGTAAGGGTTTTAAGGGCAAAAGGACATTATTGTTATGCAATCAAACTGGAATTAGGATTAAAAGAAAATCAGAATACATAAACAAAAGCAAATTCAGAGACAAGGCGTTCAAATAAAATTGGCTGTGGACCGCAACTATGTATGCAATACAGTTAGTGTTGTATTAAGTAAAACTGTTTTAGGAACATATGGTAGAGGTTTTTTGGTTTTTTCTTTTTCTCAGGGGCAGTCTGACAGGGCAATCAAAGCAGAATATTCCCCCGAGTTCTGCTTCTGACCAGAATGAATCAAATACAATGCTCCTAATTTTCATGTTACCAAGAGAAAGTAATAAAACTGATAGTAGTATGTTAGCAAGGAGTTACAAACTATCTCATGTGCATTGCTCTGATCATGCAATAATATTTGTGCTTAATAGTAAACACTTGTGGTTTAATGCGTGCACACGAGTTAATAATTACAACGGTTTCTGTGTTTTAAACAGTTTTTCAGGTTCTGTATGCCAAGTAATATCGAGTATTACTTGGCTGCTGGTAGCCATGTATTAGAAGGTAGGTTGTTATTAATTGTCGAGTACAGATGTGCATTATTTCATAGCCAGAGACCATCATCAATGAGGAGTTGAGCGCGAGGAGGCAGCTGAGCAGTGCTTCACAATTCCTCACTCCCGTGGAGGAAATGGTGAGCGGCAAGACAATAATGTTTGCTGACTATGCAAAGCCTTTTTAAGTTAGCAGGGGTGAGGGTCATCTGTAAACAATTGTGGGTGATTAGGCAGTAAAAACGTAGATTAAATACAGAGTAGATAAATGCAAGGTGATGTATGTGCAGAAACCTAGTCATAACTTTACAGAAACAGGTAGGAATACCTGAGTTGGTTCCTGCCACTCAGGAGTGAGACTTTAAGTACGTATGCCCTGCATGAATGCCATCTTGGTGTTTGGAAAATGCAAGGCACATTTCAAGGAAAGGAACAGAGAACAAAACGGGGAACACATTTGTGGCACTCCAGAAATCTGTGGTGAGTTCTCACCATGAGCACTGTTCCCTGTTGCGCTTCCTGCTCCTTAGAAAGAAACTGGAACTAGAAAAGAATAACAAGGATGCTTGGCTGTCTGACTTTGTGTCCCTTGAAAGGGACAATTGAGGCTTGGAGTTCTCACCAAAGAGAGAGGATGCCTGAGGCTCATCACATTCTAAGTAACTTGTAGAGGGTGGATGCCAGCTGACTTTTTGAGTACAAGCCATCAGATTTGCGGTAGCAGGAGCCCAAGTCTAAACAAGAGGAGATGGTTCTTCCTTCAGTGCCTTTCTGAATGGCATGCTGAGTACAGGGTGCTTCTGTGGGGTGCAGGGAAGATGGGCCAAGTATTTGGAAGAGGACTGTGTTGAGAGTTAATGAATGAACACCCCCTCACGCTCAGGAAATTCCCAGAGCTGAAAGCAGTTGGAAGCTGTGGGAGTGTTGCAGAGAAGATATCATGTATTTGCCTAGCTTTTCCTCTTCCTTTGACGTTTGCTTGTGGCCTGTGGTGGAAACAGGATGTTGGACTGAATGGGTTCTTCATCCAAGGCAGTACACCTCTTCCTCTGTACTCATGGAGGATCACGCTGATACACCTGGAGTTACATAAAAGCAATAAGCCTGTGTGATGGGCTCTTTCTAACCAAATTCACTGTTCATCTAAACCAGGAGTTAGTTACAGAGGAGCTGCTGGGCATATATTTCTGTTTTGCCTCATGATATATTTCTTTCTCTGTGTCCTCAAAATCTTAGTAGCAATATGCATACAGCTGCATTGCAGTTGCATATCTATAACCAAACCATCCTTTTGTCCTTCCTCAGTAGAAAATACTCCTTCCATGAGAAACAGTCCTAACAGTCTTCCTTTTTTCTGTGAGTTTGTCTTTTGAACGAGCAGCTGTGGACAAAAATCTCTTTACTCCTCTCCCCACCTCTCTCCCACCTATCCCTCTCCCTCTCTTTGATGGTTCATGTGGAAGCATCAATTCGAATTCAGTAGCCAGAAGCTGACTGGCCAATACACACAGGGTGTTGGGCCTCTGCCTTTGAGCATGACTAAGGTATTGGATTTTGTCCAGTGATTTCAAATGCTTTTTGAATTGGAGAGAATAGTTCAGTTGCATCCTTAGGAATGTAGGGCAAAAAATACATGCCCTTTGTGATTTTGTTTCCATCGTATTTTCGTTTGATACACCCATTTCTTGTGTTACCTTAAATAAATAAATGGAGAAATATTACTGGCTTCTTGGTGAAAAAGAAGCATGTGACCTGTGAAAAACAAAGAAAACTTGTTAAAACTGGACAGTGCACCTGCTTGGATTTGTATGTTTTCTTTCTGAATTCACCTATGCCGTATCTCATGGATCAGGGATACACAGTGAATCATCCTGTTGAACAGAATGGGACATGCAGAGTAAATTAAGTTTGTCATCTCTCTGAGATTTTTTCCTTTGCTCACTACCTGTAGGAGAGGATTTTCATAGTAATGTGGCCTGTCTTCACACTCCATTTATCATACCCAAGTTGATGTATATAATCTTGGTTGAACAGATAGGTAATGGAGTAAACACATAAAGTGTTGAATGCCTAAGCAACACATCTGAAACGAGCAGGTAGGCAAGAATCAAAGTGCAAATGTTTAGAGACAAAAATTGGCATTCTTCTCTGACAGGAGATGTTAATGCAAGTTTGTTATCATTTTCTTGTTACAAGAGATGACAGAATGTGAAATTAAAATGTAAATATCTTTTATTTGCTAGCATTGTACATAACTTTTCTGGTTTATTCCTGAATAGGACTTTAATATGTTGGCTTTTAATATCAATAGAAAATATTTGCTTTGTATCTGTGAACAGGAAAATGTTGATGGCCACATGATGAAAAAATGCTGTTTACTATTTCAGAGATTGCTACAAAGCTGACTGCACACTTTTGCTGTTGATTGGCAATCCAGAAAGAGAAATCCTCTTTCAGTATTTTACCAGAAAAAGTCATCTTTCTCTTCCATGCACATAAAGAGTGGGAAGCTGGCAAAACAGCAAACAAGTTCTGTAACTGTGGCATGGCAGCCTTTGGTGATTTGATATCTTCAATACAAAGGACAAAAAACACTGTAGGAAAACACGCATTATTTTCTGAAACTAAGGTACTAGTATATTTTTCTTGCCCCACCAGTGGCTGGCAGAGGAGATTTTATAGAAATGGGTTTGAAGACCTGTCTCAGCTGTCATAAAGTTGATCTATTCAGGTTTTGGGGCCTTTTTTCCAAATATGCAAGGCTTGTCATGTGTAGGAATAGTCGCATATAATGTAAAAGGGATCTATTTATTGCCAGATTTATTCTCCATCCTAGTATTTCTATATGGACAGTTATTTAATCTGTGCAAGAACCTTTCCTGTAGCAACTTAGAAACATTAAGAAACTTTGCCAAATGTTTTAGTCACTTTATTGTTCTATTGAGAGGATCTTGGGCATTTCTGAGACAGAAAATAGGTACATCTTCTATTATAAAAGTCTCCAAGACATAAGCTTTAGTTGTATTGATGGTGAAGGGCTGAGCGTTCTGGAGAAAAGTTCAAGATTCAGGCCTTGCTGAAGTATTTAAGGAGACAGGGAATGTAAATATTTAAAAAGAAATTCTTCAGATTTCCACTTTATATCATGCAGTATGTTATGCCTTTTTTTTTTTTCTGCAAGCCATAAAATAAAGGGATTTTTTTACTATTGCTTCTAAGTCAGCCTGACTTGTTCCTGTGTGCAGAGTACCTGCAATGGGAAACCATAAAACAGCTGACAAAGTCTGCTGTAGCAAGAAAATTGTCCCAGTTACCAGTGTTTAAGCAAGATGTATCTCTTCTAGTCCTTGCAAATCTCTGCAAAATATTTTGGTCCCGTTGTCCACAGCTTTGATCAGATCTCTCTCTCCATTTTGTTTTCCCAATGTTAGCTGCAAAAATGTGATGAGTTCATCTCACAGTGCTGTCCATATGCACCTCCAGGCCCCAGTCCTGCTTTCAGGACAGACACCACCAGGAGCCGTGACCAATTCAGCTCATTGAAGCATGAGAGGAGTAGGAGAATGTGGAACTGATCTCAGAGGCTGTACATTCTACGTTCACACCAACCTACGTGTGAGAGAGATACAGAGCCAACCTATGGCTTGAGCCCCCTAGGAATGAAGGACCAGTGGGAGGTGCTTCTGAGGGACTGTGCCATCCACGGAATTTGAATCTTGAACATAATCTCTATGTATTCTCTCAACATGAACAGAAAACAGGGTCTTGCTACCTGGATTACTTCAGTTAGTTGATTTTGTTGTCTTAGTTTTGATTGCTTTTTTTCCCCCTCAGTGTGAAAATTTGGCTTTGCTTTGCCAGAAAGAAGAGCAGTGACCATAGCAATTTAACAGGTGATGTTAACCGATTTCTCTTTTGGAACAGAGAAGAATGGATTCCAAGGGTTTTAGTACCTCTGATTATGTCAAAATTGTTTATGAGTGAAAGAAAATAAAAAGAATTTATTATGCCCCTCACTCCTTTCTTACAGGTTTGACATATACTACATTCCTGTGTTACTTCCACTTCATCCAAATGTTTCTGGCTAAGCTGTCCAAATAAAACTTTTTTAGAATTTGTTCTCTTTGTAGCATAGGTACACTGAGCTTTGCCATTTATTGGAATATTGGAACCCTCTTTTTTTTTTTTTTCCTTGGAAGGCCATGATATGCCTAGACCATGGGAAGTAGTTCATGAAGAAAAATCAGTGAGGGGGAAAAAAGAGGTTTTTCTCTTCCCAACTAGATTCGGAATCTAGTTAAGTGATTTTGGAATCTAGTTAGTGATCTAGTGACATGACACTTCCCTTGCAAGAGACTGCAGTTTCTTAAATTTTTGCTCAGCGAGAGTTTTCTTTACAACAGTGGTAAACAGTTTCCAGTTTTCAGCATCCTCTTTGAATTTGGAGGCAATGAGGCTGTTCACCGGAGTGAAGGCATCCTCATCCGTCTAGGAAAGCATCCTGTCTACCACCCCACTGTTCCCTGACTGAAGACCTGACACACTCAGCTGCCAGCCGTTGCAACTGATGTACCACTGGAACAGTCCCATGCCAGGAGGGATATGTTACTTGTTCATGAGTCTGCAGATGCTCTAGGTCTCTCTAGGGTGTGTCAGCATAGTTAAACTTAATCAGCTTGGATTTTCATCTGTCAAAGCATGGATCTTCCTCAAGTCCCATTTTTTCGCTTACTGTTTTTCTGGTTTTGGGGGTGCATTTGTTGTTCTGAGTGTTGCAAATTTTCCTACTTTATGTTTGAGATATTTTTATTAGTTTCAATTTTTTTTTAATTCTTTCTCTTTTCCAAGGAATCAAGAAAAGCAGAGTTGGTGTAGTCCCAGCAACATTTCACAGATTCATTAACTTTCACCTTGGTGTCTGCCAAAATCTGAAAGTGCCTGTACAAATCACCCCAAACATCCATAGTCTTGGACTGTTTATCTGCACTAGTCACCCCATCTCTTCTCTGAGCAATGTAATTTCTCATGGTACATTCAAAAGTATTGGAACATGCTATCCCAATGCCTTTATTTTCTGCATGTGTCCCTGCTGTTGTCCATAGAAATGGAACATTCTGGAACGTCTTAGTACTGTGTAGCACAACCTCAGTGTCCTCTCTAATACACTGATAAGTTGAACACTTTCCTTGTTTGTTTCATCATTCCATTAATTGACTTCATACTGTGAAACTTGCTTCCTTGCTCTTTCTTGCTTTTCCCAAAGTGATTGCTCAGAACTGCACACTGCAGTAATCTCCTATTACAACATAAAATTGTCTTAACTGAGGCAGAATCCTGGTTGCAAAATTCCTCATACGGAAAAAGTATTCTTCCTAATCTGCTTCTGTAAAGACTATTTCCATCTGTCCCTTACCTTTGACAATTTCTCATGGTATAACTCTCACATAGTCTAACCAAAGCTATCTTGACTGAAGCTGACATAATTTGCTCTAACATTCCCACTTAGTACTTACATTCTGATTGTGTTTTATGTGTAATGACTATCAGACATTAGTTTCTGTATTTGAGTAATTTCCATACTTAAGCATCTTAAGAAAAGTTATGGCTAAAAGGAAGGTGTACATGTTCCATGATTTCTTCAGAGAACTGCAACAGATCTGTAACAATCAGTAAATCATGACTCACTTTTACAGTAGCCACATTGCTTCCTTCTCAACAGATTGTTTTCATGCAGCTGTACGTTAATTCCATCTTCTGTTATAGCTTTTGCTAAGTTCACTGGTATGGAGACCAAACTTACTGCTTTATCATTTTTTGTATCCTTTCTGAGGGTTTCCTTGCCAGTTTTCAAAATGGCAAATAAAGGAATTACTTTGGCCTAAGCTGCATGAAATGTTAAAATATTTTTATTTTAAAACATACAATTTTCGGTGAATTAGCAAGATAAAACCTTGCAGTTGCATCTGTTGGGCTGATACAGAACGAATAATGTATAGCACATTAATGTGCATATTTTAATAAACTTTCTGGGTACCGTATTGGCATGAGAGAGCAGATACATTAACGGTTTACCATAAAAGGTTTAATTAACATCCGTAATAATGACCACAAGAGGGTGCTCTTAATTACGGTTCCGTGAATGCCGTTGGACTTCAGTCGTCAGAGCCAATGGGACAACGGATGTTAACATTCATAAAAAATCAAGCGAATTAGTCATAAGTGGAATCTACCTAAGTTATTTGAAACCAGCCATAATGCTTAGTCGTATAATCCCCACCCAAATACACTTTCCTCTAACTTCAAGCTAAACCAGACAGTATTTTCAGTTTCCCTTTCATGTGTGTTTTTTGCATTAACGCAGCTGTAAGAACAACGAGAATTTTTGTTTACTTTAGTTACAACTCTCACACCTACAAAATACATAATAAAACGTTTTGTATTTGATACAAAAGTCAATTTCCAAATGAAAAGACATCCAGATGTTTTCCGAAAAAGAAAAAGAATTTCCGTGTTTGGCACTGCAAGTACTTCAGTCGGGTTTGTGCACTGAACGACCTACTGCAAAAGGGCTTGATTTGGCTTTACATCTTGTTAGTAATTTAATCAGTAAAGCTGGGCAATTAACTTGCTGCTCCGTCTTGAAAGACACCTCATTTCCCACTCCCAGAATCTATCATTTTTTGTGAGCTTTATGCGTCTGTTTCTGTGTGTGGGAAACGAGAGCGTATTCATCTCAGTTTTGAAATGCCACTTAAATTCTTGACAGAGAGTGGATGCGATGTTAGAGTGCCACTTTCCATGAAGTGGCGCTCCCCACTTGACGGCCAGTTAGTGGAGTACGTGTGTTAAACATCATTCAATACACAGGTAAGCCACTTCGTTTCAAACGCGGCGATCAGACTGCTGTATTTGCGCACACATCACTAATCTTTCGTGGCAGTTTGTGCTGAAACCATAACAACTTCCAAGCAGACCACCCACCTTGCAGCGCAGGAATGCATTCTGCACAATTGACAGACCTTTGGGTTGTTTCCTTTCTCTTTTTTTTTTCTTTCTTTTTTTTTTCTTTTTAAATACTGTTCCTCTGAATCTGCCGCTCATTGAACAATACATTCAAGTGATGGCAGCAACGTTCAGTTTTCTGTCCGTTCATGCTGCTAACAAAAGATCAAGAATAAAAGAAGAAATTTTTGCCTCTGTAGAAGTTGAAACTGATGAGTCTTACTCCCGCTGTAAGTCACACTGTGCAGTTTTGAATGAGACAGCCGGCTTCTGGCTGGTTCTTTCCTCTGTTTCTGTAAAACTGAAAGGAGGCAGCCCTGAGAGGACAGCAGCTGAGGTGAAAGCCGCTGCACTGCTGAATTAACCCAAACCATAGCTATGTCACTCTGGAGTCAGAAGTCCGTGGCTTGTCTGCGCTTTAAAACTGCCACCCAGCAGGGCAATGCAGTGCAGGCTCTGTCCCGTCCTTAGCAGGGGGCTTCCAGCAGCATTGGGGTGCCTGTGCTGGGACCTGTGCTGTGCCTATGGCTGTGGCTGTGCAAGGGATAATCAGCGCAGAGTCACTCGACTGTGTTAGAGGTGGCTCTGCTGACCTGATGCTACTCCAAAGTGTCCATTGATTCGTCCAGATCGGTACTTTATGTCCATTTTGGCTCTTTTTTGTAGAAGCATATTTCTCAGACCTTCCTACTAACATTTAAAAAGACAGGTCTTTAAGGCAAACAGATGAGCAAAGTCCAGCCTTTCTGTGGATGCTGCAGGGCAAACAGTGGTGTATCCCTCTGTAACTTTCAGTCAGCACAGAAGCCTTGCAGAAGTCATGGGCACATAATTCAGTGTTCTCCAGCTGCCAGTGATGTCTCTTCAGTGACCTCTGTGTTGGGAGTGTCTAACACCAAGTGAAGACAGCTGCTGGCAACACAGTACAAGACCACATCAAAGATTAGGGGTACAGTTCTAGTATAAATCTCTGGATATCTGTCAGAAGCGAGGAACCCATCAATTAAACAGAGCTTGCACTGGGTGTTGTCCTGCTGGCTTACAGGACCCTAAAGCACTTGAAATCCTTACATTAAAATCACAGAACCACAGAATGGGTCAGGTTGCAAGGGAGCAACCTTGTCTGGTCAGGCAGGGTTATCCCAGAGCACATGGCACAGGATTGCATCCAGACAGTTCTTGAATATCTGCAGTGAGGGAGACACCACAACGTTTGAGCATCTTCCATAGAAAGTGGCTCCATGGTGGATTGTCATGCATTTTTTGTCTCTCTTCATACACCAGCTCGGCTGATTAGCAGTGCGTAGTCCAGCTTATGAGGAGACACAGACAACCACCCAGGGTGTGTTTAATGTGAGTTTAAAGTGTAGCCTTTCTTAAATTTTGGAGACCTCAGTATATGAAGAGTATCTGTAGAACCTGGATCCCTGATCAAGTCTTCTTTTCCCATGCAGAAATTTTGTCCACACAAAAAACCATAGTCTGGGCTGTTTTTCCAGCATTTGTGGGTGTCTGGTAGACTGCTGAAAGAGTAATGCTGTGTAATGCAGCAATAGTCTCCGAAGGCACAGTCAACATCCACGCATCCTGAAAGGCAACCACAACATGTGCAGACCTATTTTTTCTTATACAACCAGTGAATCCAAAATGACCTAGAAGCTGCAAAACCTTGGTTCATGATTTCTGTTGGTCAGCTGCTTGTGCTCAAACAGTCCTTTGTGTTCTTGGCACACACGTAAAATCTTCCTGTGTGTGCACAGTAAATCCAGGGTGCGTATGTAGTGCTCACTGCAGAACTGCTGTTCAACACAAATGCATTGAGACATCATCTGGTAGAAATACGGGAGCCTTATAAAAAAGTGTTAGGGAGTATTATGTTATTACTCCCAACTGAGAGTCTGACTGAGGATGAAAAAATCCTGTGTCAGATTTCTGTTTGAGGAATTTTGTCTCCAGCCACAACCATGTAAAGAATCTTTCACAAGATAACAACATTTGACCACCATTGTGAGACTGCAGTCTACACATTGCTAGATCAGTTTGAATTACTTCTGGGCCCTCCAGCTGCACAGGAAGAGTAAGTGATTTGAGTTTCTTCATTGCAAAAGGACACAGCAAATGTACCTTAGTTTGCCTGCTTGAATAGTTAGATCTGGCCCATCTCAGTACATTCATTGCTAAAGAATTGTGAATTTGTTTAGTAGATACCTGAGATGTGCCAGAAACTGGGGAAATAAGAAAGACAGAAAAAGAGGGGCATGCTTTGAATTGCTTTCATGCTTACAGTTTTCAGTTGGTAAAGAAGCACATGGATAGTATCTCCACATTCCTCAAAGACCTGTCAGAGGTCTGTTCTTCTTCCTAAGGTTTACTGGTAGTGACAGAAGATGCTGTTCAGGACTTGTCAGTGTTGTAATAATTTACGCTTCCTCTTCCTTCCACCAGGAAGAGCAAATTACAGACAGAAGGGGGAGAAAGAGAGATAGAAAAATAATATTGTTGTTATTACTGAGAAGGTGGAAGAGATTTTATGAGGGGGTTCAGCTAAGACTGCAGATCTCACTCATGTGCATAGCATACCTCTTGTGTTAGCTCCAACAAGTGTCTCTCTAAAGTGATGATTTTGCTCACCTCTTGCAGCCATGCAAAAATTCAGGCTTCTCATCAAAGCTGGTCCTTTAAACTGCCCGTGGGATACCTGGAGTCCATGGGAGATTGCTACAGATGATTTGGATTTGTGTCTTAGGAAGGGCTGAATCACAGGAGCTGCGTGTTTCTCTCCCGGAGGGGTAAAGTGAACCACTTTCCACTGTCCACCTGATTCCATGTAGGACAACAGGCAAATTGCCAGTTCCCACCTTTTCTGTCTGGGCCACAGTTTCTCAGGGCAGTGGAAATGGTGCTGTACAGTCTGGTGTACCTGTACCTGGCTTAATGTGTCACTGAGCTTGGGGAGAACTGGTAGTGATGCTTTTGTTTAAAGAGTAATTACACACAAGAGAGATGGCTTCTGTTTTCTTTAAATCTTTCAAGTATTCCCCAGAGGGTACCACATGAAGGCTGCTATATGCAGTGTCCCAGTGATGATTTTTCATGGCTTCCTGCCCTTACCATGGACAAGGCAACACCTGTGACATTTGTGGGAATCAGTACTACAGATAATTCTTCAATGAGACAGGCAGAAAAGTGTCTGAAGATGCTTTTCAGCGTATCTGCCAGGTACAGCTCGTCCCTTGTGCAGATCCTTTCCTGTACTGCAGGGCAGTCTGTGTGAGTCAGGGAGGTGATGGCTGGCACCAAACCACCCATAAAGTCTGTGAGAATGCGTCACAATCATGCATGGAGGATGTTGTTCCCCTGTCAATAGCACGTACATTTTTGATTAAACATGGATGGTGAGTTCTGTCTTACAAGGCTGGTCATGCTGGATGGAACATGGTTCCCAAAATCTGACAAAGATTTGTGTCAGGAGACATCTCTGGAAGTGTTCAGTACAAGCCTGTGTGCCCAGCAGGGCTCCCTACAATGCTAGGTCGGGTAGCAGGCCCTCATCTGGTTGAGTGCATGATATCTTCAAGGACAGAGATGCCACCACCTTTCTGCAGCTTGTCCCAGGGCTGCACTGCTCTCAAGGGGTTTTCTCCTCACATCCAAACCCCTTGTGCCCCTTCTGCAGGTCCTTCTGCCCTGTCACTCATCACCTCTGAGAAGAGTCTGAATGCCCTATAGCAGTGGGAGACTGTAGCTAGGACCCTCCTCAGCTGTCTCCTTTCCATGCTAAGCATGGAAAATATGTTTTGCAGAATGGATTGAGCCGAGAACATCTCTTTAACACAGTCAAGAATAAGTTAACCTCCAGTCAGCTGGCAACAGGTAATGTGAAGGCAGGGCACATTTTCTTTAGAAGGCACAAGGCAATGTGCTGATTGGAAGTTGCCATGGCCAGTTTTCAGTGACAGCAGTAATAATGCACAGGGATAAAGTGGGGCAACAAGAATAAAGAGGCAACAAATGAAACCAGCATACAGCAGCTTCACATTCAGCCAGAGGATGAATTTCTTCTCACCATACACAATCCAGCTGTGTGTAGTTCTCAGTGAATGGTTCACCATGGTTGGCTGCCCCAGGAGAGGGTCTCATGCTCTTCTTTACTGTTATCTGGCTCCTCCTGATCACAGCAATATTTGCTTTGGTGGATTTTGTCTTTTCCTGTTACTTTGCCCATCTCTTTTTGTGAATTTATCTGTAGGTTTTAAATCCAGGCAAGACTAGTAATAATGGGTCACACAGCTGGATTGTGTGTCGTAAGAAGAAATTAATCCTCTGGCTGAATGTGAAGCTGCCGTCTGCTGGTTTCATTTGTTGCCTCTTGATTCTTGTACTGAGAGACACATGAGTACTTACTGCCTGTTGACCTTCTCATTGCCTCTCAGTGCTGAGGGGATCTGCTTTCAGGCTAGTCATCTCTCTTCTAGACCACTATGTCTTCACATAGTTGGCTATTTCTTACTTCTCATTATCCTCCCAATATATTTCTGTCCTTTTCCAGTTCTTCCATCTTCTTTCTGAGCCAGGGAGATAAAGGTTAAACATTACTCCATTGGCATTGTGAGAGGCATGTGAAAGAAGAGATTTAAAACAGTGTTTGGATATGTTTAGCAAGGAGGAAGGCACTGGATGTTTGCTGATTGTTTGTGTAATGTTTTCTCTGGTTGTTTGAAGGCTTCTCAGTGATGTAGACAGAAATTATGACCTGGAAAAGACTTTACCAGCACCACTGTCACCCTATCCTTTGTCCAGGCCCTGGTCCTTTAGGCATCTTCAGTGAAGGTCCCAGCGGTGGTGTGGGCATTTCCATGTTGCCTAATTTTCTGCCTGCTTAGATGCACTTGGAAACAGAAAGAGTCCTTCCCCCTGCCCCAAGAAGGAGAATTGCATTATGAGAGCACTTTGGAAGAAAAACTGCTGCTTTTATTTCATTTCTCTCTTTTCTTTCCTGCCTATAATGGTCAAAAGGTACTGCTGAAGATGGCTTCTGAAAACTCACTCATTTGCCACTGGGAGAGTTACACAGACAGCCCCACAGATGTATGTGGAATTGTTTTACATATTTATTTCATTACCAGGGCCAGTTTCAGAGTCCAGCCTGATCCCATGTGTGGGAATGGCTTTGTCAGGTCCAGGTGTTGAGAGGATGCAGGATGTTTCAGTGATGGCCTCTAAGGCAGGGGCACCCATAAGAGCTACTCTGCAGTGGGACTAGGAAGACTGTAAAGTAGAAGAGGCCCTTTAGAGATGATGTGACCCATGAAGTGAGGCTGCTACAGAAGCATCTGGCAGGAGAAGAGAGTTCTTGCAGCAGCTTGCAATGGACCCTGGAGGCCCCACAGCAGGTAACAAACACTGGAGTCATTCCCCCTGCAAGCAGTTTCATGTGAGAGGGTCACAGCAGAATCCTCAAGCCCTGAAAGCAATTCAGGTCAAGGTAGTACCACAGTTATTAAAGCAGTTGAATCTGTGAGTTTTACTGTTAGAAAATGGCTTCTCAGACATCCCTGGAAGAAATTGAGCTATTTTATTTTCTGAGTTGCCTTCTGCAAAGGAAATCACTGAGAGGGGGATGCAGTGTTTGGGGACAACTGTGTTAAAATTCAGCTCAGGCTGAAAAGCACTCAGCTTTTAGACAGGTGAAGACTGGCAGGATTTTCTATATTTTTTCAGCATTTCTTAAATATTTGTAAATATATGGTTTTGGACTTGGCCTAGGAGTTAGCCCCCATTTTTGCTGGCACAGCCCAGAACTCAGAAGCTTATTGTGTGAGGCTTGTGGCATTCAGAACAAGAGCTGCTCTTTGTGCAGATGTGTCTGTCCTAAAGTAAGCCATGAGCACTCAGGGGGGCAGCAGGAGAGCAAGTGAAGCAGTAGTCTGTAATTTTCTACTAGGAATGTTATGCTAGTAAGATGCCCTGTGCTTTTTACAGAATTATCCTCTCTTGCTGTTAGAATATTTTCTCCTTCAAAGTCATAAAATACTCCTGGCAAGGAAAAACTCTGCTTTAAGAATAGCCCACAAAGCAGTAAAGAGCAAATTTTTATCTAAACCATTTTTTCAAACCATTGTTTCTGGTGTCTTTGCCCAGGAGCTACCCCCACAGGTCAAAGTACAGCCATTACGGTGACCCTTTAGGTACACATACAACAATAGGGCAGCTCTCTAGTGCAATGAGATATGCATCACCTGTGATAAGAGAAGACTTGACAGGTATGCTGCTTTGGCCTCAAATCCCAGGGACCTGTCCTTCCCCACCCCCAGTTTTGCTTCATGACCCAAACCTTCACCTAAATACAAGCTCTGTGCTTTCCTTTAACTTCCACCAAATCCTGCAGGGGATCCTCTACATATGAGAGCTTCTTCCAGTGGCTGCATATCAAAGGAAGTGTTTTAACAAAGACAAAGGGTGGACAGAGGTTTTGTGCTCCCTTGTTATTCCTTGCAGCAAATGCATGTCCACTGGGGGAATCAAGTTGTTTTCTTGATCAAGGAGTCATTGGAGATTAACCTTCTTTCAAAGTCCTGGCAGGACAAAGCTGCTTCTCCTGGCAACAATTGAAACACATGCCGTGAGATGAAACACTGGGGTAGGTGGCACCCAGACTCTCAGGGTTGGAGGAAAGCTGACTGGTGCAGGGAGACATCATTCATACAACCTCTGCAACTGTGTGGGTATCTATCTGACCATGTGTGGTAGCAGTTCCGCCACTGTTTTTCATTCCGTGGAGATTGCCGGGGTGGAGGAAGGGAGAATCAGCCCCACTTTTCAGGGTATGGGTGTTTTTACAGTGTGGCAGGACCTGCGTTCTGGCCTGATTATACCACCACCATTGCTTCTGTGTGGTGTCCCTCCCTCACTGTGTTTGCCACTGCTTTGGCTCAGACCCTCCCAAACTATACCCAGGTCTGGGAGCACCTTTGGGAAACTCCTGTAACAATCCTCACATATATCCCTTCAAAGTCAGACCCATTTCAATCACACCTAAGGTCCCAATCACACAGGTGACCCACCAGATTACCTGAATTTTTAGCACTTGGGCACTGCCCTTCCTTCCACTGACTGAAGCCTGCCCCTAAGCAGCAATGCTGTCAAAACAGATTTTGTGGGTGTCTACACATATTTAGGTGAGAGATTATTAGGAGGGGTATCCTGAAGCCAGCATCACACAGGAGCTAGGATGCATTCCTGCCAGGGCTGTGGGGAACAGACCTGCACCAGTGTGTTGGTAACACTGGAACAGAATGGCCTGCTGGGGTGCATCCTCCAGCGCTATACCCTGGAGCTGGCTGAGAGTCTCTGTCCCTTCTACCTCCCAATCTGCTGTGCATCTCAGGGGCTTTGGCCACCAAAGGGAAAGAAGTCTGGAGGCTTCATGCCCTTGCCCAGGTAAGGACAGGTGTGGTGGCTTCTGGAGTGTAAGGGTTGCCATGCAAATGATCCAGCTCTCAGACAGCTTCAGCCCTTCTGCTGTGTAGCCCAGCTCTTGGAAATATGCAGGAAATCCAAAGATTTCACTATGTGGGTAGTGAAAACAGGCTTGTCTATACTGGCAGTCTGTTGGTGGCCCCAACAACCCTTTGGATTTCAGGAATGGCACTGTGCAGGACTGGCCTATGGTGGGTGCTAGCTGGCTGCTTGAGAAGGCACAAATGCTCTTTAGCTGTGTCCAGCAAAGAGAATGGAGCTGGAAACTAAAGAGACAGGGAATTTGGGCCAGCAAGGAAGAAAAAGGGCAAAAGAGGGTATTAATTTCTTTGATATTCTGCTCTTTGCTCCTGGTGAGAAAAACATTCATGAGAGTCCTTCTGCCATGCTGGTGCAGCCAGGTCTTCATCACAGCATCCATGAAGGAGGAGCAGACAGTTCTCAACCTGTCTGATTGCTGCTGTGGGCATGGTTTGTACTTGCTTCATTTTTGCCTGTCTCATTGCTTCATGGTTCATTTGGCTGAACTCTTCATACAAAAGAACATGTTAGACAGGCTCTGTACTGGGAGTATTGTGAGAAGGCAGTAGCTGTCTGTGGAAGGGATGGGCAAAGGGACTCTGCTTTCAGCATCCATACTGACTGCCTACGAAGCAGTTGTGCTTGTTTGCCTTGTCAACCCATTTACAGTATCATAATAATGTTTCAAGTCAAAGAAACACACCTATGAAACCAAATCTTTCTGGCCAGTGGCTCTGCCCTCAAGCTTCCTGCACTGTGTCCTACCAGCTTATTCCAACTCTTTGCTTCATGTTAAACAAGGAAGAGTCAGACTAGCCACCTGCCTGATGTTTTAGCTGAAAGAACTGAGTTAGAAATGAGTGGAAGGGGTATTTGCCTTCCAGGCTTTCATTTTTTGTCCCCTTCCAGCAGTGTTGTTAAGTGGTTTAACACATTTAAGAAACCAAAAGATGAGTGGCTGCTTCTTTTTGAGAAAAGCACAGGCAGGTGCCTCAGCTGCAGCAGGGCACAGAAATATGTGAGTGAGGTTGAGGGAAGGGAAAGGGTAAGACCTGGGTGAAGACATGGACCACAAAGACTAGGAGAGACAAGGCCTCTCCAGCAGTAACTTTCCTCTCCTGGACACTGTTACTCCCTGGGCAGCCCAAAGTGGCTCCAAAGGCCAGGTTCATTAGCAGCCACCTCGCAGTGAGGGGACTGCAGAGGGGCCAGGGGGGAATGGCACTGCCCCACACCACCGTGGTGCACCTCTGTCCTGCCCCATTACTGAACATCTGGGACAGGGGGCACGAGGGTGGGAGGCAGCACCAGGGTGTGCATCCCTGTCTTGGCTGAGCCTGCTGCTAAAGGGGCTCAGGATAGGCCCTTCTGGGTGTGGTGGCAGACCAAGGTGCAAAGGGCCACCACAGCAAGTACGGACTGGGGGTAGCGAAAGAACAGCAGAGGCAAACAACTTTGGTTTTTTAGTGCTGTCAGTGGAAAAAGTGGGCTGGGGTCTTTTAAACTTTTATCTCATGTCCAACATCTCATTAAGTTCTGGCTCTGAAAGCCTCACAGCAAACAGCGGTAGTGGCTGAGTGAGAGGACGGATGCTCAGACCCCTGCTGAGTTCACAGACATGCAAAATAGGCCCTCTTTCAATTACTCCAAAGGCTATGAAGCTTAGAAATGCTTTGTCCCCAAAGCAAACAACTGCAAAATCTACACCTGAGGGTCATAAAAAGCATGGGAAATTTAGATTAGAAGAGGAACCTAATAAGGCCCCCAGTCCCACCCCCTGCTCAAAGCATGACTCGCTAAAGTTAGGTCAGGTTGCTTTGTCCTGTCAGGTCTGGAATATCTCCCAGGACAGAGGTCCCATCACCTCTTATCTGGGCCTTGTCTGCACCAATGATGGAAAGAATTTTTTTCTTACATCCAACTAGAATCTCCCCTGTTGCAGCTCATGCCTGTTGTCTCATGTGCCTCAGAGAAGAGGCGCCTCTTGCTCAAGCAGGCAATGGCTGACTGCAAATTGATCCTACTGCAGTCTTTTCCTTAGGCTGAAGATCAGTTGCCTCCACTTCTTCCGATAATGTCCTGCACTCCCATCTCCAGGACATGTTTGTGATCCTGTGTTTGAACTCCTCAGTTTATCAATATCTCTTATCTCTTGGGGAACCCAAAACTTGTCTTTAAAATTCCAGATGTGCTGAGCAGAGGGGCACAGCCAGTCTCTGCAGGGTTTGGGTATGCTTTGTGCTAGACAGTCTTTAAGCCGTGTGCTGACATTATCTTTTGTTGCTGGGTCTGGCAGCTGTGTGGAAAGGAAAGTGATGGCACATCTTCACAGTGTGTGCCTTCTGCTGCTGAAAGCTGTCTTGGGCACACAGGAACAGTGGTGTATGCTCCCATACAGTGACAGGACACTGGCTCAGAGCTCTTGTTTGCTGTATGAATTTTGAGAGTTGTCTACAAACCTCTAGTTGCACAGGGCTTTATTCCTTGCCTAATCCATATATTCTATCTTACACTCATACATGAACTAATACTGCTTTTTAGAAATCCTCTGTGCAAGTACAATATGCCTGACATACTGCCACTCTCCCTGTGTTTAGAAAGTTTTCTTAAAGATTTTGTATTATTTGATATTTACCTTGTTTCACTCTGTGTTTTTTCATTTTCTAACTGGCATTTATTTACAGAACAGGACGCAAGTACTTTTGACAAGCACATGTAGTGACTGGTTTCAGAAAGATGGGGCAGGGCTTGCCTTACAGACACTTTTAGACCTAATTAGGAAAGGTTGTGGGGAAGAAACAGCTGCACCTACATTTTTCTGTTTCCCACTGTTTTCTGTGTATGCAGTTAAGTTTGACCAACTCTTAACAGGCACAGTGGCACAGCACACCAGACTCTGCTCCCAGCTTTCAATTGGTCTTCCTCGAAGGAATACAGCTTGAGGCTGCTTGAGGAGCAGCAGGAGCAGTGGTGTAGTCAGCCCCCTGTTAAAACAACAGATGCTGTACCAGAGTCGGGGATTTTGTTTATGGCACAGGTTTTACACGGGCATAGGTGCCTCTTCAACCTACGCGTAGGAAAGATGGTCTTTCTGCTTCATTCTTTTGTGACAGCCGGCTTGTTGGAGGAGGTTAAAACAGCCTTTGAATGGGACACTTGCCTTCTCATACAGCTTTCAGTTCACTGTCTCCTGTTTATGCAGCGGTACAAGGCAAGGAAGAGACAAGGTTCCGGAAGATTCATCTGTCACTGAGAAGTGAGACCTTTTTACCATGAACAAAAGCAAAAAAAAAAACCCAAAAAGGATCGAGTCTCTTGTACAGCCCATTGCTGCCCTCAATCTACCTCCATCTACCTCCATCTAGATTTTTTTTTTTAAATGCAGAAAATAATTTCTTTTCTAACAGAAAAAACTAAGAAATTTTACTCATCACTCCAAAACCAGAAGGTGCTCCTTTAAGCTGCCAGCTGACTAAATTCTGTACACTGCAAAGCAAGTTTGCATTTCCCCAGAGGTGATTGGAAGTGATCTTGCTTAGTTCTCTAGTATTAAAGTTGATGCATATTTTCTTGCATCCAAGTTTTTTTCAGGATTGCATGGAGGAGGCAGAGTTTAGGAGCAGCTTTATTTTGCCTTTTGGACCTCAAAGACTTCTTGGTTATTTTCAAGGTTTTGTGTAGTCAGAATAGCAGATCACTCATCCGTTCTCATTAAACAGATTTTCAGGAATGGCTGAAATCCCAGGACTTATCTATTGAGAATATGTAACGAGTTGATTCTTTTGCTTCCTTGTTCTTTGGCAGTGCCTTGTATCTCTGAATGCCAGGAACAGATCAAACGCCCCAAAGATGGCCATGTCAAGCTGTGTTTGTGTGTTTGGGATAGTTCATTCCTGCATAAGCAGACTTCACAAATAAGCAGCAAAGGCATCTAGGGTGAACTCCACATAAATGCATCTTCCCAGAAGAGTGGGCACTTAACACGTAATTGCTTGTAGTTAAATTGGATGTTTGTCTTCGCTTTGTAATGTAATACATGCACAGCCACATCTGATTGTGACATTATGCCCCATATTTCCTTCTGTGAAGCAGCAGCAAATTGAAAGGCAAGATGTAGTCTTGTAACAGTGAATTTTTAATAAATAATCACAGAATCATAGAATGGTTTGGGTTGAAAGGGACCTTAAAGATCATCTAGTTCTAATCCCCCTGTCATGGTCAAGAACACCTTTCACTAAAACCAGGTTGCTCAGAGCTCCATCCAACCTGGCCTTGAACACTTCTAGGGATGGGGCATCCACAACTTCTCTGGGTAATTTGTTGCCTTACTACCATCACAGTAAAGAGTTGCTGCCTAACAGCTAATCTAAATCTACTCTCTCTCAGTTTGAAGCCATTATCCCTTGTCCTGTCACTAGATGTCCTTGTAAAAATTCCCTCTCCAACTCTTGTAAGCTCTTTAGGTACTTGAAGGCTGCAACTAAGTCACCCCAAAGGCTTTTCTCTTCTAGGCTGAATAAACTCTATTCTCTCAGTCATTCCTCATAGGAGAGGTGCTTCAGCTCTCTGACTGACTTGGTGGCCTCCTCTGGACTCACTCCAACAGGTCCCTGTCCTTCCCGTGCTGGGAGCCCAGAGCTGGATGCAGAGTTCCAGGTGGGGTCTCACCAGAGCAGAGCAGAGGGGCAGAATCCCCTCCCTCCCCTGCTGCCCACGCTGCTCTGGATGCAGCCCAGGACACGTTTGGCTCTCTGGGCTGTGAGTGCCCATGGCTGGGCCATGTCCAGCCTCTCACCCACCAGCACCCCCAGGGCCTTCTCACAGGGCTGCATCACTTAGTTTGGCCTCATCTGCCAATTTGATGAGGGTGCACTTGATCCCTTTGTCTATATCCTTAATGAAGGTATTAAATAACACTGGTCCCAGTACAGACCCTTGAGGGACACCACTTGTGACTGATGTCCATTGGGACTCTGAGCTCTTGGCCACACTACCCTCTGGATGTGACAGTCCAACCACTTTCTTAAGTGTCTAGCAGTCCACCCATCAAATCCATCTCTCTCCAGTTTAGAGAAGGATGTTGTGGGGAGCCATGTCAAAGGTTTTATAGAAGTCCTGATAAATGTTATCTGTAGCCCTTCCCTTGTCTACTGATGGAGTCACTCCATCATGGAATGCCACTGGGCATTCAAGACAGGACTTGAAGTTTAAATTCTTTTTACTCCAAATCTTTAGGTTCAAATGTCATGTTTTCCCTGCCACTAGCTGAAAGCTGAAACAGTTATGTACTCCTATGTCCATGGAAGCACGGCTTTTAGAAAAGTATGGAGCACTGTAAGACTCCAAGAAATCCATCAGAGCTCGTGGCAGCACACCCTGCACATGCTGGCTGGCACAATGCTGCAGCACATCTTGGTTGATGGATGCTTAAATGGCCTGAGCCACACTGAGGGTTACTCAGCTCATGAGAGATGTACCAGCAGTACACAGGGTGACAGAAGACATGATTTGCAAGTGATCCTGCCTGCAGTCAGGCTCAAGGTGTAACCATTAAGGTCATCCCTGTCCTTCCCGAGGTGCAGAAATCCCGCTGGGGAGGGAGTGGAAATGCAGCGATGATGACCCAGTGCACAAGGTGCACAGGTGCTCAGCATAAAGGGGCTGACCTACAACCCTGATCTCTTACTGAGAAAGGGAATAATGAACTGTCCTTTGATACTTCTTGCTCTGACTTTTGCATGTTGGATTCTGCACATGGATGAAAACCTTGCTGCTGTTTGGATTTGGATTGGATTTCCAGATCAACATCAAAAATCCATAAGGCTTTTTCCTGAAAATTATGTCAGCTACACAGTCAAGAAGTATCTTTTGTCATGCCTTTTTGCCGTAGTTGTCTGAGGATAATAACCTGATGATAATTAGATGGACCTTATGGGCTCTTCAGGACCTGTAACTTCCCAATCCAGGAACATGCCTCTGTCTCTGGGGTATGACTTGTGTCTAGCAATATTGCAGGCATGTTCTAAGAAAATACTCCCCATGGGTTTTGAATTAAATTTTGCCTGTATATAAAGAGGAAGGTAATGCTTTTATCCTGACTTTAACTATTCCATAATCACAAGGTCTTTATGACTTTTTGTGTCCCAGCCTAATTTCATTGTTGTGAAAGCTCTCACATTTACGTGCCTGAGGAGATAACTAGGCAGGCAAAAACAAAATTCCACCTGTTTGGTTACAACTATTTAGCTCCTGGAGTTAAAGCTCAACTGGCTGTTTTGCATTGTGGTTACAAAATTGAGAAAGGACTGAATTCCCTGGTGTTTGAGATCCTCAGGGTGTATGTACCCAAAGCAGGCTTTCTAGAAGTGCTAAGCCTCAAAGCTATGAAGCCATTTTAAGTAATGGTCCACAATACACCGAAATACAACATTTCTCTGGTGGAAAAAAACATGGAATAGTAAAACTTGTGGGCTCACAAACCAGCCTAACATACTGTTCTGAAGACTGCTTAAGGGAAAATACCATTTCAGCTCAAACTTTGAAGTTTACAGAAGTAATGGGGAGGTTTTGGTACTTCAAGGTAATGTTGTGAGGTTTTTTTAATACATATCCAACTAAAGTATCTGTTATTTTATGCATCTCTAACTTCATAGGAGGATTGGGTTATATGAACACCAGAAAGGTACTAACACTTTTTCCATCAGTGTTAATCCTATTACAGAGCAAAATGGGCTACCTGCTATTTTGGACTCACCAGGAGTGCAGAGCAAATTCTAAGTGCCTTTCTAAGTAATCCTCTCTGTGCTGATAATGTGATTGATATGTTCTGGGCTGTTTTGTTTATGAGACACATATAGTATCAGAAATACAAAAGATTGTCAGAGGGAGTGGTAAAATTACTCTGGAATTACAGTCCTTCAAAATTCTAATAGTAAATGTGACTGCTCATTGCTTCGGAAATGGTTTGGGCGTGATAAAGCTTTATGTGAACATTTTAAGTGCATATAAAAGATAAAATCTAAATGAGGGGAAAAGGGTGCAGCTCCCTCATTTTTTGGCTTAGAGTGTCCAGGACATGATAGGGCATGCCCTGCTATTTTTTGTACTGATAGATGTGAACTTGAAACTTAAGTCTTCAAAATGCAGGGGAGGGTGGGGTGAGGGGAGGAGGAATGCTTCCAGAGATAAGCAGGAGATATATTTCCAGGGCAACAATTAAACCTGTTGCATGTGATACGTTTAATGTAACCCCAGAAGTTATCACAGTCCAAGCGCAGACACAGATCTGTGAGGGGCCAATAAGTAAACTCGTTATCACATTCCTCCTTGGCCAGGGGAGCTGAAGGCATCCCTGTTAGAGGGAGTTCGCTAGTGCAGGGAGTCATAGTGAAGCAGACCCGGGCAGCCACCGCCTCTCCCCCCTTGCCCTCCCACTTCTCCCTCTGCATGGCTCAGCACCATCTCCAGGTACTGCCAGCAGTGCCAAGCTCTGCTGCAGCTGCCAAACACAGGCACAGGGATGAGCTTGGGGGCCAGAAGAGAGAAACAAGTCGAAGCTTAATCCAACTATGATGCACGGGATGTTGGCTGGTTCCTGGAAGACAGGGATAAAGCAGATCTGCTTTGCAGCTGAGGGGTGTCTGCATTTGCAGCTGCAGCTCACTCCAGGCAAAGGAGCTCGATTTCTTGTTCCTGGAGGGCTAAGTGGCATTGAGTAGCAGAGATTCTTTATTTCTTCCTACTGCCCAGCAGACTGCCGCCACGGCTCTCAGGTGCTGACACTGCCTTTCATCAACAGGGCACTTATCACCTGGAGATGCAACATCACAGTCACTCCACATGAGCTCCACCTTAAATCACTCTGAAAGCTGACGTTGGGGCAGGATATGGCAGCTCCGTGCTAAGCTGGGTATTTTCTGCATGCACATGACAGCATAGCATGCTTCTGGTTTCAGGGTGGAGTTCGAAAGGTGGCTTCTGACCAGTAAAGCCTTTGTACCCTGTTTTCTCTGATCTACTAGGTAAGTATTCAACAGAGAGGTCTTTTGGTTTAGTAGGGGTAAGCCACTCAAGTTCTTTGTCTGCCGATGACCCTCAGCTTTGCACATCTCACACCTCTTGTATCTGAACCAGCAGAGCTCAAATCTGTGACCCCAAAAGCAGGATTAAAAATTTTTGTACTCCTGAGATGTGGGATTCGCTAGGGAGGAAAGCAAGTCAGGGAGCTTGTCCTGATGGCACGTGCAATGTTCCTGCCTCATCGTTTTTACTGAAATGTTTTGCACTGTCATAGCATAGACTCTTAATTGATTTAGTAGCAAAAAATACTCGATTTAAAGTGTGTGCCGGAACACTCCAGAAAGGCACCTCTTTCCATCTCTCCTATACAAGACAATAAGGAAATGATCCAAACAAATCCAGGTCCTGCCATTCCAGGCAGTGGAAGAAGCAGAGATCAAAAGCTGACACTGCACTAAAATGACTTTTTTTTTTTTTCTGAGAACAATTGCAGAAAAAATTCCCTGTTGCTATCTAAGGAGATTGAAATCTGTTGTACCCATGCAGTGACTGAGCCGATTGTTTCATTTTACTCATCTGTGAACGCTTTTCCAAAACTGTGCTTCTTTTCTCAGCTGCAAAACTGATAGGACAATACTGTGTCTAAGGTGACATAACTAAGAAAGTTCTCACAGACAAGTGCTTATTTTTGTTGTTTAGTTTGCAATGGAGTCATTATAGATACAATTAGATGTGTTTGTCTTTTTAAAATAGGTGAAATCCACAGCCTTCAGCTACTAGCAGAGATTCCAAGCTATTCAGGTAGGTCATGCAGTGCTCACAGCTAGTTAAGGAAATAAAGGTGATTGAAGTGCGAAACTGATAGAAAAAGACCAGCTGAAGGACCCTTTCAGGAGGAAGGTGATGCTAGGTGTTTTCAGGAACTTCTGTGAAGGATTCTTTGAAATACTGATTGAGAGGGTAAGTATTACTTCCTGCTCAGTAAGAACCAGTATGAACACAATAATGACTTAAAGAAAAGACCAAATACAGAGGTAACATCTTCTCTTAACTTTTATTGTGGTGTAAAAACAATTCCAGATACATTTCCTGTAAAGTAAAAATCAGGATTTTCATATATATGATTTCGAAAAGGTGTTTATTGGTTCAGATCTAATAACTTACAATGTTCACTAGTTACATGAGCAATTCATGGATTTGTCAGTTAAATGGCTTTTTTTTCAAAAAAAAAAACCAGGTAAGGTTTTAGGGAAGCATGCAGAGAAACAATGTCTAAGCTTCTCGCCTAATACTTCATCATAGCAAAGCAAACTTTGAAATGCATGGAGGTATGGGGTCATCCTGAGAAAAGTGAGTAAGTTTTAGTTCTGAAACAGTGAACTGCAAGTGCCCTGGGAGTTTAAGCATGTTACTTTCCATTACCAGAAAGCCTTAGCAGCAGTGCATTTTTCTCTCTGTGTGGGAGATCCACACCTGTAGTAATCTGAAAGGAAGCATCATCTCCTCCCTACTGTAGCAGACAGATGCATCAGGCTGTGTGGTGCCCGAGGGATTAGCGTCCTGCTATTCATTTGGGCCTTTTTGGAGTGACAGGTAGACTCTGTTCTTTGGCTCTAGAGCTTTGGCAGACATACTCTAGGTATTACTCACCATACAGCATTGTCAGGATGTCAGATTAAAGCACACCCAACCTGCAGATAAAGCCATGTGTCTTTGCTGCCTCTAACTCCTTCCAATAGCTCACTTTTTGTCCCAAGATAATAAAAGCATCAATGCTACTTTTTTTTCTAATTAGTAAAACTATATTTACAAGGCACTGTCAGTCCCTTTCCTTCATGATATCTACTTTATTGTCTGATCAACAATACATGAACTTTCTAACTCTAGGAGTTTACAAAAGATGGATTTCCCTGCTAGTTTTCACATATGACAAACCCCTTTTGCTGGTGCCAGTATTAAATGACAAGTGGGTGTAGTTTTTTACAATAACAGGGTATTCAGATGGCAGGCACAAAACCGACGTGCTGATTCCTGGGCTGGGCCAACACCAAGGGATCAAACTGACAAAACCAAAGTTTCTGTCTCCAAATTATGATGTTTTAGGAAAGGAGATCTTTTTGCAAGAGTTATTTTGGAGTTTTGATCATTACTTTTGCAGCTAAACTGATGAAATTATGGATTTCACAGGTGAACTGTTGAGTGAGTGGAAAACTCACTGCCAGGTTCAAGGATGGAAATCCATCAGTCAAAGGGTAGCTGGCAGGCAGCTACAGGCACCATTTCTCAGGGGTTAATACCAGGCCAGTATTTGTAACATCTTTATCAACAACATAGAAGAGGGGATGTAGGGCACTGGGGATTGTTCCACACTGGAGGAGCAGCTAGAGGGGAACACAACCCTTCAGAGGGGCCTCAACAGGCTGCAGAAATGGGGTGCCATGAACCTCCTGGAGCACAGCCTGAGCAAAGGATGTGTCCTGCCCCTGGCTGCAAGGAGCCCAGCAGTGAATGAGGCCCTTGGTCTGGACAGAAGGGCTGCAATCGTGATGGACAGTGAGGAAGGTCAGCTGTGACCTTGGTGGCTGACCAGGGCCTGGGTGGTCCTTGAAAGCCAGTGGAGGGAAGCGCCTCTCCACTACTTGATGGCACTGATCAGACAGCATCCCAAATTAAGTTCAGCCCAAGAGAATTTTTGAGAAAACACAGATGAAATCATCACACAAGCATGGTGCAGTCCTTGGACGTGGTCCAGAGAGATGGTGTGATCTCCATCGTTGGTGATAACCTGATCTGGCTTTGTGGTCAGCCATGCTTGGAGCAGATTGTTGGAATAGGGACCTCTGAAGATGCCTTCCAATCTGAATTTTTCTGAGCTCCTTTAATTGCATTTCACAGGACTCTTGTAGCAGGCCTAAAGTTGGAGAATTTGTTTTGACTGAATGCAGTTCCTTGTGCTGCGCCCAGGAGGCCCATGCTGAGATTAGGTGGTGACTTAAAAACAAGAGACCGTGACTTACAAACAAGAGACTTAACAAACAAGAGCCCCGACAACAGGAGGATGGCAACCAGGGCCCAGAACACACTTCTGTCTTGCTTCTCACAAAACCCAAGGAGAAATGATGCTGAAAGAAGCAGAGTACTGAGGCAAAACTATCCCCCTGTAGCAACACCTGTATCCTAGAGAGTACACAAGACCTGTATAAAAACCAACTTACCAAGAGGTACCCCCAATGGGGGCTGCAGGAGTCTCAATGAAAAACTTGATACCTGTTGTCCCTCATCCACTGTGCCATCCCAAGTGATGCTGACCAGATTGCTTGGGTGTAGACCTCTCCGTGCTTGTGAACATACATGTCAGCATGGGTAGGGGAAAATCTGTGAATGAGTAAGAGTGAGTAAAACCAGGTTGCTTAAAATTAGATGGCTTTCTTGGTCCATAAAAGCTGAGGCAGATGAACTGGTTGCAGAGATGCTGAGAAGACCCACTTCCAGGAGATCAAAAAAGCACCAGTAAAGGTGAACTAGGGATTCCTCTGTGTGCATCCAAACATTTGATAATAGAGATCAACAGGAGGCCAATGATATAAAACTTGATTGGTAGCACTTCTCTAACTTGACATGAAACAAACCTGAAGCACACGTTGAAAGCAGACCTGACCTTCCTTCCTACCAGGAATACGTGGACAATTGCCTATTTCAATCATTCTCCTATGTAGCTACATGATGTTGCAGAAAATGCTCCATCAGAGCAACATCTGAAAGGAATGAATGGAAAGCACACATGCCCATTTGACAGACACTGCTGCAGACTGAGTAATCCTGTTGGGCTGCTGATTTATATTTAGCTCTTCAATTAAGAGCAAGTTCTACACTTGGTACTCACAGGAGTGAGCCCCAGGGTCACGTAAATAATCCTCAGGATTACTCAGAAATTATTTTTTAAGGCATGATTAACACATGACTGGGAGCTGCAGGCTGTGCACACGGAATCACGGAAACATTCAGGTGGGGAGGCACATCTGAAGGTCTTTGTTCCCATCCCCCTTTCCAAGCTCAACTGCCTTCAAAGCAAGGTCAGCTTGGTCAGGGCCTTGACCAGCTAAATTTTGAACATGTCCAGCAGTGGACATCCCACCACCTCTTTTGGTCCTGTCCCAGGGCTGCACCACTGTTGTTTTATTCCTTATGTGCAAACAGAATTTCCCATGCTGCAACGTGTCCCTTTCGTCCCTTATGACAAGGGTCAAAACAAGACTTTTTAAAACAAGACATCCCTGTGAACTTCTGATAGAAGGTTGGTAACTGTCTGTAAGTCAGCAGTTAGGGCTTCCCTGAGACATCACTTCTCCATGCTAACAAAGCCTGATTCCTCCATCTCTCCTCTCTCCATCAGGTGCACCAGACCCACCCACCATCTCCATGGCCGTGCACTGATCACTCTTCCATCTGCCAACAAATGACATCTGCTTCCACCCCGATGTGTACACAGGAATTGTGGCCACCCTTGGAACACAAATTTTCTTCTGATGATACTCTAATGCTTCTATGGCTGTATGTACCAGTCTGTTCACACAGCCTAGAACTGGTCCCTGCAGTGATGGCTCATGTCCTCTCCCATGTGAGAGTGACAGGGGTAACAGCGGGAGCCCACACGGGAAAGAGATGCTGTTTGCCTTGCAAGGCATTAAGCAGTGGGAGCATGGGCAGTGCAGGACCTTGTGGTCAACTGGTGATGGACGTCTGGACTCTGGACAGGTTAGAGAATGATACTTAGAGGCAGGATTTCATCCTGGCATTTAGCAGCACCTTCGTCTGACCCCTTTCCATGTCAGTATTGAACAAATGTGTAAGTAAAGCATACTACTTCTCTGTTACATGCTTTATTAGTTCGGCTTTTTCTCTTTTTTCCCCCCACTTCATTTTCTTTTTACTGACAAAATACTCTTGCATACATTTCTTCAATAGGCATTGACCACTGGAGTCATGATGCTCTGGCTCCTTCTCTTCAGCTGCAGAAAAACCTGTCTGGCTTAGGCAAATAACTATTTGCTTGCAGTATTGCCATTTGCTTTCCAGTATAGGTACAAGCTCCAGACAGTAACTGTTGAGCAATGCTGCAAAATCTGTAGGCCAGATCTTTACCAAGGGCTACTCCAACCAGCCAACAGCACAGTAATCATATCAGGTATGAATTCACATTATCATTTAAGCAGAAGTATACACAGGCTCTCTCTACGATGCTCTGAAATATGTCAATACTTGATATCTGAGGAATGAAATACACTGAATTGCTGGGAGAGAAAAACATTTAGTATCAGTTTTTGAAGTTTCACTGAAACTGTTAACACGCAGCACACTCACTGCTCACAAGTTCACTAGCTGGGGTATGGGTGGTTTTAGCCTATTGCACTGACTTCAGCTCTCACATTCAAATTTTAAATATTCTCATCACACTGCAGTCATGTCCTCCACCCAGCACATTGCTCAGTTATTTACTCCTGCTGAATGTGGCATCTTTCAGCCTGTTATGCTCAGGGGGATGGTGACCAGACCTCTGCGGAACACTGA
The DNA here is from genome assembly GCA_013397915.1 of Daphoenositta chrysoptera. Lineage (NCBI taxonomy): Eukaryota > Metazoa > Chordata > Aves > Passeriformes > Daphoenositta > Daphoenositta chrysoptera. Next base: position 164,451 of record VZRO01003424.1, read on the forward strand.
GGGGTTGTGCTCCTTCCTGTGAAGCTCTGACAGGACCAGTCCAGGCTGCAGAGGAAATGGTTTGCCCTTCACGGCCACCTTTGCAACTTCCAGCTTAGCCCCATGGCCTCTCAGAGACAGGGAGCTCAAAGTCCAAGGCCTAAAATACCTGCTTCCACAGGCAGGGCAGCCCACAGTTTGACCTTGGGTTAAAAACTAGTTTTTTGCAGATGTCAGCTGTACTTGATGTGAAAGAACAAGCCTGAAGCAAGGTGTAGGAGTAAGGTCAAGTACACATAAAAAAATATACATATACAAGCATTTCTGATATCTCAGTGTGGTGCTGAGGAGCATGCAGGTGTTGCTGGTTAACCTGGAGTTTACAGGAGTCATACAGAAATGAGTGTCAGAAACCCGGGGCTAGCCTGGCTGAACCCCCAGGAATGCTCCAGCATTCGTTCCTCAGCTGTACTTGTTTAGGCAAACCAGACAAAAAGTACCTGATTTAGTCTGAAGAGGGAAGCTGGAGTACAAGGTAAACATGTATGGGCAGCACTCCTGAGCAGCTTGACTTTCAAGTTTTCTGAGAGCAGTCATGCCCACGGAGTCAGTAATGAGAAGGAATTTGTTTGCTGAAAGATCTCTGGGGCTCTGTAACTCTTTTCCAGGTGGGGGCATTCAAATAATTGATGAACGAAGCGTTTTCTGTCTGGGACAGTAAATATTTAACTGGAAAGTTTAGAAAGATCCATGTTTCTGAGTTTTCAAGACCTTCTCAAAGAAAGTGTCTTTCCTGCAGTCACAAAACAAAAGAACACAGAAGAGAGGACACAGCCTAGGAAACAGAAAAGTCAGAAAAGCTGTGGCCCTCTGTAGTGCATTGTAGTCCTGCATCACCTTCTCTGCAGCATGTGCAAGAAACCTGCAGCATCTGTCTCTGACATCCTCAACACGCTGCACAGCATGTCCACCTCCTTATTCAATTTTATTCAAGCACCCCCCAAATCCCATTTTTCACATTAGATCTACTCACTGAATGTTCAGCGCTTTTCTTTCCTTGAACAATCAAGCAACACAAAATGTGGCCTGCATAAAAAAATGATGAGAAAGGTAAGATTTTTACACAAAAATGTCTTTCTCAGGTTTTCCCACTGATTTGTCTGGCAGCTTTTGGACATGAGACTGGCATCAGCAAGTACCTGGAACCTTTTAGCATGCAGTTTTTAGTGGCCTGGTACCTAGGCTGCTAGGATGCCTTAGGAGAGTTTGTTACAGCATCTTAGTGGAGAACCATGGCCTTTGGATGCCTGATCCGTGTGGCAGTGGGGGTTTCCAATGATTTCAGCAGAAACGAGTTGCTCCCAAGCACTGAAAACGGCTAAATCCTCCCATTCACTAAGTAGGTTGTATTTTGTGGTTCATCCTGGAGAGGTAGCTGCAGATAAACAGTCTTAACCGTTGTTCCGTGGCTCAGGAAAGGCTGTGTCTCACATTGTATCCTACTGTGTCACAGACACAAGCTCTGTGTGATTAAGGCCACAGCACATTTTGTAGTCAAGCACAGTGGCAAAGAGAAGTCCCCGAGGTCTGCGTGCTTCCCCACTCCAGTCGGCTCAAGAGCCTTCACCTCTCCAGCAGGATGCGCCCGGTGTCGCCAGTGAAATGCCTGCCTAGCCGGCTATGACAAGGAGGCTTGAATCCACACTTAACCACTCAACAGCTCGTGCAAGTGGAGACTGCAAAGAGGATCTGCTGGAGACAGAGTGTTCTTAGGATGGTAATGCAGCCTGCTGCCTTGAGAGCAGTGCTCTTCAGAGCTAAGCACCAGCAAGAGGAGTTTGAGAAGGACAGAAAAAAAAGACCGAAGAGATCTAGAGGGAGTTTAAGTGGGCTTTTTCTTGGGATAACCACTTCTCTGCAGCGCATTTCCATTGATCTGGATGGTGGGATGTTGTCTGGGTCTCTGGGCCGTTTCCTCAGGGTGGCTCACTTCTTGTTGAAAGGGGTCAGAAGCAATCCCTTTGCACTTGAGTGACCCATGATGGGAGAGGCGTTTAGGACATAACTACACAGGGAAGAAGTGGCAAAAAAGAAAAGATAACACTTTGATATCTGAGAGGGTATGCACAGCTTAATAAACAGTAAGGGGCAGAAGAGAAGGGTGCTGGGCTTGTTCAGCCTGGAAGGAAGACGGTCAAGAGGTACCAAGCTGCTTGCTGTCATCTGAGATGTAGCTGTGCACATGCCTCCTGCCGAGAAGGGAAGTGCCAGACACTCCTCCTTCGCTGTCCTTCCCATCTCCCCCTGATGACTGTTACGGAGGCCTCAGAAACCAAAGCTAAATCTTTCACCACAGGTGCCTAATGGCCATATGTGAAAAGAATATGTCATGCAAGCTAATAGTGTTTGATTTCTGTATAGCAAAGCCTGTCACATCACTGATTGTTGCAGGAACAGCCATGACGTGGCAGGCAGAACAGCCTTAGATCTCAGTTGCTGGTGATTTCTCCATGCTCTGTGCAGGTGTAAAGAGGCATGAAGAACACAGAGAAGTAAGGGCTCTGCAGAGCAGGAAAGGCAGCAGTGAAGTTTCTGAGCGTGGCTCAGCTGGAAGTTTCCATTGACTTGGAAATGATCCGCTGAGCTTGCAGCAGGATGCTGCACTACGGGCTGCATAGAGAATGAAAATCAGGAAACCTAGGCAGGTTTTCTCTGCTGTAGAGAGCACAGGTAGAAGCTGCTGTCCAGGCTAACTGGCTGAATATGAAACCTTGTGGTAGATGTGTGCTTCTGTTCCTCTACTATTTAATAAGGTCTTAATAAGCCCACAGACTGCTTCAGAGCAGAGATGGCCTTCTCCTGGGCTTATGTGGTGTGAGAGGCACTGGCAGAGAGGCCTGGCTTTCCCTGCCTCCTCAAGAAGGAACTGGGTGCAATCCTTTTTCCTGGGAGAGAAACCCAGACGGGAAAAAGATAAGGCTTTAGCAGCAGATTGGCCAGCAATGGCATTGCCACGCACCTCTGGAGGGATGGAGGTAAACAGACAAGTGAGGGATCAAGCATGGCGGGGATGACACAGGTAGGCTCTGGAGGCTTACGCAGATGGTCTGGAGGTAATGAGGACTGTCGCTGGCAGCATATTTCTCAACTTTGTCTTTCCTGCCTGTGAGTCACCAGCAAGCTGGAGGAACAGCTCAGGCAAGGATCCCCCCACGCAGAATTGTGTGTGAGCCGTCCCTGTGAAACTGCAGAGCACAGCACCACTGGGGTGTCCTCTGGCATTACCTAGTTGCAGCTAGCTCAGTCCACTGGGAAGTGGCTCTCCATGAGTGTGTAAGACTGAATTCGAGCTTCACTGGAAGACCTCTTTTTTTTTTTTTCCAATTAGTTCTTAAACATTTGTCTTTCAATGGTAAATGGTTTTTATCAAATTCTTTGCACAAAACTTCTCAACTATTTTTAACAAAAAAACCCCATACCTTATCACTTTTTAACAAGGGATTTGCCATTTTTGAGAGGAACTCCCTTCTCAACAAAGTGATTGATTGCTCCCCCTCTGCCTGAGCCTTTCCTAGACCTTTCTGAATGTCTGTTCCAGTCCTTTTCCTTGGGAGGGAAGCCAGGTAAAGTTTAAGGATGTTAAGCTGAAACATGTTCTAATCTCAGCCCTATGAGACAGAAACCGGAGAAAAGGAGTTTGAGGATCATTTTGTGATTTCCTGGGGGCAGCAGACATAGGTGATACAACACTGGAGGGGAATGGGCATCTGAAGACCTTGACAGGGAGGCTCACCACAGCTCTCTTGCAGCAGAGTCTGTCCTGGTCCAGTGCCTTGCTTGGGTGTGTGGAGCACCCAGCAGCTGGCATCTCTTGCTTGCAGTAACAACGACAAAAATCAGATTTTAGAACTGTAAATGTTATACTGGCTTCAGTCTCAGGGAAATTAAACTCAAAAGTCTTTATGGCACCATGTCCCAGAAGAGACAAAGGAAGTGGACAACAGAGACACAGGACACAACAAGTAACAAGTCCTCTCCTGAAGTGCGGTAACTCCAAGCTCTCCTCACCTTTTTTCCTGGAGTCCCTGGGGCTGGATGCTGTCTTATCCCAGGCTGCTGCTCTGGCTGGTCATCGCAGATTTGCTGCCAGTTTCTCTTTGTTGGCTCTCCCGGCACAGTGGCACACACACAGAGTAAATCCTTGCTGCTACAAAGTCTGAATCGAATACATTGTTTTAATTCTTTTGTTTTTTAAATTTAGGGAGTTTGCACCCAAAGCAAATTTAGGGTGATGACCCACCTACAAGTACTTCAGTACATTAGCTGTCTTTCACTTTTGTCTGGTATCACAAGCACAAGCTGCCTTCCACTCCCCAGGATTTCTCCCCTCACAACCAAAATGCACCAGAAACGATGATGACAAGCTAAATACACTGCATGTATTTGAGGCCTGCCCACAAGCTCCTTTCTCTTCTCTCCAGCAAATGTCATCTGAGCTTTTGGGCCTCTCTCCTTCTAGAACCCAGAGAGCCTTTGCCAACCATCCTTATGTAAATGGAAAATTTATGCACACACCCCCATGCATGTGCAGTCATCCCTTCTGCTTGCTGACATACTCTCTGTCAGACATCTCAGTTTTTCCAGTCAAGGCCTCTGTTTCCAAATGCAAACTTCTCTGGACAAATTTTGAGGACTCTTGTATCTATCTATTAAATCCAGGGCTAACAAAGTGGAGCTTAGCATCAGTCTTGTGCTGTTCTCCTAAGAGCCGTAAGTCCACTGATTTTCAGAACTGCCTCCTGAACTGAACTCCCATTACTGTTCACCCTTAGGACAGTGGCACAGGGACTGTGTCCATGCACTGGAACCCAATCTCCATTCAAACAATTGTAAACTATAACTAAGTTTCAGTACCACACTTTTCATCTCATCACCTGACATGGTTGTCAAAGTGGGTTGACTCTGTTAAGAAGATTCTATTTGATATCTCTTCCATCACAATGCATGGCATTTTACTCACATAAACTGAGCCAAGCAACTGCTATCTGAGCTTATTCCCACAGCATACTCCTCAGAGGGGCATGGGTTCCCCATGCTTTGAAAAAACTGGAGGAACCGCAGATTTCATAATGCTGTGAAGGTGACCAGGAGATCACATATGAAGACCTACAACAACCCCAGTGACATATGGACCACCCCAAAAGAGCTGAAACATCTTGACTGTGTGAGAGAGCCTGGGCTGGAGGAAGCACCACTAAGCTTCACCTCCTTTCCGCTTGGCTCCCACCTGAAATCTGCAGCAGCCATGCAGAAATCAGGGAAATATGACTAACACTAACTAACACCCATGAGTGATCCTGGTTTCTCATCAGTCCTGCCCAAACTTCAGCTAAAGGTGCAATGTAAATAGAAGGATGATAATTATAGCAGCCAAATGGCTTTGCCAGTCCACTTAATCTCATTTTAGATGCCTAATTAGTATCCCTTAAAGATCTGTGATCTACTTGTCACATGGATTAAAAAGCAAGCAACTGATAAAAAATAACTCTGTGGAAAGTACTTTTTCTGACTATTCCTGACACAGATCCAGCAGACATCTGTGCTTGGTGCACTGCTCCAGAGTAAAGTAGCCAAAGATCTAGAAGGAGAAGATGCTATTTCTTGTGAAGTTTACAGCTGATGGAAGCACAAGTGGACTGGTACCTACGCAAACACACCGTGTTGTGCCACACTTCCCACACATGGAGGATGCACTACTGTCAGCAATTTTTGGAGAGTGGGGACTCACTGAAATGCCTAAGAAGGATTCAGTGAAACTACTTCAGCCCACAGGCAAGCCATGGGAGTGGGTGTTCCTCTCTGAGCAGCTCTAAATTAAGAGAATATCATGGATGGGCTCTTAATCACAGACAGACCAGCCTACTTGTAACAACGGTACAGTGGTGGTGGGATTATTAACAGAAACTGCATCCCTCCACACTTTGAAGAAATTGGCAATTAGAGAGTTTTTAAAGAACAATTTTTACAACACCCTGCCTGAAAGGTGGTGCACCCATCTCACCCTGCTTCTCCTGAACTCTCTTCTCCCTGTGAAGAGAACACTTAATCTCAGCATGCAAATGCCTAGGGAGGGCAAGTTTCTGACTGTGCATGGCAACAGGTGAGCCAGAGTATTTATTCCATTTCACCTGGACCAAAAGGAAACCTTCCTCTTTCTTCCCTTCAGAGGGTCATGGGTTTTTGGTTTGTTTTTTTTTTTNAAACAGTTCAGGGTCAGTTTCAAACAGAAAGCTTCTCAAGAAACAAGAAAGCAAAGGAATTCCTTTGGAAAATGTCAGAATGTGTTGTTTCCGCTTTCAGGAACTTTTACTTCCCTCTTTTCAATTAAAGCCGTTTGTCAGTTTGGATCAAATTCAAGAAATAATTTAGTTTACCACCAAAGCACACCTTTACAGTCTGAAGGGTGCATCTGAAAACTCCTCTGGAAACACCAGCTGTGGTGTAGACCCTGCTTGTCTGGCATCATGGTGCTCCTGTGTGCAGTGAGGTTGTTGTTTATGAGCATCACTGTATGTGGAGCTAAATGGACCAGCTTCGACTGTGGTACAGGAATACCTTTACCAAACCCACCTGCTTCAGCTAGAGCAGACCTTCCAGAAAGAGGCAGTCTGAAACTTAGGGTACATAATTAAATTACTGATGTACTAGTAACCAAGATCCATAGTCTGAGTGTTTGCTGACAGACTTCTGTTTCAAAGACATAAGAAATCCCTAAGTAAACAGTGCAGAGCTGTCATCAGATTTGGAGATGTGTAGCTTTGAAAGTTAGGAGGAATTGTTTTGCTTGTGTGCAAAGGCTGTAACAAGTCACTTAAGTGCCAGAGCCAAATCTGGGAAGCACTTAGCAGCAAAGTAAAGATCCCACCAACACTAGCACTGGTGTTTGACATGGTAACTTCCCTCCAGATATGCCAGGCTACAGATCCCCCACCTGATCTCACAAGACAGGAATGTGAGGACACCAGAAGCATGCACCACAACCGCCCAGTGCTTTCTGGGCAGGGACTGCACATGAGCCCAGCCAGGTCCCAGGGCTGATTCTGACTCCCCTTTTTCTGTGGTGGCTGGTGTCCAAGGCTTGCGCTCACCATGAAGTTAAAAACCTCTGTCTCCGGGATCCTTTATGAAGTCTGCTGAGCTGAGAGCATGGATTCCAATAGCTGGGAATTCCCTATTTGCATCATTTCCTTTGTGGTCAGGGACCTGGAGAGATGCTCTGTTCCTGTGAAGACTGTTTAACACCAGTACCAGACTCATTACTAGAATTTTCTCCATCCCCAGAAAAAAAAAATCCATTTTCCGTTGATGGCAGAATCACAGGCATATTATGAACAGCCTCCAATGAGTATTGCTGGAATTAAAAGAGAAGGTAAGTGGAAAGGACATGATAATCAGTAGCTTTTTGAAATAAAACAGGGGGAAGGATTAGCCATGTTTCCCTGCTAAGGCCTTGTTTCACTTTTAATTTGGTATATTCAGCTCCTATACAGATACACTGACATACTGATGATGCTTGTGATTAAATATTAATACAACCCTTAAGAGTCTGAGCTGTTGAGATGAGACACCTCTGCCCAGAGTACAAACACAGAAGAGAAAGGTGGAACAAGCACAGGGCACAAGGAGCTGGAAAGACAGGAGCAAGATAGCTTTGCTCATTTGGTAAGTCTAAAAAATTTTCTGCTGGTTTTCACAGGTACTTCAGAAAGGAAAGCTTTAAAGAGAAAATTTAGGAGATAATTAAGGAGAAAATTGAGGAACACAGTGATAAGCTGTGAATAAAGCATTGAGAAAGGGAAATTATGTTTAACCAGTGGAATGGATGGAGATATTGAAACTCTTTGTTTCTTCTTATCAAATATAACTCCTAGCAGGAAACCTTATTTCAGGTTAATGCAGTCAGACATTTTAGAGCCTGTACAGGAAAACTACGTTCACAGTTGTGGGCATGTCTGTGGGATGATGCTGCAAGGTTGGCTGGTTGCTTTTAAGGGATAGGACTTTAATTTTATACCTTGTGAAAATCACAAAGTTGACTGAAGCCAAAATTCACAGATGGGAGGGGAAAAGACAGCAGTCTGCTCTTGAGGGAGGATTATTCTGTCACACAGGACACAATAGAGACCTCTTCTTTTACTACTTTAACAAGTTTTGCTTCATGCTGGCATTCCTGCTTCAGAAAGGGACTGTCATGGGAAACGGATTCTGCCTGGAGACCAGACATTGTTCAGGATATCCCTTCCACCTCCGCGTGCTATTCAGCATTAACACAGCCGTAAGCAAAGCCCTGAGACTATTGAAATTTCTTTCTTCATCTCCCCCTTTCTCTTTGACAAATGTGTGACAAGGATGCAATTGTTTGAAAGCCCAGTGATGGAGAAAACAGAGAGCGAAGCCTTCAGACGTGCCTCAGTGATTTAGAAGCCTTCCCCCACGACTTGTGAAAAAGGTCACGGGAGGTCTTCCACAGGGTTCAGCTTCCCAGCAGGGCTCTAGATGCCAATGTAAAGGCACTTAAATTCCTTTAACAGCTGACCCCTTTGTGGATGTTCCCACCTAGGATTATCCTGGCTCTTGGGCTGAAGAATAGCCCTTAGCCAACTAATGGATCACAGGCCCTTCCCTTTGAATATCTGCAGTTTGTGTTGGGTAATCGCCCATCCAGCCAGCAGGAAGTTGTTTCTTCATTAAAATGACAAAAGCTTTTGGAAGACGAAGATAAGAGTTCTTCTGATGAATCACAGCAGCGCTGGTTTGGGAAATACTGTTTCACGCTACCCAGAAGTTACTCAGCAGCTTGCTGGTAATGTAGCCTGAGCACAGCGGATGAAGCTCAGGCTTTGATCTGTGCATACGTTCCCCTGCCAAAGCCCAGCCCAGCCCCAAACCAGGCCTTTTCCCCTGCAGCTGCTGGGGCACATGGTGCCTGAAGTACTCTTGGTGTGAGCAGACGTGTGGACCCAGCTTCTGCTGGGCTTTGGAGAACTCCAGGAACACGTCTGCAGCCGAGACCTGCACCCTGTCACACAGACACCAACCCTCTCCCCAGAGAGGGGAACCAACCCTCCCCTCTCCTGCTCTGCCTCCTAAACAAAGAGCACTCTCCTTCCTAAACCCCGTGCACTGGGCCCCCCATGCCAACTCCTTCTCTGCCCATGGAAAAGTCTGGGCTTTCCCACCTTTGCCCCCTTTACAGAGCAATTCCTGCTCCTCCAGGCTACATGTTGCCCTCTTAGTGGGAGGGCATAAGGAGGTGGTGTCAGACCCCCTTCCATTAAGGCTAAGCTATTTAAAGATCAGTGGGCCAGAAAGAGGGACCAAGGGTCAGCATCACTGCTCAGAGGAGTATTTACATATTTCATGCACTGGCGGTTTCATTTACAGAACTCCAGAAGTCCTTGGAGCAGGACAGGGACAATGGATCTCTTCTGGCTGGGGCAGCTGTGACTGCCAGGTGACCCCCTCAGAGTCCTGTGCTATTTTGACTCTGACTGGGGGTCCTGCCAGAAAGAGGCAGCAGCTCCTCCAGGCCCAGAGCAGCACACAGCACAGCCCATGGTGTGGTGGTCTGGCTGCTCTGCACTGGACACTAGCCCTGCCTGGTCAGGAGGATGATGCTGGCCAATCCAGAAGAGGCACTCCTGTACTCCTCCAGCCTCTTCAGGGACTGGGCACCTGCCACCAGTGCCACTGTGGTCTGTGAGTGCACAGAGCAGTGCTACCTGCTGTCCCCCGTGCCTGCTAAATGGCAAGAGCTGAACGGTTGCTGGGCTCATCCTTATGCATAGGGGTGTGCATTCCATGGTGCTGCTGCCAATCTGGTCACCCCCATGTGCCCTGGCTCCACGTGGATCCCAGGGGCCACAGCACCTGCCATCAATCCCAGCCACCCACAAGGCCAGAAGCACTGGCAGCCCAAGTGTCTTCCTGTCCTTGTTCCTGCAGGTGTGGGGGGAGAGGCCGGTGTGCTGCAGGTGCCAGGCACCCCCAGTGAACTTGCTTTGAGCACTGGGAGCAGGTGGTCTTTCCCACCTCAGCTCCAGGACTTCAAGTAGTGGTAATGTGCTATCTGCCCAAGAGCTGCCCTGCATTATAACACAGGGTATAGATGCCTGGGAGAAGTGACATGCCTACGAGCTCCGGGTGCTTGCAGGACCACAAGAGTTACTTGAGCAGCAGACATATATCCCAAGTCCTTTCATAAACCTCTGCACCAAACCTCCTACTCTGACTCAGAATAAAACCAGAAATAAATCTGTCTTTCTGCTGCCTCTCTCCCTAAGTGACCTCTCCTGAAAGCCTTCTAGGCTTCCAAAAGAAACAAACAAAGAAAAAAAAAATCAAAGAAATGGAATATGATGAAAACCAAAAAAATGGAGAAGAACCTCAGGCACCATTTAGGAAAGTACTGTGTCTTCCTCCGGCTCTGTGCCATCTATGCTTAATGCCTAGAAGGCTGGGAAAGGTTTTGGGAGAAAAGTCCGCTGTGCAGGAACATTTTAAGGGCCTGAGTGGTAATGAGTCAGTGCTGAGGTTTGGACTCAAATGTTTCCTACCTAGTACCTGCTCAATGTGTCAGATCTTCTTGGGGAAGGACAAGGGAAACCATTATCCCTGGTTAACAGAAAGGAAACAGGAGCTGAGCAGAAGGAATATGTGCTCAGGATAATGCCAAGAATTGACTGAGGGTCTTGGATGAAAACCTACAGGTTTCAGGCTCCTTGGGACATAAGATGCAGGAGATGGAAAACTGTTCATCGCAATCTCATAGCCATTGCTGCTCTGTTGGTTTGCAGGGGAGGGAAGATGGGGTGAAAAGGGAAGGTGATGCCATGCATTTGATGCAGAACCTTTTCTTAACGGTAAAGGAATGAGGGCAGAGCAAAAAAAACCAGTGATCTGCCCTAGAAGGCCCTGTCTGAGGCCTGTAGGACCATCCTGTTCCATTGCTTCAGCCTCTCTGCGGCTGTGCCCCCAGCCCTAAGAGGCTTTGTTCTGCTCATCAGTAAAAGTTAGCCTTGCTCCTCTTTGGCAGTGCTTGGCCTGCCTGGGGCCACAAGTATGTAAGGGGGCAGCTCAGTCAGCTGCTCCTGCCACCGGCAGGTCCTAGGGCCACCTGTGCTGGCTGGTACTCCAAATTCACGAAATGACAGAACGGGTCAGGTTGGAAGGAACCACAGTGGGTTGCATGGTGCAACCTCCCTGCTCAAGGGGCAGGGTCATCCCAGAGCACATGGCCATGTGCAACAACTGTTGTCTCTGTTTCAAGGAAGGGAGAACCACACTCTCTTTCTTCTATCTACCATGACAGAAATGGCACTCCCTGAGTCTGCTGTGGCTTTTCTGTGGTGCCCTCAGAGCTTCCTTCCTTCTTTCCCTTCCCACCTCCTTCTGCAGGCTCACCTGCCCTCCGGTCTTAGTAGTGCAAAAGGACTGCAGGTGGGCTCACACAAATCATGAGCCAAATGTGCAGCTTTCTATCTCACAGAGTCTCTAAACTATTAGCTGGGACTTTGCCTTGGTGTTTAGCTGCCCATATAGGAGCTGGGCAGCTGAGAGATCTCATATGGCTACATCAAGCAGGAGTACAAGGAAGCTCTAAGCTTTAGAGTCCCAGCATATTTAATGCTGGACTAGCCCCCAAGTCTCTGCTTCATGCAGCATGACAAGCTGTCTGCTGGGTTAGCCACAGGCAAAGCTGGGTGCTGCCAGGAACGTGCTGACCTGCCCATAAGGGGAGAGGGTCCCCAGTCATTACTGTGGGGTCTGGCAGCCCCCCAGACAAGGAGAAGGAAAAAAACCCAAACCAGCAGCTGCCAGAAAAGATATTGCCTTGTAGCTGCATGAGGCCAAATGCCTTCGCCTGGTGCACGCAGCTCCTGCCCCTACAAGGAGGTTGAGCAATAACCTGGCAGGAATTTGATCAGGAGTTAAGTCCCAGTTGCAGGTTGCATGGGGCCAGCGTGTGGGCGCAAACCCTCTTTACGCTCCGTTTGCCCTCGTTCTGGCGCTGACCCCACCATGAGCTCATGGGAAAACAGCTTTGTGCACAGCAGCCGCACGAGATACGCTTCCCTCCACACCCAGCCATGGCCCCGGAGGCCCATGCAGTGTGAAACACCCCTCACTCCGTGGAGAGGTGAGGCAGCACCATCTGACTGCTGTGCGAGCTGCGTGAGGAAGCTGGTGCTAGGGGAAGGCTTGGGACCAGAAAGACAGCTGTGGTCAGTCTCTGAAGCAAGCACTGTTGGGAGAGGCTGAACTCTCGTGATGGAATCAATTGGGATGAGCATCATATGTGGACCGAGTTTTATTTTGGACTTGCCAGCTGGCCTGAAAACAGCAACATGAACTAACATGGCTTTCCTGGCCACAGTCACACCCTCTTTGCCCAAGGGGTATTGTAGGAAAGGGCACACAGCAGCGCACACCTCCTGATGCCACACCGATAAGGGCACTGGTGGTTCCAGAGCCAGGTCAGCATCTACACTGACAGCTGTGCCAAGCAGCTGAGCGTAAGAGGGAGGGGAGAGAACCCTCAAGCCCCAGAGTGTTGGAGTGAAAACCCATTTCCCCATAACCACTGCCCAGCTCACTCTGTAGTGGCAGTGAGCCTTGGTGCCACAGAAACTGGCAGAACATACCAGGAGATGAGTCCAAGCCTGCCAACAGTGCCCCCTCACCTGAGGTCCTTTGCCCTTGGGGGATATTGCTCCCACCCTAGCCACGCAGCATGGAAGGCTACTGCTACTGGTCGGGGTTCCCTGAGGTCCAAACACGAGAAACCATCCCCCATGACCCCCAGCCTCGGACTCAGGGGTCATGGCACTGTCGGAGCTGCCACAGCCCACCCCGTTTTTCAGGCTGCAGCAGACCGACGGTTTCAGGTTGCGCCAGGAGGACATTCCTCCAGCACCACATTCCTTGCAGGGCTAATCCTCAGGAGAATGCGCCGGCATGCACAGCAGCCCCAAGCTGCGCCAGCCTGGCCAGAGGCGCAGCTGAGCCCGCGCTGGCTTTGCCTGGCCCTGGCCCCGGCCCCAGCCCCATCGGGCTTGCAGCTCCAGCAAGCCTTGTCCCGTTTGCCACTGCCAGAGACCCTTTTGCAGCTCAGATCTGCCCACTGCAAAGTTTAAAGAGCAGCAAGACACAAACTGTCGCTGCCAAAGCCCTGCCACGGGGACTCCAGAATTTCACTGCCTGCCAGGCACAAGCACCAAGAGGTCTAGCAGGTCTCAGCTGGTCTATCCATAAAGGTCAGCTGGTTTTCTCCCATCCTGGCTTGTAGAACAGGACCCACATATACTGAAAGGTTGCTGCACTTCTGCCAGTGTTCTGGGCATTTCAGAAATATCTTCCTTTAAAACTTAGTCTTTATCCTCATCTAAGTACAACTTTCCTGCAAGTGTCACATGTCTACTAACTAGACTGGGAGAGGCTGGGATGGAAAAGTGTCTTCTTCTCTGTGACTCCCTAATGCTTTAGCTGTTTGCTGTAACCACAATAACATCTTGATTTTATAAGGTGAAATGTTTTAAATAATTATGGAAAAATTACTTTCTCTAACCCACATTCTGGAGGTGAGCTCTCTTGAGCTACCGGTCTGCTATCGGGTAGATGTGTCTGCAAAAAGATACCAGGTGAAGAAAGCAAGCTAAAGTAGTAAAAAGACTTGTGAAAGGATGCAGGGGAAAATTATTTCTATGTCTACTATAGCTTCAAGAAATCCAGCCTTCCTTTCCCAGGCCCAGACATTTAGGCTGGGCTTGTGCTTTCACCCCAACTACTCTATTGTATTTGCTAGAGAAATCTGGTTGAAAATTACCTTAAACCTTTGTCAAAATTCCAGTGCTTCTCTGTTTGGACTTGGCCAATGTAACCCCAGCTAAAAAATGCAGAAAATATTTCAAAGTCCAACTTTAAAGGGACAGCCATTGCTTTATTTGTGTTTAATTAAAAATAATAATGAAATAACAGTAATTGTTTTCCAGACCCATGGTAATTAGCAATCCATCGTACAGCTCCCATGGGAAAGAGCCTCCGTTTCTGCAACTAGTGTGCTTGAATATTGACTTGCTTTAGACATTGCCAAGGTTTTGAGTACAGCATTTTGTTGGGAGGGGGTTTCCAACTTTGACTTCGTAGCAGTTTAACTGTCATGCTCCAAACCACAGAGTTTTACTACAGCCTCCATTTCCCTTTGTTTTACCTGAACTTCTCATCTTGCTCTGCAAATCCTATGCCAAAATGAGTCATTCCTGCAGGATTAGCTCTGATTTTTCAACTCCTCTCTCAGTGCTGCCCAGACTAGTTCTGAGGAGAAAAAATTGACACGCCCCATGCAGGATGTGCAAGAAGTGAATGAAAGAAATTACCTTCAGTGCTCAGCTATTTGCACTGAACCAGTGAGAACCACCCCATCTCTCCACCACAGCTGAGCCCTCAGCACGGCACAGCGTTGCTGACAGCACTGGGCTGGCAGCTCCAGCCAAGGGGATGCACCGGTGCCCCCCTCCTCGGGGTTATTCTCCCTCGCTGCTGTGGTCCACACGGGGATTTTGGTTTGCTCCACGCCCCAGAGGGGGTGTCCCGAGGATGACCTACGAGGGACCCCAGGAAGGAATGGGGGCACCATGTGCTGCCCATGGGGTGCACTACCCTGGTTTTGCTCTCTGAGCATCAGGGGGGCTGCATTGAGCCCAGCTCTGATCTCCTGCCTTTAGGGTGGAGGTACCTTCTGGAGGCCCTCTCTTTTTGTTGACTGCAGAGGTCAGTCCTGTACCTCCTGTGTTTAGCACCTTGTCCAGACCAGAGAGTCTCCTGTTCACTTACTGGAAGCAGATCTTAGCCTGTCCCTGCCCTCAGACCTTTTCTTAAGTTCACATCTAAATAAACACTTCTTACAGGAAGAAACAGTATTTTTAAAAATTATTTTCACATTTAATTTTCCACCTCTCCCTTGTTCTCTGTTTTTAAAAGTAATAAAGACACCCTCTGTTGTGGCTTAACCCCAGCCAGCAACTGAGTCCCCTGCAGCTGCTCACTCACTCCCCCCGGTGGGATAGGGGGGAGAACTGGAAGAGCAAAAACAAGAAAATTGGGATGGAGATGGTTGGTTTAATAGGTAAAGCAAAAGCCACACACACAAGCAAAGCAAAACAAGGAATTCATTCACCGCTTCCCACGGGGAGGCAGGTGTGTTCAGCCATCTCCAGGACAGCAGGGCCCCATCTCGCCTCACAGTGACTTAGGCAGACAAACGCCATCACTCCAAACCTCCCCCCACCTCCTCCTTCTTCCCCAAGCTTTTTACGCTGAGCATGACACCATATGCTGTAGGATTCCCTTGGGTCATTTGGGATCAGATAACCAGGCCGTGTCCCCTCCCAACTCTGTGTGCACCCTCACCCCCCTCTCTGGTCCGGTGGCTGAGAAACAGCAAAGGCCTTGGCTCTGTGTAAGGCCTGCTCAGCAGCAACAAAAACATTCCCGTTACCAACATTTATTTCAGCACAAATCCAAAACACAGCCCCATACTAGCCACTACTGAAAAAATTAAGTCGATCCCAGCCAAAACCAGGCCACTCTCACATAGCAAATATTGCATTGTCTCACAGCAGAGTAAAGGGGAGGGAATCTCAAAGGTCTCAAAATGGTGGCACTCTCCTTCTCTTTCCAGGCCCAAAACATGAAGTGATCCTGGAAGTGATTGTTAAATCACTTGGAAGATCTTTTTTCTGATAATGGTCCAGCAGGGCAGGCAAATCTGTGATTTGCATATGAATACCCAAACTGCATAGGCAAAACTACTGGAGCCAGCTGGAAGAAAGAAAGTCTAAGCACCTGGCATTTTGAGAAGTCCTCTTGCTTGTGTTCTCAGATCACTTTCCTCTATCATTGACAGGACTTGAGCTGATTTGACAGAAACTCCTGGAAACTGTGTTTATACCACAGGAACAGAGAGAACTGTAGAGATCACAAGGTTTCTGCTCCAGCAAAAACTTAAAGCATTGTTATACCCCAAGTTAGATCAACTTGCTCGGGGGCATGGCCAGTCAAATTTTAAAAAGCCCGACAGACAGAGATCCCACCATCTCTTTGTCCCAAGGCACAGGCTTCACAATAGAAATGTGGTCACAGAACAAGACCAGACTGTCCAAAATCAGAAAGAGATTTCTGAAACTTTTTGCTGTTCCGGAAATACATGCAGTGCAGTGCCTATTTTTATTAGCAGCACAAAACTTAAAAACACTTCTTTCTCTCCAGATTACCACGACCTACACACTTTTGGTTAGAGGTATTGCCTCAGGCAAACGCTGGGCAGATGCTTATCTAGTGTAAATCCCCACAGATCTGTTAACTTCAGCAGGATGCCAGCTATTCACTGCCTTTTCAGTCTTGTTTTAAAAAGCTTGGAATTTGAGAAATAACCCATTTTCTCATCTGGGGAGAGACATTTTTGCTACAGGCTCAAGCAAAACTCCAGCAGATTTTGGAAGGTACTTGTAAATAGGGCATTACTTGGTAATTACCATGGTGATTGCTAAAGGGTCAGAGAGAGGCAATGAGAACAAAGAGGCCTCGGGAAAAAAAACAGGAGCTCTTTGTAAAAGTATTCAGATTTTGTCTGCCAGTGCCAATAAGCTCGAACTATCCCCACTTTACACTTTGTTTTTAAAATAAAGACTATTTACATCCCTCAGGCATGGAATTACAGCGGGCTAGTGCTGGGTCCTACCGATCCCCCCCCGGCATCAGCCCGAGAGCGGAGTGCATCCGCGGCAGCGGTGCTCGCAGCTCTCCCTGCTGCCAGGCGTGGTGTAACATCCAGCGGCGCGCTCTGCATTGCTCAGCCACACGCACGCTCACAGTACTGCACTTTTTGGACTTCCTCGAGTACAATTTTTCTTTCCTGGATCAGTGCTTGACACACGCTCCCACCCTGGGTACGCAGCCGGCTGTGCCCAAGGCCAGGAAACAGCGCAGAGACGCCCCTCAGCTTTAACCGGGAGCTGTTTTCCAGCGGGGGGTTTTGCCTCCAGCCGCAGGGCCACGCTGCGGCTGTGCCTTTGTCTCTCCCTGCAATCCCATGCAGGCTCTGACCCGATGTCTTTTCTCCCCAGCTCTGCCTCTGAGCTGCTTTGTCGCTAAAGGCTTCCCCCAAAAACCCCGAAGAAGAGTCAGAAACTTGGCACACTAAAGGGCTGGGTGCCTGAACCTACCTACTGAACAGCTTATTTTTGTTAATCAAGTAGAGTCACGCAAAGCGTGCTAAAAGCTGTAGTTTCCACGGAAGGGCAACAAGTGTTTTGTTTAATAATGCTCAGTAATACAGTTTAATCAGTGATTTTCCTCGGTTCAAAGAAAAAAAATAAGGATGAAAAGCATATTTTCGTGGTCCGGGTAGACCAGTCCTAGAAAGCTTTGACATTACTTTTCATGGGTTTTTTGCTTGTACCAAAGTCATGCTGAGAGTCTTTGATTCCAGATCAAGACGCAAAGGAGAAGAAACTCAAGTGAGCTTTTTACTGTCTACCCGTACAAGATTCTCTCCGGGAAACAAACCTCCCAACTAGTGTTCCAGCAAAGGCTCTTCGTGTTCTTCCAGCTCCACCCCCAACCCTTCCTCTCCACATTCCTTGCTTTTCCACGGTACTTCTCCTTCCCCTCCTTCATGTGTTCCCAGTCTTACCGCACTGCTCCAATCCAGTAGCTCCCAACACCTCTGCTCCCCTTTATCTCCCTCCCTGGCTGATGTACTGTCTGTGACCACAGGGAAAGTGCTCTGCAATCCACAGTGCAGAGCATGTCTCAGGACAGGAAATTGGTTAGTAAATTACAGGACAACTCCACTGCAATTTGTTGAGAGTTTTAAATATCTGTATTTTGGTGAAACAATGTGAAGAACACCACGAACAAAGAACACCAAGAAATTTCTCTCACCTGCACTGGGAAATTTACCTCTTAACTCTACAGTTTGGCCAAAATGACCTGTCCCCTCTGCATCCCATGCTTACGCGTGAGTTAGAAAAAGCCAGTGTCCAGGACAATGTGGTTCTGACTGCAACAAAAAAAAAAGAAAACAAATAAAACTTCTTTCCACATAGCTTATTGAAGTAAAGCAGGATATTTGCAAATATATTTTGTTCACAATATGGTAATTAATTAAATAATTATACTTAAATAAAATTCCCGGCTTCCAAAGCAAGCAATAAATAATTCCCTCTAAACTGCTGTATTCTGTCATTTTCTATCAAGCATCAAGCTTCACTAGTAGCTGTGAAGAGGGCTGAATTACTACTCTGGCAAATAATGATTTGTCTTAAAAAAATTTGTCACCAGGTGACACTTCCTGTTCACAAGCCCCAGGGTCTTTCTGACCCTGTAGGCCCTTTGTAGGAGCTAGCCAGTGACACCTGTTGAGAGCCAGCAGAGCAGACAGGTCCCAGCAGGGCACCTGGGAAATACTGAGCAGGAGATGTTCACCCTGCCAGAGATTAAGCCTCTCAAAACTGTTGAATGACTTCCCAAATAGGGCATTTGATAGGCAAAACAGAAAGGACTTATTTCCATGCCAACAGTGTCTGACGGCTATTCAAAGATACCCATCCGGAAGATTTTCATGAGGTGCTGAAATTCACAGGCTTCAGGAGAGCAAGAGCCATGCAAACTTCCTAACACCTACACACCAAAAATAAGAGAAAACCCCAAAAAGCATAGTAAGTGATTTTCAGCTTATAGGAAAGAGCCTGACTCTGTTTTGCATGTTTCCAGAAACAACCAGCTCCTCCTTTTTAAAGCATCTGACAGATCTGCACGACTCCTAGTGACATCTTGGTGGTGCAAAGGCAAGAATGGGCAGCTTATTCTCTTGGAAACCGACTCTAAAATCTGCTTCGGCAGGAGAACAAATGAATGTGTCACGGCCCATCCAGCTCAGGCTGCAGCCACACAGCTTCCACCAAGAAGGTGCCTGCTCCTTGCTGCCCACATCACATGTGGTGTTCTCTATTGCTTCGTTTTGTGGCTCCGTGTCTTAGCTAAATGCGGCTCTCGCTGCCAGTGTGCACACCAAGTTTCCGTGTTTAACTGTTTAGGAGTGCTGGCACAGACCTCGGTTTGCCTGACAAGCTGTGCTGCTCCTCAGGAAACCCAGCACGGACCGTGCCTCATCTGCTGCAAGAGTCACTCCCGGCCCGCGTCCCGCCTCATGCACGGCGTTCTCCGGAGCCTCTGCAGCAGGGCCCCAGCTGGGACTGGCACACCGGGCACTGCTGCCCCACTCGCATCTTTCCTTTGCTGGGCTTCCCAAACTTCCCAGCAGTGCCCTGCTCCCGTTTGTGGCGGCCTCTCTTCCTGTGCTCCCTGTCTCTTCCTGTGTCAGCCACTCCCTCTAGCTCAGCGCTACCCTCACCCCAGAGCACCAGCCCTGCACATCTCCCGTGCTGTACGGCCAATCCTTTTGCCATTACGCTCACACCGAACTCCCGAGTGGCGCAGGGTCTCAAAGGAATGGTCAGAGGTGGTGTTCTGCTCGGAGAGAGCCTGCCCTGCCCGCCTGCACCTGCCCCTGTTGCAGCTCACCTGCTGCAGCTGCTGGGGAGCTGCTGGGCTGTCTGGCAAGCATGCTCGGTGCCCTGCCCAGGTGAATGGAGGCTAAGGCTGCCTGTGGCTCTTGCCCCAGTTTCTGGCCTGAGACATGGCCTATTTTAAAGCCACCACAATGTTTTGGTTTTTTTTCTACAGAAGAACGACCATAGCAGCTAACTCAAGCCTCCCACACAAACCTGGCTACATCTGTGTGATTCTCTCAGCAAGCAATTCTTTCTCCCCTGCAGCCCCAAGCTTCCATAGAAAACTCAACCAAGGGATGAGAAGCTGCAGTAATTTGGAAAAAAAGCACCGATGTTAAACAATCAGGCCACTGATGGAGAGTGAAACCTTGCCGCCACTAGACGAGGCAAGTGAAAATATGCAGTATCCTGTTGGGTTACACCATGGGTGTTATAGAAGAGCAGGCCTGAAGGCCTACAAAAGCATCTCCCCTAGGCCCAGTGGTAATCATGGAAACACTTCCAGGTCACCTGAGATTAGCTAGAAAAGAGGACTATGGGTTAGTGACCTTCTTGACCAATGGCCCGGGAAGATTGTGGTTAGTGACCTTATATGGTATTATTTATACCTTACCATAATAGGCAATATCTAGGGAATAATCCAGGCGAATGGATGAAATCCTGGGATATGATCTTCCTGTTTATATGAGGTTATATCCTGTTTGTGCACTAGTATTTAGGTACCCTGAGCTGCGCAATAAACGTTTTTGCACTTCTCCATCTGGCATGCAAAGTCCTTGCCCTGCGTGATTGCTGCAGAATCCTTGTAGTATGTTGCTCTTCAGCCTCTCTTCTGCCATGTGGTCATACTCCATGTTCAGCTGCACATCAGTTCTCCCTCAGAGGCTTCACCTTTGTCCCCATACCACAGTCTAGCCACAAAGTGTTTCCAAAATCCATGCAATCACCTGCCTGCTCTTGCCTCCCACTAACTCCAGTCAGGTGCAAAACATCTTAAGCTCAGTCATTTTAGATACTTCTTTGTGGAATGTGCTCTGGAAGTGCATGAATGATGTCGTGCTATCACCTGTCTTATTCCAAAAGGCTCAGGCTTATGGTCCCCTCTCAGACCTTATCCACAAGCTGCAGGTAGGGTTAAGCTCTTTGTCACAAAGTGTTGTGACATGTCTGGCAGTGATGCTCTCCACACTTCGAACAGCAAAGTCCTGGCACCAAAGACACAGCCAATAAAAAACCCAAACTTCCTGTTCCATCACAGATGAAGCTGAGCTTGGGGTGGGTATGTACTCTCAGTTGATTTGCATTCAGCCAATATGGTCTGGGATTTTGACTGTCAGACCCTTAACTTGGAATACGTTAATTACAGCCCTGCTGTTCTTGGGACACAGAGGCAAAATGCTTCCTCACCTCAGAGAGGAATTCTGATGTGGAACCAAAACTATCAACATGCTGCACATAAAGGGACTGTCCACACATTTAATGCCCACTTCCACTTGTTTGGTTGAAGTGGAAGAAGCAGCACGGGTCATAGAGCTAAGGAAGAGCAGAGTGTCCCAGCAGTCTACCCTTGAGGGATCTCAATGGTGTGGTTTGTAACATGGCAACTGAGTGGGGAGTGCACTGGATTTATTTCCATGGGTGGAAATTGCTCTTGGAGATCCAAGCAGATAGGATTTTCGTTGGGGTAATTCTCTAGCACCTACCAGTACCAACAAACTCCATTCTTGAGGGTACACACCACAGTGCAGTGGTCTCACAATCAATGACCACTTTGCCCAGTTGAAAGCTGCAGACCTTACTGTCAGCAGAATCTGAGCGGAGAAATGTAGACAGAAAAAATGCTAACTCTAAACTTTGTCCCAGAGACTCAAAGAAAGTTCAAGTGGTAGATTTTGTATGGGTAATACTATGTAGATACCATACATTTTTGATTGCATTATGAACTCTAAAGTTCATATAATCAATGCATGGTGTTTTCCATGTTACTTACCCTTGTCCCTCTTGCAGCATGACTGAATCAAAAGAGAAAACAATGCTTCACAAATACAAAAAGCACCAACTGTTCTGATCCAGCAGCAGGCACCACTTGACTTACAGATGGAGGAGATCTGCAGTCTAAGATCTACCTGGGTAAGTTGGAGTTTCATGTTCTCCATAGTTTCCTCCCCATGGGAACTGGTACTGAAAAGAGATACCAATGCTTAAAATGGGACATACTCCTGCTCCCAAAGTAGAGAGTTAAGTGTTTTTAAATAGGTTTATGATAATGTCAGATTGAGGATAGTCTCCAGGGCACCATGTTATACAACTCCCACTTCACTCCCAAATACTGGCACCACAGTTTAAGCTGTGTGATGTGGAAAGGAGAAGGGACAAGAGCCAGCACATGCTGTTTGGGTATCCATTTCACTCTGCTTTGGGCTCTGCCAAGGAAAGTGCTTACTTGGGAAAGGATTTTCATCACCAGCAGGGAGGGCAAAAACAGCTGTTCAGCACACCATCCCTCCTCAGCACACACATCTCTCATTCCCCATCCTCTACAAGTGCAAAGCGAAGCACGATCTGACTTTGCCCTCTGGAGGCATGGAATTGGCATGGCACAGAGAGACACAGCCCCAGAGGTGACTGAACTACAGCACTGCCTTTTGGAACATCTGATAGGAAAATCCATTCACAGCTGCAGCTCCCCACGGGTCAGAAGGCAGAGCATTACTGGTGAGGCAGCTTTGCACTGAGGGAGTTGAGGTTTTGGATTGTACGGGGTAATACTACCCTGGTCTGCTGTGCACTTCAAGAACGAGGGTGTTGGTACAGGAGGTTGATTTTTTCTCTTGACACAAACTCTGCAGCATGTGATTTGAATTACTGCCCAGTGTCTGCATACAGCTACTGGACACAGTACACACACACACGTGGGTCTTCAGCAAGTGCCACTTCATGGTTTATTCTGCTCACTCCATAGGATTTTTTGCTATTTCCCAGATTGCTGGGAAGCTGCACAAATAAGCAGGTGGCCAGTGACTCCTGGGTTCCTTATTTAGCTAGAAACCAGGGCTGGGGTTTGTCTGCTGCATGTAAATGGATCCTCAGACACACACACACACACACATACACACGCACGCACATACTGATTTTTCTCCAAGCAGATAAACAACTCTGTTGGACACCTCCAAGGGAGCTGTGTTTCACTAGGATAAACAGCTCTTACCTCCCTCTGCTCCCTTAAAAATCATTTGTGCAATGCCCAAGAGGGCTTTGGGAAAGCTTCTCGTACAAAGATAGACTCATCAGTGC
This sequence comes from Daphoenositta chrysoptera, assembly GCA_013397915.1. Taxonomy (NCBI): domain Eukaryota; kingdom Metazoa; phylum Chordata; class Aves; order Passeriformes; genus Daphoenositta; species Daphoenositta chrysoptera. The sequence continues at coordinate 187,358 of VZRO01003424.1, forward strand.
ACTGGTGACTTGAGTTCTGGACGAGCTGGCAGGAGACACCAGGACATGGGCAGGATGAGGTGTACAGCCATGCACAGCACCTGCACACCTGTGCACATCCACCTCTCTGCACACACATCTGCCCACATCTGTTTCTTGCCTAGGTGCCCACATGCAAGCATTGGCTCCAGCCACATACCTGTGTGTGCTGGCACTTGTTTGTACACACACTCGCCTGTCACTGCACACCCACAAACTCTCGCTCACATCCTCGCCCCCACACCACTGCATGCACACCCTTCCATGCACACACATGCCTACGCACACCTGCACACACTTTCCATCTCACCTCTAGGACCTCCTGACAGCTCCTTTATATGCTGGCTTGCAAGGAATATCCTGCCAGCAGGTGAGGAGGCTGTGCTGTCCCCAGGCCTATGGGTGTGTGTCACAGGGGTTCTGGTCCTGGGCAAGCATTCCCCCACCAGCTGGCACACTCATCTGTGGTCTGATCCTCAGCCCCAAGTATCTGAGCAAACGTGAGGGAGCTGGCAGGTATGTCCCAGCATTAGCCTGTGGAGAGCCTGGCATCCTTCCTGGTTGGATCATGGACCTCTGGGGTCCTGTGGCAAGCAGGTCAGCTCAGGGATAAAGCAGGGGCACAGGAGCCTAGCCCTGTGCCAAAATTGTTGCTGGGGACCAGTGATAAGGGCCCCAGCCTCAGTGCATTCTACATAGCAGCTCTGCACGCAAACGGCGTAGCCTAAGCCCACGCTTACTATCGCTCCCCACGCAGATCTGTCACCGGGTGGTTTTTTCCAGCCTGATTTGTTTCGACAGCTTGATTTCCGCAAAGGAGTGTGGGGCTGCCTGGGCAACGTTGCCCGCGGCTGACTGTCCGGCGCGGACCGGCAGCATCCCCTCCGACAGCGGCGGCCGCTCATCGCTCCACCTCTCCCCGCGGCCGCCAGCACACCCGGCCCCGACGGCGCCGAGCCCTACGGGGAGGCGACTTAAATGCCCGTGCCCGGACACCAGCACCGGGATCTCGGAGATGCCCCCGCTCCGCCCGGTGCCCGTCGGTCCTCCAGAGCTGTGCGCTTCCGACGGCGGCGGGTCCTGGGCGCCCCGACGGGGCTAGGGACGGGGACCAGCGGAGAGGGGCGGGCGTGGGGCGCCGGGCAGGGAGCTGCCCCTACCCGCGGCGGCAGCGGCGGCACGCCCGGCCCTGCCCGCGCCTCCCGGGCGGCGGGGCGTAGCAGGGGGAGTGCCG
>VZRO01003424.1:189165-226754 GCA_013397915.1 Daphoenositta chrysoptera
CTGCCCCACGCCTACGCCCCGCTGCCCACCGCCCCCGCGCCCTATGCGCCCGCGGGCCACGGGCCGCTGTACGCGCCGTCGGGGCGCATCGTGCTGCCCGCGTCTTCGCCCGGCCCCGCTGCGCTCTACGGCCGCCGCTCCCCCGCGCCCTATCCGCCGCTGTCCCACGCCTACGGCGCCGGAGGTCAGCTGGGCGCCGCCGAGCCCGCTCCGCGGCACGGCACCTACCCTGGAGGCCCCGACAGGTTCGTCCCGGCGCTCTGACCCATCCCGACAGCGCGGACCGGAGCCCGGGAGAGGGCGGACTGCTGTTCCCGGGGCCAGCCGGGAAGATGCTGAAGAACCTTGGGGTGCACCTCCTCATTCTGACATTTCCCCGGGCTTCCGGGCGAGGAGTGTCGCAGTCAGCCCTGGGGACCTGGGGTGTCCTACCCAGCCCTGTCCGCTCTCGGCAAAAAAGTCCTAGGGACTCCCAAGTGCGTGGATGGGGCAAACAGTCTATTCCTCTTCTACAGCCTTTCCTGGGGCAGGTGCTCAAAGCTTCCTGCCAGGCTCACACCTTCCCGGCACACCCAACTGGGTCCCTTCTGGTCTACCCAGGAAGATTTCACCTTTAAAAGTCTCTCTGCTGTTGATGATTTTTTTTTTAGAACATTAAATGTCTGTTGGTGAGGTGAAGGAGGGAGGCAGGAGGAAACATTCCCTGGCCTCGTGCAGGCAAAGCTGCAAAAGCAGAATGTGTGGCACTAATGTAGTGGCATGTCCCTGATGGCTATTGCTTTAGCTCCAGGCTTCACACCAGCAGTGTGGCCAAGGCTGGAGAAGGTTTGGATGCAAGGGCTGCAGAAAAACGCGTCAAGCCACATCCTTCCAGGTGTTGTGATCTGTGCTACAGGGGTGGGAACCGTGGTGGGATTGGAACTACAAAAACTTCTACCTTGAGCATGCCCAGCCCCTGGAAGAGGGACACAGGGAGGCTGTGGGACCTCTGCGCTTGGAGGTCTTTCCAGCTTGATTGGACGGAGCCTGATTTGCCTCTGAAGTTGTAGCCAACATTGAACCTGTTTTGAGTGGAGACCTGATCCTGAGGTCTGCAGCGGTACTTACAGCCTAAATTACTTTGATCCAAGGTCAGCCCAGCTCCATCTGTAGCCTAGAGAAATTGGCTTATATAGGGGAAAACTTTATTTTCTGGAACACAGGAGGCATATGGTGCCTTTTCATCTTCGGTTGCTCCACTTTCAAGCTTTCCTAGGGTGGAAAAGAGACTAGAGAAAGGTATGGAGAAGGAACAACTAGTAGGAATGTCTGTGAGAGGCAAAGGCTTGAAACTGGATCCATGGGGAAACTCAAGCATACCCCTCCCGACAGATCCCACCACCCTGGAAAGGACCTGGAGCAGTAGTGGATACCCAGGGCTCTGCTTGGGGCTGTGGATATAGAGGGAGCTGACGTAGCCCTGCTCCCAGGTCTTCTTATACAGCTCCTTTTTCCTGTGGAGGTGTGGAACCTGTGTATCCAGGGCCAGGAGGAGGTTGTTGAGAAAATCATGCAGTGTGATGGGGCCTTGTATGGGGAGAGGGAGCGAGAAAGTGCAACCAGAGCCTCAACAGGAGCTTTGGAAGAACTCACAGGAGTTCTGGTCACATAGACCAGAATCTCTCTCACCGAAGAAGGGTGTAGATCATAGTATAACTTAGGTTGGAAAAGATCTTGGGAAGTTTCTGTTCTCATCTGGTACCCAAATCAGGATCAGCTATGACTCAGAACAGTAAGCTCAGCCCTATGTAGTTGAGTCTTCATCACCTTCAAGAATGGAGACAGCACAGCCTCTTTGGGCAACCTGGCTGTCCTCGTGGGGGAGGAGTTTCTCCTTGTACTCTCCATTTAGCACTTCTCTACTCTCATTTCATGTCTGCTGTCTCCTGTCTTACTGCTGTATTTTGCTGCAAAGAGTTTTTGATCCTGTGAAGACACCAGTACCCTCTGCTCCACAGAGCATTTTTCAGATGAGGTCCTCAGCAGGATGAAATTTGTGTAGAGGCAACTTCCTTGCTTTTTCTGGGTGCTATGATCCATGTATCCAGGTGCGACATGAGAGAGGAGATGGAGCGGAGCAGGAAGGTAGTTTGGGTGTCCTCACAGCACAGCTTGGTGTGAGAAGAGTAAAGCCCTCTGCAGTAGGTGGGCAGGAGAAGTTGTATGTCTGCCTTCCCTGGGGCAGGGAAGGAGAGGTAGGAGATGAGTTTTGGATTCGATGGTTCAGAGTGCGCGGGATGGCATGTGGTGAGCCACCTCCTGGGCTGGGAGGCTGAGCCTGACCTGACGGCACTACCGCGTGTCCCTGCAGACCTGTCTGTGGCACCGCAGGACTGCTGTCCCTACAGAGCTGGGGAGCCTGCGCTGCCACCAGTGGGGGGCGGGCACAGACAGCAAGTGCAAGCACCACGCAACTCTTCGGTGTGCTGAGGTCAGTCAGATTTTTCCTTTCCTTTCCTATTCTTTCTGAAGAGCTGTGTTGAGTCTTCCTTGTTCTTCCTGGTGCTGGGACATCCAGAAGCTGCTACCATCCTGGAGAGAGCAGAGTCTCTGCCTGTCTGCAGCCTGGCTGTCTGACCCAGGGGCAGATCTCCTCAGCAGCTAACACCTCTCCCAGCTCTCCTTTCACCATCTGGAAGAGGATCTGTACACCTGGCTGTGCCAGCTTCTAGTATTTTTGATAGCTGCTGGCTCTGCTTTCATTGCCTGCAAGGACTGGACTGTGTAACTTTGACAGCAAGCCATGACAGCCTCTTGCTCATTTGGGGGTACCTGGGAGAAGAACTGTCCTGCCTGTAATGCTTTCTTTCCTTCCTGTAGAAGCAGTTATCACGTGGACCAGGTAATTTTCATAGAATCATACAATATGCTGAGTTGGAAGGGACTCATCAGGATCATCAAGCCCAGCTCCTGTCCCTGCTCAGGACACCCTAAAAACCGCACCATGTGCCTGAGAGTATTGTCCAAATGCTTCTTGATCTCTGTCAGGCTTGGTGCTTGCTCCCTGGGGAGCCTTTTCCGGTGCTCAGCCACCCTCTGGGTTGATACCCAACCTAAACCTCCCTTCATCCCTCCATGAATCTTGGCACTGGTCACAAGAGTGAAGAGCCTAGATGTCTTCTGGCCCTTGTTCCTCTGGTTTTGTTCTCTGCTCCAGCCCTCTTGCTAGTCTAGGGTTCAGTCTAAAAAAAGGTTGCCAGAGATGATACAGGTTTTGTGGAAGATGTTTCTGAGCTCACATAGCATCTGTAGGCAGTTCAGGGAGCAAAACTCAATGTCAGGAGGACATGCCTGATAGATCTTGCTGACTCAGAATGCACAGATTGGGTAGGTTCAGTTGTATGTTGTTTGCAGAGAAGGTCTGGATGCTTGTTCTTGTTTCTCTCCAGAGCTTTTATACGTACAAACTAGAGAAGTTGGGCATATTTAGAAGTTAAATTTCTGCAGCAGGCATAGTGATGAGCTTGCTGCAAGAATGGTCAAAAACTCCTTAAACTTCTGTCACAAACAGCTGGAAACCCTGAGCAGAACTGTGAAGAGCTACTGTGACCATTCAAGGGACTAGGTCTGTGTGGGGTCTGTGCTTCGAGGTTTTTGAGGCAAAACCAGACAAAGCTGTACCTGCCCTTTGCTAGTACTGGCAGTGCTCCAACCTCCCGCTTGCAGCAGGCCTGAAGACTCCGGCGATCCCTTCCCACCAGCACTGCTGTGGTTTTGGCTATCCCAACCTCTCTGAGCTGCTGTGTAGGCTCAGATGCCAAGGGTGCGCTGAACACTGCGGCTCTGTCCAGGCTGTGCCTTGTGGCAGTGAGATGTGCTGTCCCTGTGCCTGCCCACATGTGACATGGGACTGCCTGACCACTGACAGAGTTGTGTCCTTGGGGAGCCGTGGGATTGGGTCTCTCTGTGAGGATATGGGGATATGCCAAGGGGATATGTTAGACGATTGGATCTCAATGTATGCTTGTGCCATGGGGATATGTGAAACATTTGAGTCTCAATGTATTTTTGGCTGGCACGTAGCTTGTAATTCTCAGGCACCACCAAGAATAAGAAAAAAATTTGATTTCTGTAAGTTGTATTGTAAATATCTGAGAGCCTTCCTTTTAGCCAAGTTAGTCTAAGTTTCAAACTACTCTTTTGATTTCTGTGACAAGAGTCCAATAAATCTGGATTGTAAACCTGTAGGAAACTCTTTTAACTGTAAGCACTGATGAGAAGAGAGAGGGGCCTTGAAAGTGCTCATTCCTCTAAGGATGGAGCCTCTCGGTTCCTGTTCTGCCTGAGTTCTGGTATAATCAGGCCCTGAGCAGACTTTGAGAAAGAAGTGGACTGTACAGCCTAGGAGAATATTATAGTCTGTACTGGAGATTTTTTTGTATTTACTCTTCTACTTCACTTGAAATGGAAATAAATCTTTGTCTTGTTTGTAATGGAGTGTCTCTGAGTTTATTCTTTCAAGCCTTCCCTCTACTCCTGAGACCGGGAGAGATACAGAGCAAGGTGCATGACGTGCTGCTCATCGCTTTTCACCCCGTCTGTCTCACCTTGGCTCTTTTTGGTCTTCTGGGGTTGCTGGAGACATCAGAGGGAAAGAGGGGGGATGGGTCAGCAAGGCCAGGCCAGAGGTGGTGTATCAAACGTATGCAACCCCTTGAATCACCAGTCTGCTTTGAGAGTCTCCTGTCAGGCCATAAGCACGCCCCAGACATCAATGCACACAGCTCCATCCCAGCCACATGTCTCTGCTAGAAAAAGGGACAGGTAGGGAAGGCTACTACCTGTGAGAGGAACAGAAGCTCAAGGATGGGCAAGGGGATCATGTTTGGCATTAACTACTGCCCTGACTGCTCCAACGTGGAGCTGGGCCAGCTAGAGGAGGTGTTACCCCTGGAAACATTATGTTGCCTGTCCTGTGGCAGCAGCACCAGAAATGCTTGGTCTTGCCTCCTGCACCCCAGGCCAGTTAGGCTTTTTGGCTGCAAGAGGTGGAGTTCCCGCAGCCGCAGGCTGACACTGTGTTCACCTTATGCAACAGCAACCTCTGTGGGAACAATTCTTCAAGCAATAACCATAGCTAATGGGAGGTGTAACAGGCCTTCAGGGGCAACTCCACACCTCAGAATTATGAACTGGCTTCCACGTGGGTAAGATGATGGCAGATGTTGCCCCTTCTCCTGCTGGGAGGATGGTAACTGGCTTCCTGAGGGTGTTAGAAGGATAGTGAATTCTGCAGCTGCTGCCCTGTCAACAGCCCAAGCTGCCTGGAGGGCTATGAATGAGATGGGAACAGGTAGTTTAATCTGCCAAGTTACCAAAGAGCACATAGAAAAGTTTCTTCAATTGCTTTGGGACTCCCAAGTATGATTTATCTGCCTTTGAGAGCGACAAGAAGTGGATCAAATCTATGAGAAAGAGTAGGTGGGGTAAGGAGCTGCCATTTGGCTCGGAGAGAGTACCTTGGAGGGAGTCCAGAGCTTTGTGAGTTGTAATTGGAGAGCAGTCTACATAGCTGGAGCTGGGCTTCAGCTGTGTCTGTTACCTGGAGCTGCAGTGTCAGTGATCAGAGAGGGCATCCCACTCATGCAGCACCTTGATGTGAACTAATGTGAGCACAGGAAGGCTGACGGGGGTCTGACTTTACGGAGTCTGGTGTATGAGAATACAGTGGCCCATGTTGAATGTTGGTGTAAGAACAGCTTTACACACTTGTCTTGGTGCAGTCCTGAAGCCCTGATTTGTTGGAAGCCCTCTCTAGACAGCAAAGCTGATTTCTTAACTCAGTCCAGTTGGAATTTATGCCTTCTCCATGTCCAAGGTCAAGAAGTCAAGAAGAGAGATGGTGGCATCGGCTATACCTGGAAGCTGGTGTTATTTTTGGGAGTTACTTTTGGATGTGGTGCGGTCATCCAGCCCCTCTTTGTGTGGGCAGACAAAGGGGGAGGGAGGCCCAACTCAGGGCTGCCAGACTGAACTCTCACCGCTTCTGCAGTGTTTGAGCACAGGGTGCAGCTGGCCAGCATGAAGTACCCTGGCCACACTGCTTGGGCTGAGAGGAAAAGAGGATGTATCCTAGCCTCTTCCAATGATAGGAAGTCCACAGGGCCGTTGTATGCTCAGGGCCATATGTCTGGCTGAAGATGGCCATGGAGGAAGCAGGAATAATTACTGTGGGCTGGCTCAGAGGAGCTTACTGAACTCACTGCTATCTCTTCTCTGATGACAGGAAGCTAAGATTCACTAGCCATTTAAGATTCTGAAAGCTGTTGTCTGGATGTGAACTATGGAAAGAGATCCTAATTGATTAAGGAACAGCTTCTGACCGTTTTTGTTCAGTGCCAGCAGCAGAGCTCTTAGTCTGATCACTGAGACACAGCTTGCTTGGTGCATTAATCACTCTGAGTCAATTATCCCTGTGGCTGGCTCTTGCAAAGAGACCATCTGCATCTCATATTGACCTCTTCCACTTGGGAAAAGGTGCTCATGAATCCAGGCTATCACCTTCTGAGGTTAACAAATATTGTCCTAGGCCTCATACCACTTCTACAGCCACGCATTTTAGCATGTAGCCTGTCATCAGGCTCATTGGAGTGCTGGCCCTAGAACTGGCCAATTAAAAAGTGGTTCCCTGGCCACCCTTCCTGTGTTCTCAGGTTTATGGCTGCAAGAATAGTGGCGGAGGAAGACTGACAGGGTATCAGCATTGTGATGTCTTCAACAGGCAGAGGAGGTTTCCTTCTTTTCATCAGGAGGCACATGATACTGATGGTGATGATTTCTTCCTTCTCCATCTTTGGGTACACTTGAGTTTATTTCTGTTTGTGTATTCTTTTTCAGTGGTTCCCAAATTGTTTTGGTGGTTTGGGGTTTTTTGGTTTGTTTTTTTGTTCTCCTAGTTTTCCCTAAAATTCCCTTTACTTGAAGAACATGGGCTTGCATTTCTGCAGCAATGAGTGACTGACCACTGCAATAGACTTGGACCCTGGAGTTACAGACTGGTGTTGCCCTGGAGTTACAGTTCAAGCCACACAGAATAAATGCCTAAGTGACAAGTGCCACCCTATCACAGAGTGGGAGGCCGTGCCTGGGTATTATTATTGATGTTGGTGGCTTTTTCAAGGAGGAAGCAGAGGATGATTCAGGGCTTCAACCTTTATGCAGGAAACATTTGTTTTTTGTTTTTTTTTTTTTTTCTTTCTTGGGTCATTTCTTTTGTATTTTGTTTTCACGGAGGTTTCCTCCACCCTTCCCTTCTAGAGAAAAGGCAAAAGAAAAGCCCTCTTGATGCAACCAGGGAAAATGGTTTCATGCCTTCCCACTTAAGTGGATGTAAGATATAGTACCTCTCTGCCACAACAGGAGCTAAACTTAAACCCAGGAAGACCTTACGCAGTTGGGGAGACCTCACAGCAACCTTTCACTGTCTAAAGGAGGCCTACAGGAAAACTGGAGAGGGACTTTTGACAAGAGCCATGTGCTAGGATGAAGGGCAATGACTTCAAAGTGAAGGAAGGTGGATTTAGATCAGGTATTTGGAAGAAATTCCTGTGACGGTGGCGAGGCACAGGCTGCCCGGAGAAGCTATGGATGCCCGATGCCTGGAAGAGTTCAACGCCAGGCTGGACGGGTCTCTGAACAAGCTGGTCTAGGGAAAGAAGAGATGAAGGTCCTTTTCAACCCGAACTATTGGGTGCTGCCGCTAGGGAGCACTGCCGGCCGCGCCGGCCGGGACGGAGCGCGGAGCGCCGCTGGCGATGGAAATCGGCGGCCGCGGGTCCCTGCGGACGGACGGACGGACGGGCGGACGGACGGACGGAGGCTCGTCCCTTCACAGAGCGCGGCGCCGAGCTCCAGAGGCGCACAGCAGAGTTGTGCCTGCATTCCGCCACCCGAGTTTGGACAAGCGAGCAGCCGTGTCCAGGGGCGTGAGGTGAATACTGCACCCAAGCTCCGTTTTAGCGCTTTCGTTTGTTCCCAGGGTCTACAGAGAGAGTTGATAAAAGCGTCATTATTAAGGCTGCAAAGCTCAGGTCACGCTGTTCACCACGCAAGCTCTATCCGGGTTTCTTTGTGTTTTCTGTGTCCTGTCAGTGAAAAACTCAGGCTGCCCGAGGGACACACAGGCACAGTTCTTGCTCAATACCCCAAGCCCATCTGGGTGGACTCAATTTCAGCCAGTGGCCCTTCCCCCTGCCTTATGTGAGCTCACAACAGGAACAGTAGATCCAGTTAGGGTAACCCAGAGCAAGAAAGTCATTCTTATATTGGAGTTCAGCTGAGATATCAAGGCAGGGAGCTGGTGCATAGGACAAGCTGAAGGAATCAGGGTTGTTCTCGTGGAGAGTAGGTCAGCATGGAGTCTAACTTGCAGTCTGAAAGAGGGGTACAGAGAAGATGGAGCTGGGGTCTTCTCTGAAGTGCACCAAGATGAAGAAAGAGGCAAGGAGCTATGCTGAGGAAAAGACTGGTGGGACATAAAGGAAAAACCTTCTTTCCTTAAAAGTGGGGCAGCACTGGGATGTGGACACGAGAGGGACGATTTTGTGTCTTGCAGAAGGTCAACACTTGATTGGAGAAAGCCCAAAGCAGTCTGGTCAGACTTAGCCATGTTCTGAGCAGGGGATGGATTCAAGATCTCCAGAAATCTCTCCTCACTCAACTTTTTCTACAGTTATATGATTTCTGGTGAAACAGGAGAGTCAGACCAGGTGGTGGAGCACTGATGGTCCCCGCTGGACACCCAGCTCCAGTCTGTGGCAGCCCTGGCAGCATTGGAGAGGTATTTATTTAAATGGTGAACACAGGATGGGAAGGAGCAGAGCTAACAAGCTCTGAGCAGGAAGTGGTAGCCAAAGAGGGAGTGGGTATTTGCTGTCTCCAGGATTTACTGCTTAAAGTCAATATTAGTAAATTAATCAGCAAATTTTTCTTATCTCTGCAAGAACAGGCACTTACAGGGTGGAATGGCTTTCACTGACCGGCGGTGGCCTCTGGCTCTAAGTTGCTTGCCCACTTCTTTCTGCTGAGGCTTAGCTACCACTTCAGTTCTGCTAAGGACGGGAAGATCTTTCTGGTTCAAAACATCACTCATGAGCAACAGCCTGCCACAGATCACCCCTGACTTTCAGCAGTTGTGGGGGACCCTGTATAATAAGAGCAATTTGAGAAGTGGGAAGCCAGGGTGCACAAACCAAATAACTTCCCTTCTCTCATAGAGCTGGAAGCATGTTTCCTGAAAGGATATTGAGAGGTATGGACAGCAGAGAGTCTGGTTCTCCAGGGTATGATGTTAGGTTTCCTCTCCTTAGCTGTCATGTCTTGGCTGTCAGCACTGAGGATGGCTTTTCATGCTTTGCAGGACCCGAGGCCCTGAGAAAAGTTCACAGGAGCAGGTTCAGTCTAGCCCAGTTGACATTAACCAATATCATTTGGTTAATGAATCTCACTAGTCAGGAGACAACCACAGTGGTTGTGTACCACAACATGCCTTGGTCTGCATGCCTCAGGGAGCAGGTCAGAGCATCCTGGAGGAGCCTCAGGCAGCCCTGTCACCTCGCAGCACAGCAAGGATCACTGTGTCAGGCACTTACCTGGCTCCCTGTGCAAAAGCTGTTTGCCTGCACCCGTATCCTTTTCTTTGCCAGTGAGAAGGCTGCAGTCAGTTAAAGGTCTCTGGCCTCCCCTAGACTTCCTCTTCGTGTCAGACCCAGACTATGGTTGTCATCCCAGAGGGTGAAAATTTACTTATTGGCCTCTCTGTCAATAGCCCTTGGTAAAGATATCTGTCTTGGACTCAGGAAGGAGGGAAGAGAGGGAGAAGGCGATTTGTTGCACCTGCAAAACAGCAGCCTCCCTATCCTAGGTACAGCTACCCTTGCCAGCCTGTCCCCAGCTCCATTCAGGCAGCAGAATCTACCTCAGGGATACACATGGACCATCATGAGTCCAGCTTCACACCTGAACCCCATCTGTATAAGCAAGAGCTCTGTTATCTGTCCTCTCAACAGGGAAGGAAGCAGTGCATGGCGAGTTAAAGTGTTGATTAGGAGGGCTTTATCTTTCCCTTGTTTAGTTTGCGATAAGATTTGTTGTTTGCAGACACACCTTTCTTACTGTCTGCCAAAGAAGACAGTTAGAGTAAGAGCAGCTCTAGGAGAGACTGTGCAGTACCTGGGATGACTCCAGGACTTCCTAGCCACCAAAGGCATCTCCACAGAGATGGAGAGAGGTGCCTGCTCTAGTTCCTGCACATCTCTGCCCACAGGGAGCTCCCCCAGCCCTTCCAGTGTAAGGATTAGCACTTCTGCCCATGTGTGTTTCAAGAGCGAAGTGTTGCCCCATGTTCATGGACACCTCAGTCTGCCAGGCCTTCACCACCTCCTACAGCTCAACTTCACTCTGGAGAAGGTGGAGTGCAGTTGGTTTGTGTGCTCCTTGATTGATGTGAGCTGTAAGATGAGTCTAAAGCCCCCCAGAAGCTTCTTCTCCCCAAAATCTAAAGGGCTCTGGAAGCCAGGCGAGTCTAAATGTCTGCAGATGCGGAGGGGGCAGCATGGCTGATTCCCCATCCCTGTCAGCACCAGAGAGGATTGGAGAGCTGGGAAGGGCCACTGGCTCTTGCTGGTCTCTGCCATGGCAGATGTGGGGCTCCACCAGGTGGAAGGGTCTCCTGGCCTGGCTGGCAGCAGCACAGCCCAGCCTTCCTGCAAGATGTTGTGGGCACCACGCCTGCAGGCGGGCCCCAGCACACCTGTTGTGATGGTGCTCAACCATGGCATGACCTCCAGCCTCTGGCTCCGCTTCAGGCCAGTGCAGCCTCAGCTGCCTTCCCCCAGTGCCTTGGTCTAGAAGCAAGCCTCCCAGAGAGAAGCTCCTTCCATGCTGCAGGGTTCCCACAAGGCCCTTTTGTTGCACCTTAGCTATTTGGGGTTATGGGTGAGGTTTGAGTGGTTCATGGCAGAAGCTTAGAGATGTTGTTCAGCTGCCACCAGTATCAGTGACTCAAGTAGAGAAAAAAACCTTGTGTTAGCTGATCCATCTGTGGTGACCAAAACAGTGTCAGGAGCCCTGTGTAGGGAACCCCATCCCTCCGGGAGCTGCCCGTGGGGAATGGGCTGCCTTTGCTTTGGTATGCTGCTGCTGAATGCTTTCTGCTTTGACACCCACCAGGTGCTTTAGAGCTTCTGGCAGTGTATCTGTAGAGGTCACCCCAGGATTTCAGCGTGGGGAGGCCGTGCGAAGAGCTGGCAAGCACTTGCCCCTCGTGTGACATCCCTGGGACCAAAGCAGGGGTGGGATGTCAAGGGTGTCCATCCTGTCACGGGAGAGACTATTACTGGTGTCACTGGTTAGATGTCACACATGCTGTGACACAGAGCCTGGAGGGCTCTGGGACAGCAGCAGCAACATGTCCAGAGCCATAAAAAAATCCCCCAAATCAAGGGTGCCTCAGGGCCCAGACAGCCTTGTGCTCTGGGAGACAGGCCCTTGGGAAGTCAGATAATGGCAATATGACCTCCACTCCTCCTCAAGAGGAGAAGGATCCTCTGTGTCAGGATATTACAGGAATGTAAGAGAGCCACTTCCCCTGCTGCACACAGGAACAAGGACCACAAGGCCCAAAACATGGGGAGACAGAGCCAGGGTGCCCCATTACCTCCTGACTTCAGGAGAAATCCTGTGTGAAGACTGGGAAGCCAGGAACACAATGACAGTGCAGAGTGTCTCCTGTCTTTGCCCCAAATGGCATTTTCCTGACAAAAGTGTATAATTCAGCCAAGTTTCAGCCCAATGCACTCAGATGTTTTCAGCCATCTTTTGTTTGTTTTACAAGGTCAGAGTGAAGCTGCCCAGAAACTAAAATCAAAAAATATTTCCAGCTTTAGGAAAGCAAGGTTTTTATTGCAGAGGAAAACAGGCTGTGAGAAAAACTCAAGGTTTTTATTGCAGAGGAAAACAGGCTGTGAGAAAAACTTTCGGACTAAAAATAGTCGTGCAAAGGGTGTTAGAGCTTATAGTGATGCCTTGAAAGGCTACCTAGAAACAGAGACTAGACAGGAGTAAGGGAATAAAGGTNAGAACAGCACCTAACAAGGCTATAAAGCATCTCAGAGTTACACATTAGGCAATACAGAATTCGAAAAATGTAAGAGTCAAAACCTAAGGCATCAATAGGGTGCAGTGAAAAGCCCAAGCTGGGCTGCTCCAGCCAGCCAAAAATCACGGTGGGTGTCAGCTTTGCAGTGCCACTCACATTTATACAAATAAGAAATGACTTTCAGGAATACAGATGGGTGCTGGACTGTATGCTTGAACTGTGGTGTGGCAGAGCACCGTGAAGCCTTCCATGGGCTGAAGAAGAACAGCCTGAGAGAGCAGGGGGCTCATAAGCCACAGGCAACTCCCTAGGGACTGCCTCTCTAACCTGGAAGAAGCATAGAAAGCAGAGTGACAAGAAGAGGCTTTCTGACTCCCAAGAAAGCAGCTGCTCAAAATCACTGTGCCGTACTTATCAAGTTTGTGAGGCAGGAGTCAAAATAAAGAAATATCCCCGAACAATCAGAAGCTGAAAGAAAGTTAATCCAGAACATATGTGTTGAATTCGTTATCCTGGTGCTCATTTTCCAGAGGAGTAGTCAACTCTTCCAGTATATCTGCTTCTGCTGGTTTCAGCACATCCTTTTCACCTATAAGGCATGTAAAGAGACAGATCATTTCATACTGGCAGGCTGTCATGCATTACCCCTGTCCCGTGTTTAAGCCCCCATGGCCAGTGTCCTGCAATTGCCTGGAGAAGCTGTTTGGTAGCCCTGAGTGGATTGCCTGCTTTTCAAGGGCAGTCCCAGTTGTTGGAGGGGAGTTGGAGAAGGCAAAGCACTGGTGGGTTTAAAGCCAGAGGCAATAACCACAACCCTGGTGGTTGCCCATTTCGAGACCTCGGTGCTGGAAGCTGGACTGGTGTGATGTGCCCCAGTGAGCCCCAGAGCCCAGGACACAGAATGGCTGTTTTCCATGGCACAAGGGCACCACGTGCCTTGCAGCAACAGGCCTTTTCTCCCCCTCTGCACAGACATTGCTGGAAATGCCGTAGTTGAGGGTCAGAGGATTCTCACCTCCTCTGAAGCAGATCCCAGGTTTTCCTGGTTTTGAAGCAACCTACATGTCTGACCCACTGACTGCTAAAGTGAATGTTCTTTACTCTTCCCGCCCCAGATCTGGGAGCAACTACTGCTGCGGTAGTTGTGAATGGATCTTCTGAGCCCAGACACCAGCCTGCCATTTAGACCAGCTTAGTGCCCTCCATGCCTCAGTCCTGGCAGGTTTCAAAGGTGTAGTTGCCTGCAGACACCACCCCTTGCCCCAGTGCCCACTTTGCTCTCCCACCAACCCAGTGTCAGTCCTGAAACTGGATGGACTGTGGACAGAGCACGTCTGGACTTTGGCTCTCCCAGCCAGCTCTGACCTCAAAAAACTGCATCTTCTCTCCACAGAGAAGAGATCTTCACAGAGATATCCCTCTGTGCTAAAATGGCTCTTAGCAGAGCCACAGAAGTGTTCTTAGGACAAGGAGTTATTAAGGACCAGGTCCACAACCCCATCCCAATGACGGTACTGACAGTGGTGGACTTGTTATCACTCCCCTTGACTTGGAGAGGGCTGTCTGTCCCCACAGTCCCACCATCCCCCCAGCCTTTCTCAGCTACCCAGGTTTTGTGGGGTAGGGACCCATGCCATGGAGATGCTGTGGGATTATTGTGGATGAGGTGGGCACCCTTGGCTGACAGCCCTCGAGAGGCAGCACGGCACTGCCCCCCGAGCCACCACGTGGCCATCAGCTCTGTGGTAACTCACCAGCAGGGTCCAAGTTCCTGGATGGCAGCTCCCCGTCCACTGCCACTGCTTGCATCCCACTGACCACATTTGGGATGGTCAGCACAGGTGGCTGCGGTTGATACACCGGTTCAGGCAGTGCTGGCTCAGAGGGCACTGGCTCAGCCTTCTCCTGTGGGTCAGGCTGGAGGTCCACTGCTGGCTCTGACTCCAGGACAGTCTTGACCACTGTCTGATGGCCCCGTCCTCTTTTGGCTCTTCTGGCTCTCCTTTGCTGTTTTGTCTTATAATTTCTGCCAGGGGATTTCACAGGGGTGATGACTTGGGAATAGGACAAAGGACTTTCCCTTCTGCTTTAAGGCTGTTTTGCTGGGTCCCCTGTTGTGATTGTGACCCAGTTCATCCCAGCAGGAGCTGCAATTCTGCAGCTCCCCCCTCCCCGAGCCCTGCACAACAGCCTTCTGTGGCTGCACCAGTGGGCAGGAGCTTGGGCAACAAGCCCTCAGCCACACACTGTGGTTGAGGTTTGCTTGCCCACCCACCCATCCATCTCTGCCCCCCAGTGCCTGCATAGACCTTGAGCAGCTACTGGCTGCAGGTCACCTTTCCCCTCTGAAGATTGATGGGTCTGTCCTTGGGTGAAAGACGGAGGGGCTGGACCATGCCTGGGCTCAGGTTAGGTGCACCACAAAAGCAATTTGACAGAAAAAGCAAGATTTACCCCAGAACCCACTGAGTTGACTCTTTCTCCAGGTCTTCTGCCTTCCTTTTCCTGAGCAACTCCCGGTCTCTCAAGCGACGGGTTATGATGACATCTACAAGGATAAAGCGAGTGCTAACATGACATTCTGGTCAAGGGACAATCTGATCCCTCCCTGCCTGGTACTAGAGCACTGATGCAAGAGACCAGGCTTTTATTTTGTCACAAAGGGCATCTTGATATGAAACTTCTTGAGCGCTGTACTTCCAGCGTAGCCTCAGTGGGTAGGATTTGATGACGCAGCACCCAAAACTCCCAGGCTCCTAGCCTGACAATGACTCTAAATTTCCAGTTGCAATTCCTTTGGGGGACCCATGTCCAACATATTCCCCTACTGGAGGGACCTGAGGCCTGGTGCCTTTGGTCAGACATCAGTACAGACTGCAGAATAATTCTTCATGTTTGCTCCGTTGTTACTCTTTTTCCCAGACAGCTGGAACTGGCCACAGCTAAAATGAAGATGTTTATCTAACAACTAAAGAGAAAGCCTTGATCTGCAGAACAGACAGTCCTTCAAAAACAAGGACTCTGTGGGGTCATCCTTGCTCTGTGGGAGCAAGGATGAGCCAGAAGGCAGAGCCTTACCCTACACAGATGCTCACGTGCATTAGGCTGAGACTTTATGGGGGGATGGTGATCCAACCAGAGACCAACACAGGGCTAGTACACACTGCTGGGGATGAGAAGATTGGTCCCAAACACCACACAAACAGCCCCAAGCTGGTCTGCAGCTGTGAGGAAGACCATGGCAGGGCTGAAGAAAGACTAACCGATGTGAGAAAGCTCCAACGCTGGCTTTATTATTTGGGCAGGATGTGCAGGTTGCCTACAGCCACCAGCAGAGAGGAGCACTCGCCAGATCCCAGTCACCCTCTGACATGCCTTCCTTGGCCAGGTTAAGCAGTGCCCATTTCACTGGTTGCAAAGGGCCCCAAATGGCTTCCTCAGGCAAAGACCAGCCTGGCAAGTGATCTGAACTTCACTTCTTCATGTCTTTGTCCTAAAAGACAGCAATCCCTGATGATTTCTAGCTTAGACTCTAAGCTGTGATAATAAAAACTTGTCTCAAATCAAGCAGCATGAGACCCAATCCTGGGAGACAAAGGGTATTGTTCAGGAGCAACACTGCTGCCCTGAGGCCTTGAGGGAGAGGGAATTCTTCCCAAATGTGCACTGAAGAGATCACAAAAGAACTGATTTTTGTAGTTTCAACAAAACCCACACAATGGAAAAGCAAAACTATGACCTGCTCCTTCCAGATGTAATCAGATCCAGCTCCTTTCACAAAAAGCCTCAACTCACACTAAAGTAGTGAAATCGGTGAAAAATTGTCATTTTGTCATACCCTCGATCAGATGGGAGAAGTGTCAAGGTGAGAAAAACCTCTGAGGCTGATCTGGGATTACAGCTCTTTTATCCCAGGTGTTTATTAAATGCAACAAAAATTGTAGTCTAGGACAGGACAGTGCAAAACTGACAGCAGGAGCCAGTCTCTACCCAAAGCAGACTTTTACACAAGATACTTCTGATAATTAATAATAACCTTACAGAAATTTAGCTTGGAAAGCATTTATGTTGGTCTATGTTCCAATGTCCTCATCAAAGCAGAGTCAACTTTAAAATTACATCAGACTGCCCAGGACCCTGTCCAGGGAAGTTGAGAATAACTCCAAGACAAATGGGAGGTTGTTCTCTGACATGAAGCAGTAACAGAGACAGTAGGGCTCAGCCAGCAGGAGATGACTCTGCCATCCACATAGAAAAAGGCAGTAGCTCCCTGGGAAGATGAGGTTACAAGTTGCAGTAGCAAGATCTGCACAGGGCTTCAGTTCAGCTACTGAAGTACATAATCCCTTGCACATCCTGTTTGCAGCCAAGGTAATTTTGTTTTCCTTTCAAAATGTCTTGTGAGCTGTAAAAGCAATTTTAGCTCCTTGCAATCAGTCTCCTTCCCAGTCCATTCTAAGAGAACACCCCTCATTCGCTTCTAACTGGTCTGAGAAAGCACTCCCACAACAGCTCCAAAGCTGTCTGTCACCTGCCAGCACTAAACAGGAAAGATCACAGTAAAACATACGCATCCTGATGAAAAAATATTTACTAGAGGACAGAAAGAAACAGAAATGAAATTAAAAGGAAAAAAAATCAAGTTATAAAAACAATGAGGCAGTACTGCCAGTCTGCAAACACACAATCTGCTGATGCTCTCTGAAGGACTTTAGTTGAAAAGCCTTTATATGTGCTTCTGCCTTTGTGACCTGAAATATAACATGTAAAAAGACACACGTATTCACAGTTAAACGTGCATCCTCCACCCCAAACATAAACTAGTAATTATTAATTCCTTTTTTAGAAGCACTGGTAACAAAAATCATTCTCTCCTCTCTCTGAAAACTCAAGTTAGGAATGTTCTCATCATTACCTGGCACAGCATACTCCTCACAGGCTGCAGAGGGTGGCAGGGAAGAGTCTGGAGAAGTGTAGTCTTTGCCTAAAGTCTCCATTGCTCTTTGCAGTTTTAATTAGAAAGCAGCTTAGTTCCCTGGAAACAGCATCTGGAGATACTGGTGCAGCATAATGAGAGCTTGAAAAAAATGCAGACTGCCCGCCCCAAACTTCTTATCTGTCCAGGCCACTAGGAGGGTAATAATATTCTCCTTATCAGAGTGCAAAGGTGTACGAGTCTCTGTCCAGGATCTACTGTGTGGATTGCAAAACATGTTAGTGCTTTTATACTGCAAATAATTCCACTTCAGATAGGAAATTTACACTCACAGTTGCTAAACTGTGATCCAAAAGCTCTCCTTTGCAGTGGACAGTGCAGGATTTGGCACTGCCTCACTGCTGCTTTCCAGAGTGAGATGCAGGGACGTTTTGTTAGTCCTTAAGGACCCCTTGAGAGGTCTGAAATGGGACATATGCTGTCTGAAGGTGTTTGCATAGGATCCTAGCAGTGTTGGTGGGGAGGGACATCCTCCAG
This sequence comes from Daphoenositta chrysoptera, assembly GCA_013397915.1. Taxonomy (NCBI): domain Eukaryota; kingdom Metazoa; phylum Chordata; class Aves; order Passeriformes; genus Daphoenositta; species Daphoenositta chrysoptera. The sequence continues at coordinate 206,775 of VZRO01003424.1, forward strand.
CTCCCCTCACGGCAGGACTGGCTGCTGTGTTGTCCTACTCTTTGGAAACCCCTAAGGATGAAGACTGCCAAAGTCATGTTACCTGTCCAAGAGCTGCACCATCTTCCTGGGATCCCAACAGGATAATAAATCCATGCCAGCCTGTCTGTGCATGTTGAGGACTTCCCAATGATTCTTTGGTCCAGTCCCTGGTGGATCAGGACTATGAACAAAGCACTTAACTCATGAAGCAGGATGGCAGTGGGCGGCCCCAGTAAAACCAGTGGGAAGACCCAGCCGTTCCGTTGCTCCCGTAGGATGATTTCCTTTAGTGGCTGTTCCTAGCTGCTGGTGGCCCCTTGCAGCCCCAGCCCTGCCCAGCCTGCAGGCTCTGCAGGACCATCTGCGGGGCTGGTATCGCTGCAAAGGGGAAGCTGCTGCTTGGTACAATGGCTTCGATGCTGAGAACCTGTTCCTTGCTCTGTGGCAATGGCCAGGCCCCTAGATCAGTGAATGTGGGATGAGGAGGTAATCTTGGCTTCTCCTGAAAACTGCCTTCATGGTTTCTTATGCCAGGATAGCACAGAAAAGCTCAAGCTTATATTGTGTATAACAACTCTGATGGGCCAGAGACATCTCTTAGCCAGTTTCTAGTGCACTCAGCTGCCACCGGCACTTTTCTCCATGACACACACAACTACTTATGCACTGTTGAGCTGTTAGTGCCCCTAATCCCTTTCCTCCCTGCCCCCCATGAATTCAAAAGTGGTTCAAAGGTTGGTAGAAGAACTTGACAATGTGTCTACCCCCAGGTCCTCTGGGACCTCAGTGCCTTTCCTAGCAAGGATGATCCCCTGTCCTTGAGCAGTCTGAGGACCTGCCCTGAGGCAGAGCAGCTCCTCAGGGATGAGCAGATCTGGTTGCCTCCAATCTTTGCCAGTCTTTTTTATTTCTAGTGTACATCCTTTGCTCTCTTTAGGTCCCTGGAACATCCAGAGCTTGAAACTTCATGCATGTGGATTTCTTAAGACGTAACCTTGGAGGTCCATGGTCATCTCTGCTGCCACTCTTCTTATCCCCTGAGTTACCACTTTGCCCTAGGGCTCCTGCCCTGTGTCCACTGCAGATTACATGGTACTTCCAGAGAGGTGGGGTAGGGCTAACAGCCCCAAAAGAAGCAACAGGGTGGTGGCAGCAGAGCAGATATGGGAAGGTTCTGATATGGGAGGGTGGGCCAGGAGCATGGATGGCATAAAGAGATGTGTTGCTACCAAGTCATTCACCGAATAGTTTCTTGTAGCTCAGTCACAAGTGAAAGCAAGGTGCCCCGAGCTGGTGAGGGTGTCCATGTTCCAGCACTGTGTGATTCTGCACAGCCCTAGAGACACCCTGGTCATGCAGGCGTCTGAAAACTGTATCGCGTATACTTTACTATGCAAAGGCATTGCTTGTGGAGGGGGGAAAACATATCAGGCCTAAAACATTGTTTTTGTTTTTGTGTCCCTCATTGCAAACAACACATTATCACAGAAGTACATAATATGCTGAGCTGGAAAGGACACAGCAGGATCATTGAGTACAACTCCTGTCCCTGCACAGAACACCACAAAATCACACCATGTGCCTGAGAGCATTGTCCAAACACTTCTTGAACTCTGTCAAACTTGGTGCTGTGACCACTTCCCTGGGGAGCCTGTTCCAGTGCCCAACCACCCTCTGTGTGAAAAACCTTTTTCTAATATCCAAACCTGCCCTGACACAACTTCAGGCCATTCCCTCAGGTCCTGTCACTGTCACCACAGAGAAGAGATCAGTGCCTGCCCCTCCTCTTCCCCTCATGAGAAGTTGCAACTGCAATGAGGTCTGTCCTCAGACTCTTCAGGCTGAACAGATCAAGTGACCTCAGCTGTTCCTCATAGCACTTCCCGTCAAGGTCCTTCCCCATCTTTATTTCCTTCCTTCGAACACTTTCTGAAAGATCAATGTCTCTTAAACCCAAAACAACACCCAGACCTGCCCCCAGCACTCGAGGTGAGGCTGCCCCAGTGCAGAGCAGAGCAGGACAATCCCCTCCCTTGCCCTGCTGGTGATGCTGTCCCTGATGCCCCCCAGGACACGGGTGGCCCTCCTGGTGCCAGGGCACTGCTGACTCATGTTTAACTTGCCACTGAGCAGGAGCCCCAGGTCCCTTTCCATGGCACTGCTCTCCAGCCTCTCATTCCCCAGTCTATACGCACATCCAGGGTTGCCCATCCCAGGTGGAGAAACTGAAGTGCTTAGAGCATGTTCAAAGAAGACCAAAGAAGCTGGCAAAGGGTCTAGAAATCAAGTCCTACGAGGAGTGACTGAGGGAGCTGAGGGTGTTTAGCTTGAAGAAGAGGAACCTGAGGGGACACCTTATTGTTCTCTACAGCTGCCTGATAGTAGACTGTAGACTGGTGAGGGTCCATCTCTTCTCCCAAGTAACAAGCAATAGGACAAGCGGAATTTACCTCAGATTGCTCTGCGGTAGGTTTAGGTTGGATATCAGGCTGCCCAGGGCAATGATGGAGTCACTGTTCCTGGAGGTATTTAAGAGATGTGTTGACATGGTGCTCAGGGACATGGTTTCCTGTTGGACATGGCAGTTAATGGTTGGATTTCATGGTCTTAAGGGCCTTTTCCAACCTAAATGATTCTATGATTCTATATTCTGGGCTGCTTGCAGGTGGTATGAAACATGGAAGAAAGGGTGGAAATCCCTGTCTGTTTCAATGCTCCACAGGAATTGGGTGCTTGCTCAGGCTGTGGCTAACTCAGCTTCTCACACCTACCATCTACTCAGTCACCCCAAAGCCTGTTGAGGGCTGATAAGTGACTCTTGACTCAGCAAAACATTGCATAAGACACTGCAGAGCTGGTACTGTCAATGTTTCTCCATTTCCTGTCTTCAACCTTGAAGGGAGCATTTGTAAAAGAAAGAGTCACTGTGCCCCCAGGTTCTTTAGAGGTGTTTAATGGAATAGATGGACTTTAAAATCTTACAGAGCTTGCACTTGCATCTCTCTGGAAGGAATCTAAGACACTTGTCTCTTGAGCGTAAATTACTTTAAATGCCAAGGAAGTGATTTCAGTATCCCACAGGAAAACTTTGGTAACGGTTAGCAATGTGGAAATTACAGGCCCCACCACCTACTTTCAAGTTGTCTATGCTCTGAAGCAGAGGGACTGAGAGTCAGAGTCTCGCCCACAGTGCCAGGGACATTGTGTCCCACAAGTACCAGCAATGCAGCAAACTCTTATTCTCCAGCAGAGCTCCCCCACAGATGTGGCCAAAACCTGCACCCTCTTTGCTGCAGAGGAATTTGTGCAAGTAGGTTAAACTTCCTGGCCAGTCTTGGCTGCATGAGCTGTTATAGCTGGACACTTTACAGCGTGCCAAGTGCTGCTTCCCTCCCCTTTCTCTCCACATTTCAGTTCAGCTAGCCCTGGGCCATTTTCACTGATGCATCCAGTTTCCTAGGTGAGGCTCTGGAAGATGTCAACTGAGTGTTTAGCAACCTGTGCATCTCCAGTGTCATAGACTCCTCAAATGTCATGGGAGCTGCTTGGCAGGGGAACATCACCAACCTTGGGTACATCTCACCATGCCCCCAACATGCTTTAACATACAAATATCCTAGGAAAGCTTTGTCCAAGGGACAAACACTCCTAGGGCTGGATCCTGTCATTGGTAGGACTGCTTTCACTGTAGACACAACACCAGGCTTTGGATCTATGTGTAAGTCAAAGGGAGCCTCAAGGGTATCTGTTCCCCCTACCTGGCAAGGCTATGGCAAAGCAATGTCCAGAGACCGACATATCCCTCCCTGCAGTCATGGATGCAGCCCTGTTCAATGTGGGCAGCTGGGGGAGCTACGCTGCTGCCACTCTTACAGAGTGTCAGGGCACTTCTTCCAGTTTTGTCTCACATGACAATGACAGAGAAGCAACTTGCAGGCTTGTCCTTCACTCCCTGACTTGAGGAAACTTGCCTGGTTGCAACACACTGCTCTGGGAATAGGACTACTCATTGCTCTGTGTGACAAGCTATGGTGCCTGTGAAAGCAGATAATCCTTTTCTTTCCCTGCCTTGACTGAAGCACGAAAAGATGAGAAACAGACAGATAAATTAAACTGGGAAAGCATGTGCAAAAGTGCAAATTCATGTGCATACTCTCTGGCACAGATCAGGGCATTGGAGGCATCTTGCTGTCCACCAGCTGCTTCCTGAGTCTCACCTGACCTTGCCAGACACAGATCTGCTGGGCTTCAGAGTCGGGCTCTCTGCACCAGGCTGCTCTTGCACAGGCCCTGAGGTCTGTGGTGGTGTTCAATCACTGCCTTCATCCTTCCCTTGGTCTGCCGCTTGCTTTTGAGCCACGTGAAATAAACAGCCAAATCCACAAGTCCCTGGGGAGGATGAGCATCTCCGAATTTGCTGTGTGTAGAGTCAACACTGACCCTGTCCTGTGGCTGCCCATGCTCTGACCTTGCAGGTCTGGCCTATTAGTCCGTGCTTTAGTTCTGCAGTTTTTGAATAAACACTCCACTTGGTGCTGGAGGCATGCGGTTTCCCTCTTCAGAAGAGCTTCTGGATCGTCTGTGTTGTTTTTTCCTAGCCTCTGCACATAAATAGTCGTGCCTCTCAGGGCATACGCAGCACACACGCTCTCTCAGGCTGCAGCACTCTGCTGGTGCAGCTCGAGCCTGGTGTGGGGCTGAGGTGCTGGTGAACCTTGCCCACCCCGGGGGAGAATGTGCCCCAGTTATGCACTGTGCTACGCTGGGCATAACCTTCCCCTCAGCCATGGCAGAAAACTGGGACAGAGCTGCCCAAATAAATCCTGCCTGTGGCTGAGTTGGCAGCAGCAGGAGCAGAAAACCTCAGGACAGAAGTGAGCAATACATTTGTGTTGTTCACCGTGGATGTGTTTTGGGGTTCATAACCCTGCCAAAGCCCTTTCCTGTGGTGTGGCAGGGGAGACAACAAGGTCTGCAGAGAAGAACTGGCAACACAAGAGAGTAGCACGCAGTCAGACCACCTCTTCCATACAACCTGGGGACTGGAAGGGGACAAACAGGCTTGCAGAGCCCTGGGACAAATGAGCAGGTGGTGTAATAGCAGCAGCTGTGGACAGGTGTCCTCTCCTCTGCAGAAGTGGCAAAGGTCCAGGAAAGGAAAACAGGAAATCAAAGCTCTGGACAACCCTGAGCAACTAGTCAGGCTAGGACTTTTCAACCTGGGAGAGAACTTTCTTAGGAGGATACAGCTTTTGATGACAGCAGTTGCCTGTGGGACAGAAAACAGTGGCTGCAATCCATCTGACTGAGAACAGCTGTTTTATCCTCCTCAATTCTATTTCCAGCTGCAGCATTAAATCTGTCAGCAGTGGCTTTGTTGTGCACTGTGGTGCTATGGGTGTCGCACCTGGTGGTTCCAGCAAGGTGCAGAACTGGGTGAGAGGGTGAATTCCAGCTGACCAAACACAATAGTCATGATACTGGCACATCTCCCAGACTCCGAGGATGGTCACTGACTTCAGGGAGCTCACTTGACCACACGATGGACCCTGGACTCATACTCAGATGCCTGCAAATGAGAGCTGTATAGGGTACTAATATAGTAGCAAGTCAGAGCAGCATGATCTCCTGTGGGTGAGCACAGACCTATCCTTGGAAGGTTTCAGTTCACCCTGAAGCACTCTTCAAAGCTGATCAGAAGTCTCAGCCAGTAGTTCTATAAAAATGCAAGATCTGGTGCGAGACTGAACTGAACTCAGGAGGGAAGTCCTGCATCAGTCGGTGCCCTCTGATCTCTGCCACTCTGAGCAAAGAGGGGCCCTTGCATGCCCGAAGTTGTATGGCCTTGTTGCAGGTGTTTGGTGAAAGATGAGTTGTGTCCATGTGCTAGAAGTGGGAAATGAAAGAGCAGAGTAAGCCCCAAAGACTGCTGATGCACACTGACATTGTTACCTTGGTGGGACTGAGCCCTGCCACAATCTCAAAGATGGCCCTGGCACCAGGAGCAACCTAGACCTGAAAATTCTTCAGTGCTGGAGCAAACATCTGGGATCCCCTGTGTTCATCATCTCCGCTCAGGCTCTTTTCATGCTCCCACGTGTTATCAGAGCTGATTGCTCTATGAAACAGACTTAGATAAAAAGCAGAATAACATCTAATATTACTATTTTAAATTTATATCGCTCTGGGAGCAGTGAAGCAGTTTACTAGGGAGCCAGGGAGTCATCTTCTCCTATGCCAGAGGAACTTTACTTTCTCTTCACTAAATTGCCTCCTAGAGAAAAAAAAACTGAGCTTGTTCAGCATCTTCTTCACCAGGGCTTGTGTGTTTCTTGCTACTCCCCCATGGCCTTTCTCACAGGAGTGTGGGTGAGATAATACTCTATGCAGAGCACCCTGGTTTCTTATGTGGATTTGATACTACTGTTTTGACTATGCACTTTTAGTAGCCCTTGGTGGGAACTGGCTTATGCTGTTATCCCCCCAGCCATGCATAAAAAAATGTGCTGTTGAAATAAGTTTGTGCATGTCATTTTATTATTCACCATAGGTAGCTTAAGTGTGCAATCAGCACAGAGCTCACAGGATCAAGTAATCACCTGTTTCTAGGCTCAGGAAAGCTATCAGAAAACTCAGGTATCTTGACATTCCCCATCTTTCAAAATCCGGATGTCTTGCCTGGTTTTCCTGAAATAATATAGGAAAAAAGAGTAAGAGATCAAAGAAACGACTCTGTGAGTCATACTTTGGCAGCATTCCATCAAGTGGAATGGAGCTGACTATTACAAAATTGACCTGCTCATTTTCCTGTCTAAAAAGCTGAAGTGACTGCAACATCCTGGCTCGTGGATGTGCCCTCCCAGGGCCTGTGGCACTGGTGGTGTGTCTGCAGCCCAACCTGCTCACAGCAGGGCTGTCCCTACCTTGAGGGTATGGTGGCCATGGCTCTATCTGAGCCCCAACCACCCCCTCCAAGAATGGAGACCCCCCTCACACCTCCGTGGTGTACCACCCATTTGACCTGGTGCCTGTGTCAAATTTTCCCCCTCGGGGGCTGCTGTTTGTGGCTGTTGCCCCATGTTGTGTCGCCTGCACCAAGAAGACTGTGGCTCCATCCCATCTGCAACTGCAGGCTGCTGCTGGATACCCCCAGGCATTCCCTTCCTCAGACTGGCTGGGTGCAGCTCCTCTGCACTTCCTTGCAGCTCTGCTTGACAAGCTGGTGATCCCTCCCCTCCTGCAGCCCAGCACAGGGTTTGTGTAATTTGCCATGCAAGTGCAGCCTGCCATGGCTTTTCCCAGGCTCTGGGGAGCCTGAATGACTGTACTTCACAAGCACCCAGTTTCAGACAGCCAAAATTAGACCCAGGAGGTCTCTGCCAAGGGCATGAGCTTACATTTTTTCCACACAGAGCTGGCATTCATTGGCATAGGTATTCCCATCGCTCCCACAGATGGGCAAGTACAGGAGGGGGCAGGCCTGCAGGTGAACCAGGTCTTCACACACCGGCTGGAAAGCAGAAACCACAGCGCGCATTTCAGTGCCACATCACCCATCTCTTCTCCCCAGAACACTCAGGCAGGAGCAAGTGCCACTGTCAACCTGGTTCCCTCTGTCTCAGGTGGAGCAGGGCATACCCACAGAGGAGCAGGGGCTGCTGAATCCCTCAGTGGGACTCGTGGCCTGGGCTTTGGTGTGGGTTTGGTGCTGGAATACCAGTTCCCATGAGGCTAGGGATGATTCCTGGGAAAAGTCTTTCTCTCAGGCACACCAGGCATACCCATCTCAAGCCATAAACAAGGAAAACCAGAAACCTCTTACCGTTCTCAGGCCACTCCGTTCATTCAGCTCTGCCCCTGAAACAGAGCAGAGACCCGTGAGCATGGCACACCTGGGCCTGACACCAGAAGCACGAGGTATTGACAGATCCAAAGGGAAGGCAGTATGACAGAGCCCACTCAGGACTGAATCAGCTCTGTGGGTTTCATGAGGGGGGATCAGTTTGCTCTGCATGCCACTCCCACCCCTCCCTGCCAGCAGCACAGTACACAGCTTCCATCCACAGCTGAGCTGGCTGGGGCAAAGCTGTGAATGGATGTTCCCACCCCCTAAACCCTCTCCCAACAGCCCTCTCTCTCAGTGTCTGGGTCAGAAGCTCCACAGAGCATCCAAGACATCTCAGGAAATGGGAAACCATGCAATGCAGCATGAGGCATGGGGTATCCTCAGAGGGATGAGGCTTGGTGATATTGCACAGCTGGACAACTATCACCTCTAGGGAGAGCAGCATTTGATGGGTTCCTTTTTCTCAGGCAAGCAGAGCAGCAGCAACAGTTCACAGCCCACCTGTGCAGTGCACAAACGTCCTGGGGGCATGAAGGCTCACACACAGGCAGCTGCAGGACCACCACTACCTCCACATAGGTAGCCATGGCTTTCCAGTGCCTACAAACAGGTGCTTCCCACATAAATATGCTGAGCACATAGTGTTCTTGCAAAGACTTGCCAGTTTTCCTGGAAGCAGGAACTATAGCAGCTGCCACCGCAGGGTACGTGCTGTTCTCCCAGGGCCTGGTTCCTGTTCACATTGTGGACTCTCTCCTGTCCCAGACCTCTCCCAAGTGCAATACATTTGATGAACCATCCTGTAACCTTTGCCACAAACTGCTAATAAGAAGGGAACAGTGTGTTTGTTCCAGTCCTTCTTCCTCACCATGCTGCCACTGTTTGTTTGCCCTCACCTCACCTCCTCTCCAAACCAGAATTTCTGGGTCTTTCTGCCCTATCATGCATTTCCGTCCATCCCATTGTCTATCTGTCATTCCCAACCCACCGCTGATGATCCAGCCTCCAGCAGCAGAGCAGATTTACCTCCAGCAGCAACAAGAGTCACCACTGCTGCCACCAGCAGCAGCAGCTCCCTCGCAGGCATGGTCAATTCAGGCAGACCTGCTCGAGCACCTTGCTCTGCTTGCGCCTGCCTTTATAGGGGAGGGCACAGCCTTATCTCAAGACTCTGGGAAAAGCAGCATTTTGATCCATGCTGGGAGCAGCTGGACTGTTGTCCTGGTTTGACGCTGGTTAGGCGACAAACACCAACGAAAACTATTCACTTACTTGCCTCTGCTAGCAAACTGGCTAAACACAACTGTACACCCAAAGGGATCACTTAGGCACTCTCAGGCATAAGATAAGCTTTCCCCTGAAGCTTCCCACTCGTCAGCTTCAGGTGGCAGCACCGGAGGCTGCTTTACCATCCCTCTGCGCTGTAGTCAGGTGCTGTGGTTTGACACTGGCCAAACACCAGGCACCCATGGAAGTCACTCACTCACCCTCCCCTGCTACAGCTGGGCAGAGGAGAGAAACGTTTAATGAAGGCTTCATGAGTTGAGATGAGGACCGGGAGAAAACACTCCAAGGGCAAAACAGGCTCACCTTAGAGGTACAGAATGAGTTTATTACTAACAAAATCAGAAGAGGATAATGAGAAGTAAAGTAAGACCTTAAGGAACACCTTTTCTTTCCCCCAATCTCTCCCTCCTTCCCACTGACAGTGCAGGGAGACAGGGCATGGGGGTTTGGTCAGTTTGTCACCCAAGATCTTCTTCCACTGCTTGGGAAGAGGAGCCTTCCCCTATAAGACCATGGGGTCCCTCTCACAGGAGGCAGTTCTCCATGAACTTCTCCAGTGTAGTTCCAATCTCACAACCTGCCAAAACTGCTGCAGTATGAATTCCCCCCACAGGCACACAGTCCCCCCAGAACTGCTGTTGCATGGGTCACTCTTCCATGGGGTGCAGTCCCCCAAGGACAGGATGCTCCAGCCTGGAAACAGCACCCTTCTCTCCACTGGGTCTCCCACAGAATCACAGCCTCCTCCAGGCATCCATCTCCCCCACGGGCTGTGGGTGGATCTCTGCATCCCCCGTGGATCCCCACGGGCTGTGGGTGGATCTCTGCATCCCCCGTGGATCTCCACGGGCTGTGGGTGGATCTCTGCATCCCCCGTGGATCCCCACGGGCTGCAGGGGCACAGCTCCTTCACCATGGTCTGCACCTCGGCCTGCAGAGGAATCTCGGCTCTGGTGCCTGGAGCACCTCCTCCCCCTCCTTCTCCACTGACCTTGGTGTCTCCGTGTTGTTTCCCTCACATGTTCTCACCTCCTCCTCTGCTCTGGCTGGAATTAACACTGTGCACCCCACTTGGTTTTGATTTTCTTCTTAAATCTGTTATCACAGAGGCATTGCCATCATCTGTAATTGGCCCAGCCTTGGCCAGCAGCATGTCCATCTTCAGAGCCATCAGCCACCGGCTCTGCCAGACATTGTGGAAGCTTCCAGCAGCTTCTCACAGAAGCCACCTCTCTGGCCCCCCCTACTACCAAAAACCAGGCCATGCAAAACCAACACATCAGGGCTGGTCAATGCTGCCCTTCTCTGCCTACTGCAGCCAGCTACTTCTGAATGTATCTCACCCAAACCATTCCTTCAGCTTTGCAGCTGCTCTTCTTCATACGTGACAGGTATCTCCACTTGAGTTGTGAGACTAGACATAGAAAAGCCAGGAAATTCAGGCTGATTTGGGTGGTGGCATGGTGACATTATACCATGATACCTAGCCTGGTGGATACTCAGCTGCCTGATGCACTGGTCAGGATTCCAAACACAACAGGAGGCCTGTCACCATGCTGCAGCAAGCCCACACAGTCACTGGGTGGGATGGGACAGGCTGGGGATGCAGGGGGTCTGAAGGGTACAAAATTCTGCTGCCTGGCAGCAGGGAGCTGCAGGTGCAGTCACTGCCTATACTCAGAGGAGCCACATAGTCAGAGGTGGTTTAATACCTTACTACACTCATCACCTTGGCTGCAGATGAGATCAACAGAACAAAATTATCTTTATCGTAAGATTCAGTGTGTTGGAAGGGGGCTGTGTGCATGGATACCCAGATTAAATACACGGAGGTGGCACACAGAGCAGGGAGGGGACAGAGATGCTGGAGATGATCCTCAGTGGTAAGAAACACCATCTTTTCAACAAGCATCATGACCCCAGAATATCCCAGCTGCTTTGCCTGCAAGACTGGATGCTTGACTTCAGTGTGAGCATCATTATCTGCTCTTTCTCAGAAGCTCAGTTTTCTACATCTGTCCCCACTTTCCTTTGGTGAAACAAAATCAGTTGGTGAAGGGTGAAGGATGGGAAAGAGGACCACTGGTCATAAAGTCAGTGTAAGACCAATGTCGACTAAAAACTCCTTTGGGTCAGACTTGCTGAAATGAGGTCTGGGCCAGAAGGGACAGAGAGTCACCTTCCCCAGGAGAGCAGCTGGGATGAATCATGTGTACAAGGGGTGAGCAGGGGGTAGGTGCCCTACAGAAACCACCAGCAGGCTGGGAGAGCTCCAGATGCACGGAGCTCACACATTTGCTGAGGACCTGGCTATGACTGCGCTTAGGCTGTTTCTTCCCCAGAGGAAGGTACACACTGGCCCTGCTTGTCTGAGACAAAAGGGGACAGCTTGAGCATCCCCTATGGCCAGAGAGGAACGAGCTCTGCAAGAGGCTGCTTACCTCCTTCTATTGGAGCTCCATCCACGCAACTCAGCAGGGCTGAGACCAGGTTTTGGGAAGCGGGAATATAACCAGCTCAGGGTTCCCCTTGCAGAATCATTCCTCTGCTCTGCCAAGGCAGCTGTGCACATGTTTTATATTCCCTCTTCACGGAGTTTACACAGTTCAATAACCTTTAGCTTTCATTATTATTCCACTTTGGAAATCCCTCAACTAAAGTAAATATTTAACTGCATTAGCAGTTGTTCCCAAGGCACATGGGGTCCTGTTAGTCTTGTTTAGTCTAGTACAAGGGAGGCCAAGGGGGATCTGATAGCAGCCTATAACTGCTGGAAGGGAAGCTGATGGAGCCAATCTCTTTTTGGTGGTGCCAGATGACAGAATAAAAAGCAATTGTCACAAACTGTAGCCTTGAGATGATCAGGTCACGAGTCAGGAAAGAAGCCTTAGCCCAGAGGGTGAACAACCCAAACCAGCAGAGAGGTGAGACATGTCCATCCTCGGCGGGACATGTACCTGACCAAGCCCCGCTGTGCACAAGGTTTGTTGGGTGAGCCCTGAAGGGCCCTGCCACCAGCAGGTTGGGTCCATGGGACAAGCAGCTGTCAGTCTCCAGCACAGATGGATATATATCCTTAGATTCTTGCAAATCTGGTCCTAGCCAACACTCAACAACATGAATAACACAGAGGCCCCTCCTGCAAACTCCTCACACACCAACACGCTTCACAACTCTCGATGAGGGCTATCTTGGGCCTTTAAAGTCTTCTTCAAAGTTTTTATTACCAAGAAAAACATCCAAATGCTGATCGCAATGCCTCTGGTACCACCTCTGGTGCCTCTGGTTCCAAGCATGGCCTGGTTCTTTGGGCATGCGAGCAGCAGTGCAGGAGCAACAGGCTGGGCTCTGCTGCTGGGACGTATCATGTGCTCCAAATCACTCTCCTTGGATAGAGTGTGGCAGGAAATGTCTGCATCCCCTCTGTGTTGGAGGCAGCAAGGTCAGTGGTGCTGTAACAAAGCTCTTGGCTGATATAAGGCTTGATCTTCCTCCACCTCATTCCTCAGCAGTGTTTAAATTCCTGCCTTCACAAAGCAAATTAAAATGATATGCTAAGAGATGAGAAAGGGTAAATGACCTCTTGCAGACTAGTTTTGCTTTTTCAAGCTTTTCTGCCAAGCACAAACTTGCAACCCCTAATGAAAGCCCTGCCTACTATACCCCTCGAAGAAGAGGTGGGGAAATTCTTCCTCAGGTGGGGCAGGAGGTTTTCTGGTGGCTGCTTTCCCTCACATAATCTACGCAGCTCCAGCTGGCTCTGCCATTTTCTCCCTGTGCTTTCACCAGCAAGATGGTGATGTAGAAGGCTTCAAGACATAGGATGGGCAGATGTGAAGGCTCTGGGCTTGCCTGAGGAGCTGGAGACCTAATCTCACCACCAGCAAGTCACGTAAACTCTGCTGGAGACAGTGGCAACAAGCAAGGAGACTTCTACTTCCGAAACCAATCTCAGGCCTGCTCCCTCGCAGCGCTGCCCCTGCCTTTGTGCTTGTTGCCACACTCGCAGCGCCCATGGGCCACCTCCACGCGCTCATCCAGGATTGCTCATCGCATCGTGAGCCCTTAATACACCTCTCCCGTCCTGGGGGGCTGCAGCTCTGTTTGCAGGCTTTCCACCTGAGTGGGCGCAGATGGCAGCTGGCCAGACCGGATTGCATCACATCGCTCTTGCCCCACGTCTGCCTGGTGGCCTTATCGGTGGTGTGGCCTTGGTGTCGTCACCACTCCACCCAGCACCTGCCGTTTCCTTGCTCTTATCTGTTGCCTTTCCTGGATTTCATGGCTGTTTTTGGTCTTCCCGCATTCTGCACCCACACTGATATTTTAACACTTGTGCTGCTGCTCCTCCCAGGGCTTTGGTGTACCAGCAGACGCCACAAGTGCTGCAGTACCCTGAGAGCAGAGCGCTGCCTTGCTTGTGCAGCCCAAACCAGAGCCCACCATCTACCCTCCTGTTGCACGATGGGGCAAGGCAAAAAAAGGAGGGCAAGCGCCATGCTTATTTTCATCTATAGCTCACTCCCTGCATCTAGATGGTTTTTATAGAGAGGAGAACAGTCTCGGTTCTGTTCCTCTGACCACTCTGAGGTCTCCAGACAAGTAAGAGAGAGAAGAAGCAAATTGTTCTCCTTTGTATGAAAAAAACCCCAAAACAAACCAAAAACCAAAACCAAAACCAACAGCAGAAATGCAAGTGACCACCAGAAGTTTGCCTTTGGATATACCATGGATTCAAAACCCAACACCTGAAATCTCCCTCTGTAACTGGGGCAGGGACCAGCCATCACCACTTCCCAGCAGTTTTGCCTGACTTCCTGGATTCAGATCACACCTTTGGTCACCTTCCTCCTTTTTATTACTGTGAATAAATTTTGCAGCATGTCAGGCAATGAGTAGGGCTCATTATTTCTTTTGCGACAGAAAAATTTTGCTGTGACACTGTCAGCTGTGAGAACACAAGACGGTGAGTACACAGACTAATCCTGCCTGCTGACACTCTCACCCAGATGCAGGCTGGGCCAAGGTGGCATCAATCTGGAGAAGACTAGAGCTTCCTGCCAAGCCAGGCTGTCCACTGGACCTCAGAAGTGCAACAGCCTAAGGGAGTATCCATTGCACATCTCCTTCCCCTGCTGCAGCTTATGGCTGTAGCTGGGCAGAAGTTGCTGCAACTTGCCCTGATCCAAGGGCACCAGCTTCTCTTCTCCCTTCTGTTTACCTCTGCCTGTTCAGACCTCTGTTCTGCCAGACACGCTTTAAATGCATCTGCAAATGCTCTGCAGCTCCTTGACAGCTTAAGGATGGCCTTGACCTGCCTTTTCCCACATGCTCGCACTTGAGGGCTGGCTGACCAAATCCCGAGTGCAGCAGATAAAACAGCAGAAAACCACGGATTTACTCTTTGCCCCATAAAAGCTTGGCACAAGGCACACCAAGCCCCAGTGCTGGTGCCAGGGATGGGACAAGGCTGTGTGGCTGGGCCGGGTAGGCAGAGCTCCCTTGCTGCTGCAGTACTGTCCCCTCCTGCTCTGAGCTGACACAGATAACCCGGATGCTGGCAGCGGTGGTAGGCATGCTGTTCCCAGCATACTGATGTTCAGTCTTTTTATCTGGGAACTCACACCCACTGTAATGTACAAAAAAAAAAGACATTTCTCAGTCTCTTTTTCCCTGGAGCTTGTTTCTGAATGAACAAATCTGTACTAGGCCCCAGTTTTTTATACCTCCTGAGAACAGTGTTGCTAATTCCATTTTGTGTGGGACTGAATGCTGTCATTACCCTGCATTTAGCACCGTGCTGGTGAAAAATGGGTAGCACATATGACAGCTCTCCCCTTCAAGGTGACAGCTGCTCTTGGTGAGTTTTTGTGGAGGAGGTCCCTTGACTTTTCCAGGAAAGGCCTGGTCTTCCCAGTCTGCAAATTGCCAAAGTCCCTGAAGATACGCCAGAGTGAATTGGTGTAATAAGGGACACAGTGTAAGAGAATCAGGGAGGTCTTTCTTTTTGTCCTTGCATTTTGAGGGGATGTTGTTCTGTGATGCTGCATTTGCATAGATCTTCGACAGCAGCGTCACCCAGTCATGCCTGGCCACCCTTCCACATTCCCACTGGTTAACGTTCACATGTCTCCACTTTCTCCTACACATCTGCAGGTGCATCATCCTCATGAAGAAAAAACGGGGAATAAAACGCTCTTTAGCGTTCTGTTTATCCAGTGAATGTGCAGGCACACACACTGCTCAGCACTTCCCCATTATTTAAGTTGCCAGAGAAGGAAGATGCTGGTTTACACATAGACACTAAGAGCAGAAATGTGTGTCCTTGATGCTGCCTGCAACTTCTGACTTCAGAGCCCACCTACTGTGCAGGTTTAATTTTTTCCAAATGACCTATTAACTACTTGGGTGTGTATGAATTAACACCAGGAGGGAGCCACAACAAATACCACTGAACAGAAGGGCACCATCACCCTCAGTGAAACCCATGGTGTTTCTTGAAACACATTCCTGCAGCCTTTGCTTTCATTTCTCTTAAAAGGTGTAGAGGGAACTTTCTGGCCTCTGAGATATCTCATTTGCATTGTGATAGCGATACCCTCTGTTAACTCACTAAGCTCTGTTTTTCACTCCCACACTGCGATAATCTAGATGTGTGCTGGCAGATCAGAGCAGGACTACAAGTATTGAAAGCAGCTTACTCTTGAGTAGCCAGATATGCAAAGTTTCTCCTTCAGGAACCGTCAGGCAAAATCAGCTCAACAGTGGCAACAAACGCTACCTTGGAGCATAACTGCTATTCCAGATTGTGCTCCAGAAAATACACTGTCCAAGGGTCCAGCCAGGTCCTGGTACCTCTGGAGAGATGCTATTCTTGCTGCTGTCTGTCCAGAGAGGCAAAGCAGTGCATAAAGAAGAAATGCACTGCTGATAGGCACAAAGGCTGAGCGCCCTTATAATGAATGGATCTGTGTGATTTGTATATTACATATCTGTGACAAATAACCAGGCTGTATCTTAGGCACTACAGGAGGAGCCACCCAAACCAACCAAAGATGAGCATGGAACTGGGAAAGTGCAGCAGTAACCAAATCCGAGCTGGCTTTGGAGCCAGATTTTGGCAAGGCCCATTTAACCTTATTATAATGATTAGAAAAACATGTGTATGACACCAAAAACGCCAAAACAGATAAAGAAAACGTTAAGATTAAAAGCTATCGAAGACTGTAACTAAGAAATGGTGGAACTTTGTCTTCACTGGGATGAATGCAGCTGCATGTACAGAACAAGTCTTCTTGCCTGGTGATGAGTTTCTCTGCAGAGGAAGCTATTTTTTTCTCTTGTTCTCCTCAACCTACACACAACCAAAGCTTTGCAGGCACCTCCCTTTGCTCTGGCAGGCCTGACTCTATGCCTTGTGCAGAAGATTATTGTCACTTCACTTCTGAGGCTAGCACACAAAATGGGGCCTGAGACATGGGGCACAGCTTAGCATCATGTGGTTGAAAAGATCCAGCTGTTACAGGACTGCATACAACTGAGAGGAAAGGGGGAATAAGCCTGCTAGGGCTGGGTAAGGAGGTACAAGCTCATGCGTCTTTCCTGTCACAAGTACGGGACACCTTCAGTCCACAACAGGACCGCCAGCACCATTCAGGAGGCAAGATTAGGATTAGGTGCTGGTCTATGTCAGCACTCACTTAATCGAGGCTGCCTGGGACCCTTCCCAAATTGCTGCACTGTGCAAAACCACCCCACAAAAACAGTTCAGTGCTGGCAGCAGAACTGTGCAAAAAGACTCCCAGGTTTGTAAGATGATTCAAGTTTCTTTGTTCAGGTCTCCAGGTGTTAATTTCAAGTAATGATCATTGCAAATTGCAGACAAAGCTTGTGGCCTGGTCTCTCATGAGACTTCTTCCCATGGAGACAGTGCTGCTCCTGATTTGACTCTTCTGGGCTCCCAGCAAAAGGCAGCTGGATGTTGTGATTGGATCTCCAGAGCTTTCTGCTTCTCTTTACTTGTTCCTTTCTGTCTGCCTTGCCTGCTACCTGTCCCTGCAGATGAAGTCAGCCCTTCCCAATCCTCCTCTTAAACCAGCACCTTGGCAGAAGAGCTCCTCAGCGCACGCAGGAGCAAGCAGTGACCTTGTGGAGCAGGATTCCAGGAGCAGGGGCCTGTGCTGGGACACTCAGGCTCATGTCCCCGCAGCAGGGTGACCTGCAGGCAGCACGGAGCCGTGCCCGTGCCTCGGGGCCCTGCCCTGCGGAAGTACACTGCTCCACACTGCTGCCACAACAGCGCTAGGAAAAAAACAGGACTGTGCCTGAATGGTGCGGCACTGCGCAGCAGGGATGCCGCCCACCCACCCACACAGCATGCCCCAGAGGCAGCGAGCGAGAGACAGACACTGGAGATATCCCTGGGCTTCTGCAGGCCTTGAAGGGAGCAATAGGAAAAAAAACATAGAATGATTTGGGCTAAAAGGGACTTATAACAGATTATCTAGTCCAACATCCTGGCATTAAGAAGGAGACCTTTCACTTGACCAGGTTGCTCTAAGTCCCATCCAAGCTGGCCTTGAACAGTTTCACAGATGGAGCATCCACAATTTCTCTGGGCAACCTGTTCCAATGTCTCACCACCGTCACTGAAAAAAAAAATTTCCTCATGTGCAGTCTAAATCTACGCTCAGTTTAAAAGCCTTTTACTCCTGTAACTACAGGCTCTGATAAAAAAATAAATCTGTCCCCATCTTTCTTATAATACCCCCTTTAACTATCAAAAGCTCTCCTATCTCCTATCCCTTTAGTTACTCCAAGCTCTCCTTGGAGCTGTCTCTTCTCCAGGCTGAACAACCCCAACACTCTGAGCCTGTCCTCATAAGAGATGTGCTCCAGCCCTCTGATCTTCTTCATAGCCTCCTCTGGACTCGCTCTAAACAAGTCCATGTCTTTCTTGTTCTGGGGACCCCGGAGCTGGACACAGCACTCCAGGTGAGGTCTCAACAGAG
This sequence comes from Daphoenositta chrysoptera, assembly GCA_013397915.1. NCBI lineage: Eukaryota > Metazoa > Chordata > Aves > Passeriformes > Daphoenositta > Daphoenositta chrysoptera. The sequence continues at coordinate 224,940 of VZRO01003424.1, forward strand.
CAGAGCAGAAGCAGAGAAACACCTCCCTCAACCTGTTGGCCACGGTTCTTTTTATGCAGCCCAGGATACAATTGGCCTTCTGGGCTGCAAGCACACTCTGAAATAAATAAAGCCAAAACAAACTCCCGATATAATTTGTCTGGGTCACTCCATTTTTGATACTAAGGAGAGCTATACTTTATGGAAAGCTATCAGACCACTTCAATAGGTCCTGTAAATCCGAGAAACAAAGATGTCACAGAGGGTGTGTGTCCCCCAGCCCACACCGCTGGAGAGGGAGCATATTTCTGTCCTGCTGGCACGCCTGGAGGCAGCATGAGAGAGCTGCAGGGGATTTTCTGGGGAGCTGCGCAGCACAGCACCCAGGCTCCCCGCCAGCGCCCGGGAGCACGGTGCCAGCAGAGGGCACCTGCGACCCGGGGTACCCCTGGCACGGACCCCCACGCACCGCAGGGTGCACGGCTCTGCTGCCACCCGCCACTCTCCGAAAGCCCTCTCCACCTGGCTGGGCCCCACGCCTTGACATTACCTTCCGACCTCTCCTCTTGCCTCCTTCTTGCCCAAGCAGTGCACATCCCAGGCACCCCTTTCATGCCCTGGGGATGGGCACGGCATATTTTTTGCTCTTGTGAGTGACCTGGGGCTGTGGGCTTCATTCCAGGACAATCCAGGTCTGCTCACACATGTGGGGCCCGCTCTTGTCCCACAGATGCTCAGGGCTGCCACAACCACACTGAAGAGCAGAGTCACAAGCCCAAATTCCCACTCTTCCTGGAGAAGCTGACATGATGCATGCTGAGCTTGGAATAAATGGAGGTGCAGTTGGGCTGTCCTCCCTGGCCACCTTCAACTCCACAAGACCACACACACAGATGGGCCATGTTTTGCTGTGGGGCAGCACATTTTCATGTGGATACATCCCTGCAGTGCTGGTGGTGACCACACGCTGCTCTTCAGGTGAGGGGTGGTTGCCCAGTGGAAATACGTGATGCTACCGGTCTGGCCAAAATACTGACCCCAGCACAGACCTGGAAAGCTGGAAACTAATCCTTCCATGAACTGCCTGACTGAGAACCCCCCCATTTGATTCATAGCCACACCCTTTCCTGGATTGTGCCATGCTCCTTGAGAACTTTGCTTTTCTTCTAAGAATGTGGAGCTTGTAACTTCCTTCTTCTTCCTCATACTTCGATGCCTAACAACAAATGTCTTACCACATTACCAGTGAACCTTCACTCTGTTGAGCCCTGACGGCTTGTTTCAGCAGGTATTTTAGATGTTTACAATCTCTTCCGACTGCCAAGTTTGATTAAAATCAGACTTACAAGTCATTAGGCATGATGGATGGACAGATGTATTCATGTGTAGCAAAGCATTATAGCCAGGTGGTAATTTTTTTTTAGGCAGAAAAAGACTAAAAATTAGCTTTGCCAAAAAAGAACATCACCAACATGATAAGGTTGGAGCAGACTATGGTGTGACTGGAAAACTGAGATCTCCAAGGCCTCCTTCCAGGTTGGGCTGAGGTGTAGATTGCAATGCTGGAAACCTGGAGAGGGCTGACATGCAGTGTGAGCACCCAGACCTTGCACAAGCACATGATAATTTTTATTTTTCCTGTAAGGCCTATATTTCTCTTTCCTCATTCATGGGTTCAATAGGACACCTTACCTCTTTACCAAAAATAGGAGTGCCGTTACCTGCTTGGATCTGTAAGTCTATGTGCCGGTTTGGCCAAAATGTAAAGGAGAAATATCCTCCGAGGAAAAGGCAGGGTACCACCACCCCTTCCCCCACCACCAGGTTCGGGGAAAA
>VZRO01003424.1:229686-281536 GCA_013397915.1 Daphoenositta chrysoptera
GTGCGCCCGTGGGCGCTCTCCCCGCGGCGCCCCGGCGTGACAGCGGCGCGGCTGCTCCCGCGTGTGCCGCCGGCGGAGGGGGATTGTGGGAGAATCCCCGGGGAGCCGGTGCGCGGCGGGAGCGCGGCGTGGATGCTGCCCCGGGCACGGCAGCGGCGAGCGGAGCCCCGTCGCGCTCGGTGGGAAGCGCTCCCACCCCGCCCGGCTAGGTTTCTTTCTGGTTGTCGTCGAGGTTGGGTAATTTCCTCTGGGAACTCTACCCAAAATGCTGCTCTTGCGCAATGCCGCGGGAAGGCTCAGGAGGGCTGTTTGCGCTGTGCAGGCTTTTCGCAGCCTTTCTGTGTCCGCGGACCTGCTGAATGAGCGGCACGGGTTTAAAATGGGCTGTGAGGCAGGGTCATGAGTACCGTTGTTATGCATCCCAGCGGCGCTTTCCACGTATTTGGTCCTGTGATGCAGTACCGTGATACGTGGCAGCCTGGCGTGTGTTTTATCTGCACTGGAGCTGGGCTCCCCATAGGCCTTTTCCAGGACCGCTTGGGTGCTGGCATGCTGGCAGGATCTTGGCGGGTTTGCAGCCTGGTGGTGGTCTCATTTTTACTATGTGATGACCTGGACCTGTTTTGATCTGCTGGCTTTGTCACAAGGCAGAGTTGGGGACAAGGAGAATTTCAGATTTTTTCGTCCCATTAAAAGGCTCTGTCACCAAACTTGCTGCTTGTAACTGCTGCTCCTTGAACAGACACTCCTGTGGTGTAGGTAGGTGACCTGCTGGCATCTCAGCTGACAGTAGCTTGGCCACACCTTGGGCTAGAGGATGGATCATCTCCCTCATCCACCAAGTTTGCCATTTTAGCATGAGTGCCTGTGTTACCAGAGATCACAACAGGGGAAGAGACTTCAGAGGAGCTACCTGTGGTTTTCAGTTTACGAAACCGATACCAAAATTTATCGTTTCTCTCGGTGCTTGCTGGTCAGCTGTTTATGGATCAATGCATCTGAATTACAAATGACTGGTTGGTTATTTTAGGAAGGTGGTTTTGAGGTTGCTAAAAGAAACTGTCCTGTGTTTTGCGTTTTTGTTTTTGATTAGTATCTTTCACTTTTTTTCCCCTACATCACTTCAGTTGAAAGTGGCTGTGCAAGCCTGTCCTCAGAGAGTGGATGTGGGAACACTTTATGAATATGGCTTTGCTTTGAATGGTCTCCACTTAGTCTGATCCTGTCAGGAGTGAGTCATGTGCTCTGGAAATGCCTGGAGTTTAGAGAAATGCTCTTAGTGACCCCAAGATTCAAAGTGTTATTGGAGTTAGTCGCTGAAGGATCATTTAAGATACTTTAAATCATCTTTGTAACATCTTCAGTGTAGTTCACTGAATCTGCCAAAGGCCATATGAAGCTGCTGGTAGTGGTTACAGATGGTCAAGAGCTACAGAGCCACGTAAAAAGCAGCTCTTTACAATAGAGTAGGCAAATGTTTTCTAGCTGTGTTACCTTCAGTACCTGTGGGGTGGTGCAGTCACATGGAGCCTGGCACCGTCACAGCATCAAGATTTATAGCCAGCATGTAGGTGACAAACTGTTTGTTCTTTTTTTCCCCTGTTCTTTTCAGATTTTGGTAGCAAACAGCATTTGTAAAACAATTGTGTCGTGCCTCACATGTTGGTCAGAGCTGAGTCTGCCCTGATCAGCATCTCATGTGTCTCTAAGGCCACTGAGAGGTGTAGAGTGGTGTGCACTTCGTGGGCATTTCTGACATTTAGTTTCCCCACCCAGAACTCAGAAGTCCTCCTTTTTGAGCTCAAAACTCCCTTACCAAGATGAACATAAAAAGCAGGAACCATCCCGTGATTCCTGTATTCCCAAAGCCATGGGGAAGTGCGCTGATGGGAACAGGTAGCTCCAATAGCTCAATTTGTTCAACATAAACCAAAATACATAATTCTATTTTTTTATTTCTTTCCTGCTTGCCCCTCCCCCATCGTTGTTGGGAAGCATGTGATGACTCACACAGGATATGTGTGACTGAACTGCTCAGGCTTTTTGAATGGTAAAATAGCCAGGTACTCATTTCAGAGGCCCACAGTTTTCTTCCTAGCAGTCTTTAGAGAGTAGTTTACAATCCCTGCTGTCTGGCTCTGCAACAAATGCATTAGCTGAATGAGGTTTAATCTCTTACGAGAAGCTGCCAAATTTTAAATGTGCTTTTATGGTTCACTTGCCATTATTTATAATTTAAAAGAATAAATCAGGACTGGGCTAATACTGTAATTCAGCTTTGAGTTGAAAGTCCTTAACAGCTATGAAATTCTCTAATACAAAGTAATATAAGCATTTTGGATTTATGCTCCAGTTTAGAGCTGCGTGCCAATGAGTATCTTCAACAGGGTATCAAGAAGCAGAGCCTGCTTGCTGCAGTAAAATTTCAAGAATTCCGAGAAATTATGGCTTCTGTGAGAAGCCTAAAAGCAAGTAAATCCAGGTATTTCCTGTAGGTGTCCATTCCCCAAATTGTTGCATTCTTTAGGAGCTGCAGAACAGTATCGTGGTGTTGGTTTTGGTTGGGTTTTTTTTTAATAAAAAATTCTCTGTAGAAGTACTATGTGTGTTGGCCTAAGGACTTTCCAAACAGTCAAATGTGTTTCTTCTACCATTTCCATGTGGTTTTTGTACTTTGGTGTTGGGGTAGTTACATGCCTCCTGGTTTAAGGAGGGTCACAAGGGGTCAGATGCTTTGGCTGTAAGACCTCTTTCCAAAAGAGCTCATATTAAAGCAGCCAGAAGTCTGCAAAAGCAGAATTTCATGGACGGGCTTATTTGTATTTCTGGGATGTCATTTTCAAGTCCTGCCCAGCAGAGTGCATGTGTTTATGGAGGTTATTTTAGAGTACAGCTGTCTCCCTAGCCATTTTTGACCCCCATTTAGACACCAGGTGTGGCTGGGATGGCAAATGTAAAAGATGTGCTCTTGCCCTTTTTGCCATGAGCATCTTCAGGGAAAGTTCATCCAGGTGTGCTAAATATTGGAGTCAGGTGTCTGTCTTAATAGCTTTTCATGCCCAGATTTCAGCTTAGAAAACCCATAAACCTAATAAACCTGAACACTAATAATTAAAGGATATTGACAAAAGAAAAATGTAGGTTAATGTATGAACCAGTGAATTATCCAAAGGATAAACCATTAGAGATGTACTCATTTTCACTAAGGTTTAAAAATGGCTGTTTCCTAGGATGTCATAGAATGATGTGGGTTGGAAGGGACCTTAAAGATTATCTAATCACAACTCCCTGGCATGGGCATGCACACCTGTACCTAGACCAGGTTGTTCAGAGCCCCATCCAACCTGGCCTTGAGCACTTTCAGGAACGGGGCATCCAAAACTTCCTTGTGCAGCCTGTTCCAGTACCTCACCACTCTCACAGTAAAGAATTTTTTCCTAACATCTAATCTAAACCCGTTCCACTTAAAAGCCATTGTCCCTCGTCCTGTCACTATCTTGTCAGAAGTCCCTCTCCAGATTTGTTTTCTCTCTAGAGCCTTGTCCTCTCCAACCTGAACAGTCCCAACTCTCCCAGCCTGTCTTCATAGGGAAAGTGCTCCACCCCTCTGACCATCTTCGTGTCCCTCCTCTGGACTCACTCCAACAGGTCCCTGTCCTTCCCGTGCTGGGAGCCCAGAGCTGGATGCAGAGTTCCAGGTGGGGTCTCACCAGAGCAGAGCAGAGGGGCAGAATCCCCTCCCTCCCCTGCTGCCCACGCTGCTCTGGATGCAGCCCAGGACACGTTTGGCTCTCAGGGCTGGGAGTGCTCATGGCTGGGCCATGTCCAGCTTGTCAGCCAGCACCCCTAAGTCCTGCTCCTGGGATCTTGGGCGTACAAGAAAAAGAACTGTTTCTTTGAGATGTCAGAGTTCTGGATATAAACTAGTGCTTCCCACTTCTATGTTAGTGAGGCATGCTTAAAAAAATAAGGATTGAAAAAAAAGTCCATTGGCCAGCTTGTAGGTGAGCAGCAGTCATTCAGGGAAGGGAGGACCTATGGCACAGGCTATTTCTTCATTGCACTGCTTCTGATGCCTGTGTAGTCAGTACAAGCAGGTGCTCTAAACTGTTGATGCTGAAGATAAGTGGTGGGGGTCTCCTTGATGCTTTGAGGTAGCCTGTAAAATCGGTGGTGATGCTTAGTGCCTGTATTACAGAAGAGATTAGAGGTTATGTGCTGCCTGAGATTGAATTAATAAATAATGTAGTTTGAGGCCCCTGTATATGAGGACATCATGTGGGCAGAGGCAGAAGATGTTTTACCACTGGCAGAATCCTAGCAGGGCAAAACTGGGGCAAGAGGGTGAAAGCCGAAGAGATGCTAAACTCTCCATTTTTCAGGAAGGCTTCTAGTGGTGACAGTGCTAGAGGGATTTGGTAGTTTTGGGATGCCTGGGGTCTGGTCATCCTGTCACATTAATTTCCTGCAGTCATGGGTTCTCCTCTTGCTGTGGGGAGTTTCTGCCCCAGGAATTGGAGGCCTCTGAATCTGTGGGGTTACTTGCAATACCAGGCAGCAGAGACAACATTTGCTTTACACGTAGCATCTCCCTTTACTCTCTGGACCTGCCTTTTTTTTTAACCTTTTTCATATAGCCAGTCTCTGCTCCTTCCTGCCTGCTTTGATGCTGGAGGCACTGCTTTGCTCACAGACACAAGCTGGAGTTGTGCTGTGTCCCTCTGCTGCCTTCTTTTGAAAAAGTAAAACAGAGACTCAGAGAAGAGCATGGAGAGGGCAGGGGGAGGGGGAGCTAACACATGAATCAGTTTGCTCCAATTTAAGCTTTCTTGGCTTCAAAAGAGGGTTTGAGAAACTGTTAAACTTCTCCCTAGAATATGCTTAAGATGTTTGGCAGGGAGCAGATGTGTGATCCTGGCAACACCACCGACAGCTCCACAGCTATCTATCTGTGTGGCTGGGAGCACATCATACCTCTGAAGCACAGGCTTTCTTGGCAGGCAAGGGAGCAGCTTCTGTGAGGAGACTATCCCTAGCATCCTCTTATCTGGTCAAAGTGGAGGTCAAGGAGTGTTAATTAGGCTTGCAAAGTAACTTGCAAAGGTACTGTGCCGTGGTGGAGAGCAGTTGTTTCAGGGCCACAGCACAACAGATGGAGGAGAAAAGGAAAGTTTTCTGTCTCATGCATGTTGTGTTTTACAACATGCTTGTTTCTCTGCCAGCATTGATCTGAAGCAATAGCTAGCTTCTTTGGAAATTAGGCCAAGTTTGTGTTTGGAAAGAGACAGATAACTTGCAGCTTCCAAAACGGCGCTTGGACGCAGAATTCAGTTCAGCTCTTTAACTTTCCTCCTCTGGTGTGGAGCATCTTACTCTGACTTCATTCAGCAGACAGGGGACGTGTTCCCTGTCCTGAGGGCCGTCCCCTCCCCAGAGGGCAGGGCGCTGGGGGTGCACGGTCCTGGGGAGGGAGGTGCTCTAGGCCTGATGGCCTCACCAGCAAGCAGGAGGCGCTGGGCAGCTGGGCTCCGCTGGGCTGCACTGCTCGCCTCCTTTCCTCACCAGTGGACACCCCTCTCTAGCCAGCGTCCTGCAGCCACTGCCCCGCTCCCTCCTGCACGCCCTTCTCTGCAGGGTGGAAGGGGGGGTTGGTTATGGGGACAAAACCAACCAGTCCACAGCAATACTGCAGTGATGGGGCCAAAGGTTTGGGGCGTTGGGGGACGTGATGGAGCAGTGTCAATGTCCAGCTTGCTCCTGTTTCTCTGGGTTGGAGAAGGTCTTGCTGCACAGCCTGTCCCCACTGGGACAGTGTTTTCTTTTGTGCAAATCAGTGCCTAGAGCCCCTGCCTACAAGGACAGGTGCCTGGTGAGCCAGGTGTGGATTGGATTTGCACTGCTGGTGCTGATTTCACTGAGCAGTGGCCATGGCCAGGGGCATGGCAAGCAGCCTTCCCAGCAGTCTCTCAGCTGCAGCTGAGCTGCAGGGAGCTCGGGGCAGTCCCCAAGCCTCTGCAGATGTTTGTCTGAAAGAGGATTGCTTTTGTCACCTCCCCAGACTGGGGAGTCACTGGACTTGCTTTGAGGGCAAAGAGACAAGTGACCTGCAAACCAGTCTTGCTGAATCTGGAAATGGCCCTGTAAAGGCCCTACGGGATGGGTTTCCACAAACCTTTGTGCTCCAGGGCAGTGCATGAAGCAGCAGCCATGTCTCCAGGCGTGCAAGGCCCTGCTGCTATCCTCACCTCCTGTGCTCCCCGACGCCGGCAGCAACCCGTGCTTTTGGGGCGCATAAGCCCTGGCAGAGTTTCAGCCAGACAGACACACCTCCACCCCACCTGGCACCTGGCGCTCCCCCACCGATCTGGGGAGTGCGCCCCAGCCCTGGGGCAGCACTGGAATCCAGGTGCACAGGCCACAGGCAGGATGGGATGGGGCACGGGAGAGGGGCTCTGGGGATTGCCTTGTGATTTGGGGCTGCCACTGGCAGAGACATGGGCCTGGGATGCCACTCAGCCCAGGAGGGCTCCTGTCCACACATCCCATCCTGCTTCACAGTGTGGGGTTTCTGGCTGATGGCTGCTCAGCCTTTTTCTGATCCATGCTTGTTCGTTTGTTTGTAGTTTGCTGTTGGAGAGCCTGGAATTTAATTTTGCGGCGGGTGGGAAGAGCTAATCACATGCAGATTGCCTGGCTCAAAGGGAGACAGTTCAAAGCCGCCTCAGTGAGCGTGCACTGGATTTGAGCCACCAAGGAAGACTTTGCTTCTCTCACAGAAGTACCCTCCATCGACAAGACTGTCTCCCTTTTTTTTTTTTTAATTTTGTTCTAAAGATACCACGTGCTAGTGTGAGACCTTATGTTAGAACAGGCAGTGCAGGGGATTGGGCTAAGAAATCTTTTTCGCTGGCTGTAGTTGCTGAGTTAATCATGCAGACCCAATGTTGCCAGCACATGTGATGCATCCTCATTTTTTTCAGCCTGTTTCCCTTTGGAGTCTGCAGTTGCAGATGCCAGGTGCTGTGTGAGCCTGCCCATGACAGGAGATGGCCCGTGTAGCGGGCTTCCCTTGCCTTGGCATAGCTAACATCTGTGGGGGTATGCAACTTCAAAAGTGTAGGTCAGCCAAATGAAATGTATTTCGGCCCTTGGGAGGGCATTTTTTTTGTGACTGGGATATTTCTGCAAAGATCCAAGGAGTTTTGTCTTTAAACTCTTGTAGGAGAGCGATGGCTGCAGACAGCAAGAGGCAGTGGCTGCCAGCCAGTTGGCCATTTTGGCCAGTGGGTTGCATGCCAGGACATTTCTGCTTGGGAGACCCAGATGGGCAAGGGATATGGGGGCTGCCCCATTCCCCCACCATGGGCCTGGGCCATGATTTGAGTCTGGCTGGTGCCATCTGAAAAGGTGCTGGCACAGCTTTGAAGTTTAGCTGGTGGGAAATTATTTTAATTATTTTAAGAGGAAATAACTGCTTCGCTGAACTCTGGGATGCAGCTGCCTGCCCACCCTGGAGCTGCCAGGTGGGGCTGGGGTCCAGCTCTGCTTCACAGCCTGGGGTGGGGGAACATGCTCTCACATTTTCTGGGGTGGAGCTGATATTGTTTTTCCCAGCCAAGGCGGGCTTGGTGTGGCTGACGGGCCCTTCCTTCCCTTTTCTGTTGGGCCCCTGCAAAGAGAGGGTTGTTTGTTTTTTTTTTTGCCTCTCTTGTGAGCTCTGCTTCTCTTTTCCAGCTTTTCTTTCGTATGAGGATTGTCTGAGTGTGGCAGTGCGGGTGTGCACACGGCTCAGCAGATGGAGAACAGCGCCCAGCTCTCGGCCAGGGCGATGGAAATGTTCTTTTTGGCTCTCTTTGGGGAGAGTCTTTTTCCAACCGCTGCTGCATGTTCCTACTTTCATTTTCACTAAATTAAATGTCTGCGATTCATGCCTGGCTTAAAGCATGCAGGTGGATTTTGCTAGTTTTCCCAGCAAAGCTCTCAGGAGGGTGATTCAGACGGCTGGATCACTCTTCAAGCCTGTCCATGAGCCCAGTTTCCCTCCTTCCTATTTCCTTCTCCTGGGGCCGCACTGCCCTCCTGAAGAAAAGGGTTCCCCTGCTCTGTCCTGCCTGAGTCCCCCAGGGCTGTCCTTTGTGTTGTATCCCCTGCTCCCAGCTTCTTGCATGGAGTGGTGTTTGCAGCCCCTGTAGGGATACACGAGTACGCTTCTGGCCCTGTGAGGCATTGCTGCGTGAGTTTTCCCAACACTTCTAGTATTGGGAAAATGTTCCGTGGAGTCTCCCTAGGTCACTCCCTTTGGTCTAGGGAGGTTAGAGCAGTCTCTAGATTTATTATAGAATCAGGCTGAGTGGATTCCAGGCTGCTTGTGTGAGGGTCCTCTCATTTGGGTCAGCAGGATGAGCACCAGGAAGGATGTGTGCCGGCAGCCTCAGAAGGCAGGAGGTTTAGGTGTTGTGGCAGGCATGGCCCTCGGCAAGTGGGGATGGGAAAATCACCAGCGGTATGGGACAGGCTCCTGGGGCTCCAGCACTGCACTGCCTCTGGCTTTTTGCAAGCCTCACTTTATGCTTTGTGTGAGAAGCTGCTTCCTGTTTGTGAGCAGCATGATGTCCCTGGCTTTTCCTGTGCACCTTCCCTGTGAGCAGAAATGCTTCTGAGTGTCAGAGGTGAGGGCCAGCAGTGGGCTGGCTTTTTTTGGTGTGTGTAGCTCTCTTACCCTGCCACTGCCAGCTAAGTTTCCTTTTACAAACTCTGAAATGTTTTGATGTGATGCAGTGCTTTTGTGCTCTTTTGCAAGCTTCCTGTAGTTGCTTATTTATGTTTTTGAGGTTTTATTTTGCTAAAAATACACACTGGAGGCTCGTGAAGCTGCTCTGTTGGAGTTTTGTGATGCTGAACCCATCAGGCATCTGCCTACAGATGCCAGGCTGTATGGGTGCTAGAGTTGGCAGTCCACACAGCGCTGTCATGCCTGTCTGTTTTTAGAAGGGACTCTGTATACGGTGACTCCTATGTCGGGCAGTCAGCTTGAACAGGAGCAGAAAGGATTCAGATGGAGCGAATTGAGCTGGAAAGTTTACCTAGTAAACATAGATAGGGACACAGTTTTGACAGGCAGGACAGCACTTGCAGCAGACTTTGCACATTTTCTTGGTATTGCGGATTACAGCCTGAGTCAGCATCCTTGGGAAACAACAGCCTTAGGGCTGCTTGCTATCCAGGTAGTCAAATTTCAGTGAAAATGATTTAAAATTAGTAACTGGAACTGTGACTCTGTTCACCAGTTGGAAAGCCTGTGTGTTTATGGATTTGGCTTTAGCTTTGTCCTGCTTGGGAAGTGAACTGAAAGTGTCAATTTGCAGTGGGTGGTATGTTGCTGCTCTTTGTGTCAGCCACATGGCTTTACGAAGTCTAGTTTGTTTTAGTCATTCTGTATTTCAAAACAGCCTATTCAGCTTTTTTTCTGGTTTTGTATTCGGTGAATGTATTAACTGAGTGATTTGTGTCCAGCCTGTCTCAGAAGCGGCTGCCTTGCTGCACATGGATGGCACTGGTGCCTGGGGACTTCTCACTGACCTGCAAGTTGGCTGCATCCCTTAGGGCAGTATTTTCACGGTGTGCTGCCCTTAAAACTGATTTATTAAGCAGGAGGTTGTAGCAGTAGAGATCATTTCTCACCAATGCCCTTCAAGACTACAAAACTGTTAAATCTCTGCCTTCTGTAGCTGTTTTTTACAATTAATATGTCTTCTGCTCCCATCTTTTCCTTGCCAATGTTCCAGTCTCCGTAAGGCAAGCAAGAGTGAGTGCTGGCAAGATGAATGGTCCACGTTTTGCCTTGGGGGGCTGCTGGATGCCAGCCTGCAAAATGCTGTTTGCAGTTCCAAAGGCTTGTGGCTGTCCTTGCCCAGCTGGAGCTCACAAGTCACCAGTGGGAGATTTCCTCTGTAAATTCACCTAAATGGCAGACTTTCATTTCCTTCCGCCTTACACTGAGTGGGTTCAAGACATTAAAAGAACCTTTGTTTGTTAAACCAAAAAGCATTTTCTCCAATCTGATGGGGCTTGCAGGTTGCTTCTTGGGAGCAGCAACTGGGAGAAGAGTCCAGTAACTGGGAACACAGAGCACAGCCTGCCCCCCAGGAAGGGGCTTGCTTGGTGGGACAGCAGCCACCCAGTGCCTGGCAGTGGACCAGGCTGGCAGGGGCCCACGGGAGCATGTGTTGCTTCTTCCTCAGCTGTTTTTCCTGCCCCCGTGTTTGCTTCTGCCCCTCTGCTTCCTGCAGCATCCCACTGGGTTGGCCCTGCTGCTGGGAACCAGGTGTGAGCAGGATAGGAAAATGAAGTCCCTGGGCACAGATGCCCAGCATAATCCCGTTTGCTGGTGACCGGTTGGATGAACCATGCCCAGCGCAATGCCCTCTGCTGTTTTAAAATCACAAAAATGTAGCATCATCCTAACTCTTGGGTGCTAGTCTCCTGATGGAGGTGACACTGATGAGGACAGGAACAGGTGAAGGAAGTGGGCATGAAAGTGGGTTGGGGCCAGAGGCTGTTTTGGGAAAATGCTTACCACCACTGTGTGGAAGCAGTCCCCAAATTCAGAGGAAGCGATGCACCATCTCTCCCTCCTGCCACCTCTGGCCTCACTGATAGGATGCCTGTCCCACAGGCAGGAGGGTGGCTGTGCCTAGCCCGTGATCCTGTCACCGCTGAGCCCCACTCCCGGTCATTCCACTGCATGTTCCTTCCTGCCCCAGTTCCTCCAATTTTTGCCTCTTCCTCCTGCTGCAGAGCACCTTCTGAGCTCTCCATGCAAGCAACATTTAGACTTTAGGGCAGAGAGGCTTTGGCCCTGGCCCTGCAGCTGCAGGGCAGGCATCCGCAGGGCCCAGCTTGTGCCGTGGGGCAGAGAGCATGCAGAACTGGGCAGACATGTCAGCGGTGCATCTGGGAGCTGCTGGAGTGCTGAGAGCATGGGCAGACTGATCCCAGTGCCCATGGAATCTGAAAAATCCCTGCCTTCTTCTCGTGTGAGAGGGAGACTTGCCCATTTAACCAGTGCAAAATGCAGAGATGAGGAGATCCCTTTGCATCCTGCCACTATGCAGGCACTATGCAGCAAAGCTTCCCTGCTGCCTCTGGAGGTACACTGAGCACCGCTGCCAGCTTCGCCAGTCCCCTCCTTGTCCTCTCCAGCGTGAGTGAGCACATAGTGAGGCAGCACAACCAGACTGAAGTTGCTTCTTCTAAATAACCAGGGAATGAGCCATGAGTCTGGAGCATCATTTCTGCTTGCTTTTTTTAGTAGTGACGTGTTGTGGAATGCACAAGGTTGATTGTGACAGCCACTGCCTTTTTGAGCTCCGTAAATCACTCATGCTCCTGCTCAAGGGACTCCCCCAGGGCAGTGTCGTCCTCCTTGGGGACCTGGAGGTGTCTGCAACAAATGTGAGGTGGTAGCTGTAGGACACTCAAAAGGGGAAGACGGGGAGGGTACAGCAGCCAGACCCTTAAAGGAGTGATCCCCAGACTGATATTTATGGTCAGTACTTTATGCCTTCTGCAGGGGGTCCTCAGCAACTGCTCCCCTGCTGCAGAGGCCTGAGCAGGATGAGTGCCTGTGCCAAGTGCAGTTTGTTAACTGGCTGGTGCTGGGGGCAGGACGTGGCAGCAGGAGAGGCCCTTCCTTAGGCTTTTGTGGTGAGTCGCTCCCAGCTGGAAGCAAATAGAAGAGCCAGCCTGGATATTCTGAGAGGGTTCTCTCTGGTGCCACCTGGGCTCTCAGTTTTAACCACAGGTTTTGGCACAGATTGCTTCAGTGGTTTCAAAACCTGCCACTTTTGAAACCATTTGGATATGGGTTTTTTAGCATTTCTACTACAGAACCCTTAATAAATAAGGGGCATGTCTACAGAACACTGAAAATACCTCAAAAAAAAAACCAGTAAGGGGATTTTATTCACTTTGCGTGTGACTAGCCGTAGGTGATTTTCTTGGCAGGAGAGCAGAACTATTTTTGAAGTACTTGACTCTTGCACTGCCTGAGGTGGGTGAGAGCCCAGAAGGCAACACTTCAGGCTGGTTTTGTGGTGCATGAGCCAGTGGGAGCACAGCTCTTGGTTGGCCACACAGATTGTAGGATTTGCAGGGCTCAGTGTCAGTGACTCCACTGGGTTCTGATACCAAGAGGTCACAGTGTTTGTGGGTTTGCTCTGAATGGTGGTGTGAGGTTACTTCGGGTATGGATGGTCCAAGCTTCAACACCTCTGTGCGCTGCTGGGATTGTGTTGGGACCAAAAGCTCTGTTTCTTAAAAACCAAACCCAAGCAAAACCCAAATGTGTGCAAAGGATGTATGCTCAGAGAAATAGATGGTGTGTGGTAATTTGCTTTGTGTTATGCCTCTCTTCCAGTTGGTGCACTACGTGTGGAGTTTTCCCAGCCTGTAAACCTGGAAGAAGTGGCAAGAATAAACCCAGAGGTCAGAGCAGGAGGTCGTTTTGCTCCGAAGGACTGTATAGCACTTCAGAAAGTAGCAATAATCATACCATTCAGGAACCGAGAGGAGCACCTGAAGTACTGGCTCTATTACCTGCACCCGATTCTCCAAAGGCAGCAACTAGATTATGGAGTGTATGTTATCAACCAGGTAAGATGCTAGAGACAAGCTTTTGTACAACTGTCACAGCAGTGCCATGCCCCTTCAAAAAGAGGAGTGGTTGCTTTACTTTGAACAGCACTAGGCTGGCAGGCAGGGATAAGGTTGCTTAAATAAAAAAAAAAGAAGAAAAATGTTGCTTCAATGCTTTTGATGGAAAACCTGAGATCCCCTCTTCTGCTCAAGTACAATTCACTCTTGAGAGCTTCTGCTTAGAGAAACCACTTGGTGAGGAGGAAAAAAAATTCCTAATAGCACAACCCAATTTAATAATCTCTTTCCAAATGTCCTTTTTTCCCAGCTGCTGCAGGAATGGCATGCCAAGGTTTTTAAGGTGACAAGTTGGCTTTAATGCCTAGTTTGGTAGTGGATGTGCCGTAAGTGTGTAGGATTTCACTTTATCAAGCACCTTCTGTTCATGTTAGTGCACAAAGTCAGAATGGAGAAAGCAAAGCTCTGGCAGTGGGGCAGGTAAGTGGTTGTCTTCAGGTGAACAGATGAGAAAAGAAACAAGCAGTCAAGGGGAGGTTCTTGGGGTTTTGGGGTTTTTTTTCTTGATATCTGGTGGCCTTCAATCTGCCTTTAAAAAAAGGCATAAAAATGCACATTTCACTCAAGACAAGCTGTCTTAATTTATAGCATGATGGTGTTTAAGTAAGCGAGTGTCATTCACCCATGGAAAGATTTAAAATGCGCAGGCATTTGTACAGGCTGCAGGGTGAAAGGGCAGATGCAGTTCTGAGAGCCCCAGCAGAGAGCACCTTCTGGACAATCCCACTGCAGCTTCTCTCTTGGATACGTATTTATATCCTGTTTTCTCAGCTCAGTAAGAACTGAGATGAAATAACGTGCTTCTTTAAGTGTTAACTCCTTAAACTTCTGCTTGGATCAGCTGGTGTGTTTGGGCATATCAAACACCATGAATATTTAAAATGGTCACCCAAGCGATTAATTTCGTCACAAAATTGAAAGTAGGGGGAGACCTATCCTGAGAGAGAAAACCGATACTCCCTTACTACAATTTCTCTTACTTTGCTCATTTCCAGGGTGCCAGAGATCGGCACAAAAGCGATTTCTGGAGAATTAGCAATAGTTCCCGAGCACAGCAGCCAAGATGGTTCGGTGTCTGCAACTGACTGTGCCTGTGGCCTGGCAGCCACACTGGTGAGGACACAAGGCGTTTCTGCAGCACGGGGACTGGCAGGCTGTGCCCTAGAATTGAGCCCTGTAAGGAAACCCTTCCCGTGTAACACAAGGAGCAGCTGCTGCCACTGCGGTGCAGCAGTGCAGGGCCAGCCGCAGCCCTCCATCCTTCGGGCTGCCTCTCCTTGCCCATGCAGCGTTTGCCCGTGCGAGCTGCAGGTGCCACAGGGCTGGCTGAGCCGCGTCCCGCGGCTCGGAAGTGCCGGGGGTGCCGGTGGTGCCGGTGGTACCAGCAGCGGGACGGTGCCTCCCGGCTCCAAGCGCGGCTCGGAAGCGAGGGTGTGGTGTGGTTTCCAGCAGTGCTCCCACGGTGGGGGCTGCTGCTTTCCCAGGTGGATGTAGTTCACCCGCCAGCTGTGAGAGCTGCCTGCCCGTGGTCCGGGGCATCGCTTGCGGGAGAGCAGCCATCTCCGGCGCGAAGAGCTGGCAGTGCAGCTGGGGGTGGTGTTTCCCCGTCAGTGGTGTTGCAGGGTGAGGAGAGCAGCGCCGGTGCCCATAAAGGCAGGCAGTGTCTGAAGCCTGGTTGGAGTTCCCACTGCTGCTGGGATGGTGCATGCTGGCTTGCATTGCCCTGTGTTGCTGGCTGCTCCTCTTCTGTGGTCCTGTTCTCCAGCACTAGGGCTGTCTGCTTTACAGTTAACTCTCACAGAAGTTTTTGAAGCAAATGCTTTTTCTCAGGTGCATCCCTTGGATGTAGTTTGAGTGAGAATGAAATGCAGTACACAGGGTATATATGCCCTGGCCACACTCAGCAGATACAGGTTAGCAAATAAGACTACTTGATTTGTAAAATAAATATTTTCCTTCTGCGTGCTTCTAATAAGCTGTGTCTAGAAGGAGTGGAGTGGTCAGTGATAGTAAACCCGCTGGATGCATCTCCCAAGGGTGAGTGGGAACACTGAATAGAGAGAGATGCAGAAAATGTATTAATTCTTCCAGAAGTACAGTAACAAAACAGTCTTATTTCTCTGCTGTCTTGACAATTGCTTTTCTCTTTTTCTTGTCTGTCCTTCCCTTTGCATCTGCCCTCCTTTTTTTTTTTATTTTATTTTTCCTTCTAGTGGGGAAATATTACCTTTACTTGTTAATCCTGTCTATATCAAAGCAATCACTGAAGCAAGGAGAATTACTGTGTGATCTGGTTCTTACACGCTGCCTACATGCTCTTCTGTGCTCCGCATCTCATAGAAAGAAAGAGGAGCGCTGAGCCCTGCTACTGCTGCACTGGTAATGTCAATCTTCTTCCCTTTCAGCACAACGTGTTTCTGTCACGAGTCCATTTTGTCTCCACCATGCTGTTCTTGCGTGCCTGAATGCCTCTAAGTAGGACTTGGCTGAAGTCAAGGGGATGATGTTTGTAAAATGTCTGGCATGTAACAGGAGCCAGTGGAAAATATGTATTATGTTTCACCTTGCACACTCCACCCCTAGAAAAACCCGAACCTGGTGCGTGGAGTAGCTGCTGCAGGGTTTTTCAGGTAAACCTGAGATTAGGACACATGGCTGGGCACACTCTGCCCAGTGCCCATTGATGCCACACAAGTGAAAAATGTGCAGCATCTCCCTCAGCCTTGCTCACTCCCACCATTGTCTGTGTGCCCTCCCGCGCCTGCAGCCATTGTCACACAGATGCTTAGGTCTAGAAATTAGTATTCTCTCTGCATCTCAGCCCATGCAAATGCCCATGCAGCCAGACTAAAGTTTGGGAAAGGGGAGACTTAGCCAATTCCCTGAAAACTGGGCAGCTGTTCAACCATTTTCCACTGGCCCCTGGTGCTATTTGCAGTGTCTTGGTAGCAATTTTCCAGAGAGGTGTGTGTGCGTGTGAGTGTGGAGTGGTTGGGGCATCACTCTTATTCATGTTGCTTTGCAGGGGGTATCAGGTATGTGGGCAAAGGAGGGAATTGTGCTCGGCCCCTGCTTACCCTTGCAGTGGTGGGGGAGGCAAGTTTCCACTGTGGCTGCCCTCTCCCACTGCCCAGTGTAATTGTGCTGAGGCCTCAAAATACCCTTTGATGGAGAAACACCGAAGTATCTCCTGATATCTCTCTATGGCACTGGAAATCTCTCTGCCTGGTCAAGTCCACTGGAGGAAGGACTTTCCCATGGACATTGTGTGTGTGGTTCAGGCTGTCTCAGTATATCCCTGACTTAGCTAGCAAGCTCCCACTGGAAGTGATGGCTCTCTCCTCCTTGGCCAGAAACATATATCCTCACCATCACCTCCCTGAGACCTGATGACTGTTGGATCCAGGTGAAAGAGATGCAGCCACAGGTCATTTGTGCTGTCTGCAGGAGGAATCACAGAGCTGCCTCCTACATAGATGTGGGAGGCAGAACAGTCAGGACATGTGGCTTCTTGCTGCTTTGCAACCCCTTTAGTTTGAGTGACTGTTCCAAAAACCTTGATTTCTTCTGTCTAGTACTAAAAAAAAAAAAAAAAAGGAGGCCTCCTTTAGTAGGTCTGGCTGAACAAACCAGATTCAGCTGATGTAAGGGATGGGAAGTAAAATAGCCTGGATGTTGTTCTGCTCGGGTTGATCATTCACCTCCAGGCAGAAGCAGGAGTCAGTGTCAGACCTTGCAGGACTGAGGCAGCAGTTAGTTCTGTGAGTGACAGAGAGTGTTAATTCAGGAGCCAGAAGCAGGTGCTGGGCGCCGGCACTGAACTCAGACATGGGTTAAGTTTCAGGACAAGAGAACATTGGGAAAAAAATTGTCAGGAAAAAGAAAATAGCAAAAATGTGCTTGGACTACAACTTTTCTGGCTGAAAGCCTAGGAAAGCATGGAGGCTATGTCTAGTGCTTGACTGCATTGTCAAACCAGCAGTCCCCTGTACAGTGCCTTGCTCCTCAGGATAATGTTCCTCTGTCCAAGCAAGTCCAAACGAATCCATTTCTTTGTGACAAATAACAGCATCCATGAGATGACAAGCTGCCGGGCAGAGGTGAGGGATGGAGGTTTTTTCCGTTCTGCTTTATCTGCTTTCTCAAGGGTCACCTGTGAGTACTGCACTCTGTGATGACCTGGAAGGAATGTCAGCACAGAAAGTTTTCACAGGTCTGGTTTGTTGTTTGCTTTTTTTTTGTTCCAAAATGTTGAGGATCAGTCAAAGATGGCAGCCTGCAGCATGCCTGTGAGTTTTGAGCAATCTGAATTTCATATACCACAAGCATGCCAGTGCTTCCACATTGCCCTAGGTAAAGAAACAGAGCTTCTGCAAAAAGCAAAACCTCTTGTCAGTCTTCTGTGTTCCAATACATGCGGTAAAGCCCCACGTACCTCCTGGGACAGAAAACCACCCTCCTGCCCTCAAAGCAGTCACAGTTGATAGCAACCTTGCAAAGTTTGCTGCATGAGCTACGTGCTCGCTGTAAAGTTACTAAGAAATGGCTTGGAGAGGGTTCTTTGTTTTCTTGTATTAGTTGTGATTCCCTTCTTCCAAGTCTTTTGGATGCCAGAGTGTGAAGCTGTCTGACCATTTGGGAGTAGAGTGGCAATTGCCCACATGAAGTGTTTGCCCTGTGTCCCATCCCTCTCCATGCACAGGGCTCCCGTGTGAACTCTGCCAGGGTCCTGTGGGTGAGGTGGCAGGAAGGGTCCCGCATGCTCTTGATGCAAAAGTCTCTGTGTGTTGAGGGTTTTTTTGGGGAGAGGTTTAAAAACACAGCTCCTCATAGCACTGTTAATGCCCATGTGTCACCCAGAGGAGTTAAGAGGCTACCCGAAGGCATTGGTTAATTACAACTGAGCCTCTGCTGGTAACAAAATCCGTGTGAAGTGCCCTTTGCCTTGAATTTCATTAGGAAAAGAGCAGCCAAAGGGTATGAAATGAGTCCACATTCCTAGACTGGCCCAGCAGTTGCTTTGACGTGTGAGCACATGGCAGTTTGCACCAGGACCAGTCCCCCTTGGAGCCAAGTTTGGGTTTGGTGCCATGGGATCTGAGGAGTGCTGGGCAGCTAGGGCTGGGCAGCCCCCTTTGCTGGGGAAAGAAAACCCTCCAATCTCATGACCTCAGCTGCTTTCTCTCCCGAGCCTCTTTGTTCCACTTGCCTTCATTTTTTGTACTCCAGTTTTCATTGCTCTTGCTTTATGCATGATGGTGATCATCCACCCACCACCTTATTATTGTGTGAACCCTTTTGTTTTGGGTGAGGGTGCTGAGAATTTGCTCAGATCCTCTTCCATGAAAGCTTACTCCTCCCTGTGAAGTCATTTATGCCCAAGGCAGGTGATGACTGCTTTTGAAAACTTTGGTTTGACACTTGCATTTTAAAACCTTCATTTGGAATATACTTGGAGCTGTTTCAAGAACCTGCATTGGCTCTTCAGCAGCAGATCTATTAACCAGTCTGGATTAAACAGTTACCAAAATGATTGTTTATTAACCAGGTAAAGCTTTTACAGAGGATGTGGTGTTTTAAGCTGCTGCTCCTTGTGCACGGTATTTTATCCATCCTTGATTTGCATCCCATATTAGGTGTGGGTAGTGCAGGGTGGGGGAGACAGCTTACACAGTGGGGGAATCCTTTGTCTTGACACTGTTCAGAGAGTGTGGAGGATTAAAGGTAGAATGGATTTGACAGCCTTGGTTTCCAGGCTGGCAAAAACCTTAAGTCTCTTTGCGAGAAGCCCTGTGAGTTTCTTTCTACCTGCTCTGTTCCCTTGTACAGGGTTTGGGTTTGAAGCTGCTGCTGCAGAGTGGGCTCTTGGATTGAAAGTCCTTACTCTCAAACCACCAGTATTCTTGAGTTTGTGGGTATGATCTTTTAGCTTTTCAAAAGTACGCAGCAGTTTGTGAGCCTGTACTCGTGATCAAATCCACGTTTGCTTTTGAAATGTTTCTGCCTGAAAAAGGCCGAACAGGTTCTCCTCAGGTGGTTCATTTCTTGGGGAGGAAAGCAGAGATTCTCCTGCCCTGCTCTCTGCCAGTCCCTTTGTTAGCTGCACTTGCCCTGGGATGAGTATGTCCTGCAGTAGTGTCAGCTCTTTCCAGGTCCTTCCCATCATACTGAGAGCCTTCCTGATTTCATTTTTCCATCAAGGCCTGCAGGACAGATGAGCAGTGGTAGAAGAGCACCAAAGAAGGGGATGTGCCACCGTAGCAGTGGCAGCATCCATCTCTCAGGATGTAGCCCTTGCAGGAAGCAGCTCGTGCTGGCCTGCCATCCAGTAACCAAGGCTGTGTGTCACAGCCACGTGCTGAACCTGCTTCCTGGGGCCCAGGGAGCATCCTGCTCCTGTGTGTGCTTGGCTGCCCAGGGCTTGGCAGAGGGTCAGAGGTGAGCAGCAGAGCACCAGAACTTGGCTCCTGGTGCTGTCTTGTGCTTTGCAGATGAGGTCTCGTGTGTGCTCACACGTTGCTCAGCAGTGGCTGTGCCACAGTCTCACAGCCATGTTGTGGCAGAGCTTAGGAGGAGGGTGCTGAAATTCTGGCCACAGCAAGGTTTTGGTCCATGGACCTTTGTCACGGCTGTAAGCTAAAGCACTGCCAATGTTTCTCTCTGTAGCAAGAGTCTCTTCTTCCAGAGGAGCTCACCTCTTTTTGCTTTTCTCTGCTGTTCCAGGAAGCCCCACCTGCTTGCCCTGTATCAGAAAATTCAATCCTTAAATGCCTGTGCGTGGAGTGGGACACAGGGACTGCTCAGTACCATGTCAAACCTGCCTTCTTGGGGGCTCCCACCAAGAGACGGGAGCTGAGCTGGGTCCAGCCTTTCCTCAGCTGTTTTTCCTGCCCTCGTGTTTTGTGGCTGTCCCAGGCATCATTGTCCTGCAGGCAGCATTTGGGGTCAGGGGAGGTCTGCTGCAAACATGCCATGGGTGCTGCAAGGGCAGTGCTCGGGCTCGAGCTCAGTCCGTCACAGGCATGTCAGCCCTTTGCAGCAACACCAGAATCTGGCAACAGGTAAGAAACTCCTGATGTCAACTGTCAATTAAGTCACTTAACTGTTTTTATTTGTTTTTAAACTAGGATGGAGAAGAAGAATTTAACCGTGCTAAACTGCTGAATATTGGATTTGCAGAGGCCCTGAAGGAGTATGACTATGATTGCTTTGTGTTTAGTGATGTAGACCTCATCCCAATGGATGACAGGAACACCTACAAATGTTACAGCCAGCCACGGCACCTCTCTGTATCCATGGATAAATTTGGATTTCGGTGAGACACCTTTTGGAGTGGCATCTTTTTCCTAATATCACTGCTAGGCTAGCAGGGCAGGCGCAGTGTTACACATCCCCACCCACCATTGAAAGCATGGGAAAGCGTCTCTCCCAAAAGCCTGTCTTAACGTGTAGGTCCCTGCAGGGAGCGGGTGGCTGCAGGGGAGGAAGGCAGAGAAATGCAGCTGAGCAGTTTATTAAAATTAACAGCTTCTGGAAAGTGAAACGTAGGGTGAGGAAGAGCTAAGCACCCTTCATTTTGCAGATGCCCACATATCCCTTCTTCTGTTTCAGTCTGGAAGCTGGAAGACAGCTAGTGTTTCCACCCTGTCTGAAAAGTGAGACACCCTCACACAGGGAGAATTATGTGCAGCTTTAAAAAGACTGCATCAGACACTATTTTAAGAGCAAGGCAAAATTTTTTTGGCTGTTTGGTTTTGTGCCACTGAGAGACCTGCCCTGGTACGTGAGAGCAGCACAAAGTGAAATTTCTTGCAGCATACATTTGGGTTCAGCAAGCTGTTCTGACAAAAACGTGTCTTGCTTTTCCTTTCTGGTTTTTGGGTTTTTTTCCCCTAGTCCCTAACTCTTAAGGGGGAGTTTAAAATCTCGTCTATAAAGTGAAAACTGGTCATGACCCTGTGGTGGCCAGTAGTGCTAAAGCTATAGCAGTGCTGGTGTTGGGAGGGTCCCTACATGTCTCCACTCCAGACCCAAGCCCTGCTTGGAGCAGGACTGCCACTGGCACTGCGGCAGCTGCAGTTCTTTCTTTCACTGAAGTGAGACTTAAAACAGAAATGCATGGCCCTGGGGATTCCTCTACTTGTTACGGCAGAGACAAGTCTGTACTAGATCCTGGTGATCCCTGTGTGGACCCTCTCCTTATGGCCTGGGTCTGAATTTCATCTGTTCCCAATCCCCTGGTGAACTGTCCCCTGTTTGAAGTGGGAGGTGGTTGGCTTCCTGTATGCAAGGTCACACTGCTGGCTCAGTTTTGGGCTGCAAGCTTCCTTTTGGGGCACTGAGGAGTGTGGAGGCGAGTGGTAGAGCTGCAGGAGAAGGCTCTGCGGCACATCTGATGTCTGTCTGTCTGAGCTCTTGCCATTCCCGTGGCATTCATGTCTCCTTCGGTGAGGTGATACGCATCTCAGCCTGTCCTTTGAGGACAGTGTGCTGCTTAGTGACAGGCTGCAGCTACTTCCAGTTGCAAAATGCTTCTCAGATGTATTTGGGACTGAGCCCACCAGTTCCCTCTCCCTCAACTGAGCCCAGCGTACCACAATACGTGCTGCTGCCTGTGGCAGGAAGGTGCCTTGCAGTAGGTGCTGGCTCTGTGTGGGCTGGCTGAAGGGCAGCAGCAAGCCCTTTTCAGGCAGGCAGGCAGGCTGCCCCTTGGCTAGCACCTCTCCTCCTCTAATGTGCTCTTTTCTCTGCTTCCAGGTTGCCTTACAATCAGTATTTTGGAGGTGTGTCTGCCTTGAGCAAAGAGCAGTTCACAAAGATCAATGGGTTCCCAAACAATTACTGGGGCTGGGGTGGTGAAGATGATGACATTTATAACAGGTAAATACATTTTCCTCCTTGGCACCCTAGGTGCATTCAGGGTGGGGATGAACACAGACCTGCTGCTCTCACCCGGGGTATGGGGGGACATGTGGTGTCTCCAGGCAGGAGGCAAAGGTGGTGTGTGGGCAACCTGCTGGCTCAGCGAGAGCATGTTCCTGCTGGGTGCTGGCACCCCACTTCTCAGCTCCCAAGGTGCGGTGGGGAGTGGGTCTGGTTGGAAAAGTCCCACCCCTGTCCCTTCCATTGTTCATTCTCCCTGTGGCCTCACAAGCATCCACACCAGTGCATGGGCTGGAGCAGTGTTCTTCTGGGTCTCCCAGCACTGGTTTGAAGAAGGGGATTCAGGAGGGTGGATGAAACCTTGACCCACTTTGCCAATGCAGCCCAAGATTTATTTGGCTCTGCAGCCTTGTGGCAGATCGCTTTGTTCCCAGGAGGGTTCCCAGAAGAGTTCCACTTGTCAGGCTGTAAGCAGCTCTGTATAATGCTGTGAGCCATGTGAGCTTGACTGGAAGGAAGCTGAGCAAGGCTCAGAACTGCAGGAGAGGAGGAAGGTGTTCTCACAGGGCAGGCTGGGAAGACCAGGGCGAAGGATGAACATGGGGTTATGCTACCTTACAGCTTCACATGTCCACAGCATTCATCATGAGAAATCATCATGAGGGGCTTGTATTTGGAAGCCGCCTTCATGTTTCTCAGTGACAAAACCACTCTGTCATCTTTTCTCTGGGGTTTCTGAGCTCTTCCAGGCTTCAGGAAGGCTTTTCCAAAAAAAAAAAATTGTACCTTCCCGAGATTTTGCGCTTCTGTTAAAAAACCATGAGAGGGACAGCCTTCCACCAGGGCATTCAGAGCAAGTGTCAGTCCTTTCTTTTTGGGGCACTCGGGTTTTGAGGAACAGAAGATGCTACATAGAAGTCAAAAGGGAGAGGCAAAGAAGAAATCAAGTACTTTTCCATCACAGGTATCCATGAAATAACTCTGCAGGTGCTTTGTAGAGAGCATGCAAACCAAGATGGATTGCCCCTCACCCAGTAGGTCCCAGCTGGGACCACTGTGACTCTGACCATGTGTCTCCTTTATGCTGTTTCACCACCATTCACCTCAGTTTCCCCCCATCCTGCAGCTTTCACGTCAAGAAAAATAAGTTCTCCCTCTGGCTCCTATCCAGATGGGTTATAAAGTACATGACTCCCACTCAAATTTGAGTCTGCAGCCTGGAGCACGGTTAACGTGGGTGTTGGGTGTTGGTTGGAGGAGATGGAGGCGTAAGTGAGGGTGTGGTGAACTATCTTGGTGTCGGCAGGGGGAGGTCTCTACTCCCCACGATAGATAAAGTGTCTGTGTGGAAAAGGACTGGCTTTCCTTCCTTGTGTTGGCAAGCCTGGAAGTTCATGAGTAACATCCCTCCCGCAAAAAAAAAAAAAAAAAAAAAAAAAAAAAAAAGGTGGGTAAAACCAATGGTTACTTGTGGAAGGTGTGGCAGAGCATCCCACATCCGTTGGGTGTTTAATGTACTTGCTTTTCACAGGCTGGTGTTTAAAGGCATGGGGATATCCCGTCCGGATGCGGTCATTGGGAAGTGCAGAATGATCCGGCATTCCCGGGACAGGAAGAACGAACCCAACCCCGAGAGGTGTGTCTCACCCTGTCCCACAGGAGGTTTAGGGGTGCCTCCTGCCCTTGCTGCTCCGACTGCTTGGCTTTCTCTTTGCCATGCACAGAGGTGGAATGTGGAAAGGCTGCAGCCATCTCCTCCCTGACTGAGCTCTCTGCTCCCGCTCCATAAGCTGCCACCTTCCCCTTGCCAGTTTATTATCTGATTACAGACCTTTTCCCCAACATTGCACTATGGCACGAAGGCCTCACATTTTTATTTCTTAAACGAAGGAAATTAGATTCCGAGCAATTGTTTCCAGCTTGTCTTTGGGGTATAAACCTCTGAGCTAGTGCAGAGCTGGAAAAGGACCTGTGTGATTTAAAAGCTTGACTGCTTCTTCCTAGCTAAAATTTGACTCCATAGGGAAGCCTTGGCCCACTGCTCAGGCTGGCCACATCTTGGGATGTTTATGGCCCTGATACTCAGGTTGTTCTTGAAACACCTGTGATGCCACCCGAGAGGCATGCAAAGATCAGATTGTTTAAACATTTTTTCCTTTCTTTCTTTGTTGTTTCCGCCCTCTCCCCCACTTTTTTTTGTTCCCCTCCTGCAGGTTTGACCGAATTGCTCACACAAGGGAGACGATGAATTCTGATGGCTTAAATACACTATCTTACAAGGTGTTAAGAACTGACAAGTACCCTCTGTATACAAAGATCACAGTGGATATTGGCTCCCCCAATAGCTAACATCAGAGACACAACAGAGACTTGTCTATATTGCCCAGGATATCTGGCCTCACTGATGCATTTTATTTGCTGGTTTTATAACAGTAGCAATGAACCAAAAAAAAAGGCCTATTTTGGCATGCCAAAGTGTCTCCAAAATTGGTTGGACAAGTGCTTTTTAAATTTTTTTTTCAATTTCAGACTTGACTTTACACAACTTTCTAGCTCTCCATTGTTTTGTAAGTCCAGAAGCTGTACATACGAGTTGTAAATAGTTACTTTGCCAGAAAATGTTGAATCTGATCTATTTGCTGCAGTACTTCCCATGTTGAGTTAATTGCTGGACTCAAATTTTACTGATTATGACTGTGATGTATCAACAGTTACTGCCCATGACATTTGGTATTTTGAATGAGGTGCATGCAAGCATTCTTTTTAATTCATTCCTGGTTTTACTTTATGAAGGACTGTAAAATGCTGCTAAAATTGTCAAAGTTTACGCTTTG
The DNA here is from genome assembly GCA_013397915.1 of Daphoenositta chrysoptera. Classification (NCBI taxonomy): domain Eukaryota; kingdom Metazoa; phylum Chordata; class Aves; order Passeriformes; genus Daphoenositta; species Daphoenositta chrysoptera. The sequence continues at coordinate 254,118 of VZRO01003424.1, forward strand.
CATTAGATGTTTTTTTTAAATGGAGACGGCATAATACAACCTTTTTCTCATAGTGACCAAAACAAACATCTCCTCTATGTGCAGAGCAGGTGTTGAACAATCAAGTCTGGATTCAATGAATGTCATTATTTCTTTTAGTCTCAAAGGAGGCTTTGAGTGAGTTGAGACAGTTTGCCAGAATTTGTGAGCTCCCTGCATAGGGTGGGAGCTATACAGATGGCCTCTCTAAAAACCACTGGCTTCAGATAACCTCACTTCTGGATATGATAGAGATTATTTGCTTCAGCACAACACCACCTGGGATTTTTTTGTGGAGGTGGGGAAGTTTAGAGAGGGGTGGGTTTGTGCTCTCTGTTTTTTTTTTTCCTGAAATAAAGATTAATTTAATTGCACAATTAAATTATGGCCTTAAAATTTGCTAACACTTGTTAGCAGTGGTAGGAAGTTACCACGCTATTTAAGCATTGTCTGAAGCTTCCTAAAACCAAAATTTTCTCTTGCAAGGTTGTGCATAAAACTTGAAATCTTTTATTACTTTTGTTGTTGTTGTAACATTTTAATAACTTTTAAAAGTAATTTGTATATCATAAGCAGTATATTTAATACCAGATTAAACTAGGGTGCAGTAATAGGATATGATTCAAAGCCTCCTTTATCTTTAGACTAGTAGGCTTTTTATGTGCGTCATTATATATAAGCCATGTATTTTGTTTGCTCTGCGTATTTGTCTATTAAATCTCCTGCGGTGTTGAGATACTCACAGCAGGGCTGACATCCAAATGATTTTTCTTTGCCTAAAGCCTGTTTGCAATGTGTGTCCTCTATCTGGAACCTCCCTTCTGATTGTCTCAGGCTTGAGGGGCATGCACATTCTGCAGTACTATTTTCTGTCAGTGCACCAGGGCACCACCTGTACAGACCCTGCTTTTCCTCCCCTTGACTGTGTATGAAAGCCTCAAGCGCTGACACCCAGGGAGCTGGTTCAAGAGATTTAAAGCTCTTAGCCAGAACTGAGAACTGAATTCCTTCTGGTGAGTACCTTGCCACCAGCTCTGACCACAGCAATTTGCACTTCCTTGGCCTGTGCTGAAGGCTGTTAAAATCAGGGACACTTGTTGTATTGGGGATCATCTTCAGCACTGCCTTTTTTTTTTTTTTTCCCTTTGTTTGGTTTAGTTTGGTTTTTTGTTGTATTTTTTGAGACCTGAAGGTTTTGCTGAACCCTTGCACTGCAGGGGTGGGATCCTGCAGGGACCAGGGAACAGTGCATTTCTTCTTGGGCCAGCAGTGCCTCACAGGATGCATAGAGACTTTAAATACTAGATGCCTTTTCAGTCTCACTTTGGAGAAGTCTTCACCTCGTTTGGTTCAAAGCTCTTTCTGGCTAGCCTTGCTGCTCCAGTCATGCTGGGAGCTGAGCAAAGATGGGCTTGCAGGGAGCAGGAGCAAAGCACAAGGAAGGAGGCTTGTGGTTAAGAGCTTATCCTTTGTGCTTATCATTGCATTAAAAAAGAAAAATTACAATAGTCCTTTTGGCAGATCACGCTCCAGGTCTTAAAGATGCAAGGGACTACATGAAGATGTGTTTTACAGAAATTAGGTCAAATGTCTACCTGTAAAACAATGTCGTGGGTGTAGTCTGTATCGGTAATGGAGACACAGAAGAGGACTTTTTTTTTCTGAAGCTGCCTTAGAAGGAGGGCCCCACTCCCACAGATAGCAGCAGATCACCACCAAAAATTTATCAAGGCTACACATGAAAATGCCATGTCTTTGCTGAGAGCACCTCAATTTTGTGCTGAGTCTTTTGGAAGTTGAAGAAGTTGGGACTTTCAGCTGTAGTGGTGTCTGTCTGTTACCAGGCGGGTGGGGGAGATGCTGGGAGCATTCCTTGCAGTGGGATTCTTTGATGGTTAGAAAAAAGTTAGTGCAACAACTCATCGTTTGGCTGTATGCCGAAATTATTCAATGTTGTGGAGGTGGGATGAGCACTTGTTTCTGGCTGTTGCGATCAAAGGTTTCTACAACATGTGCCTTGAAAGAGGGAAGAAATGGAAACTGGAAAATCAGGAAACCTGAAAACCCTTTTCAGCAGAGAGATACTAGCAGTGCAAGAAGCTGCTGCGTAGTTTCTCTTCCACTGGTAAAGCCACAAGCCATGTAAAGAACTGAAGCCACCTTTTGTAGCTCATGTTGCCCTTTGGTGCTGACCTGTGATTTCTATATCTCATTGTCTCTGTGTAAACTGTATCAGTCAAAGTCATTAAATGCTCTTGACTCGAACTGGCCATGAAATTTCTCTCCCTGGAATTTTCAGGGGCCATATCTACAAACACTCACGTTGCACAGAAGCCAATTCTGACTGTGTCCTGTGGTGGGTGGTGTTTTTTCCTCTCCCCTACTGGTGAAAACACTCAAAGTGATACTGATTGTAACTAAAGGTCGAAACCCAGAAAACACAGCTGCAAAGGAAACACCAATGCTTGGATTCTTTGGGATGACTGTCTGCTTGTTGGCATGAGGGAGGGCCCTGATATGCTGCTTTTCCCCAGGACGCTACTTGTATACTGGACTGCTTCTGGGTTTCCTTAGATGGTTTTGCTTTTGCATTCTTATCATTTATATACCAAGGGATGTGTAATCCAATGTTCCTTCTTTACTATTGATGTCAAATAAAAGTATTTTCAGTTACAGCGTTGGGCAGTATTGCTCTGGATTACCGCTCTGTCTGGGTGGGTTTCTGGCTGAAGGGGTGGACTAGGCTGTGCCTTAAACTCCTTGCATTAACTTTCTCCAGCTTTTCCTCCCTTTGGCTGCCACCGAATTAATTTCTCTGTGCTGCAAAAATTTTCCCCATTAGAGAAACAGACCCAAGAGTCCCCAGATGACACCAAAAATCTGTAGGGTGGTTCCTTTACCTGTGGGTAGGGGTTCAGCATGCAATCCATCCTGAAAGCAGGCAGGGGATGCAAACTCTCAGGCTGTGACTGCTTGGGGGAACAGGCCACTGCTTGCTCCCTGAGTGCTTGTGGGTTTGGCTAAAGTGTGGAAATAGAGAAGTAATTCCTGGGAAACTGATGTAAACATTTGCCTGTATCCCTTGGCAGTTTCTCACAGAAACAGTTTCTGTGGAAGAGATTTTGCTGGCCAGACTGTGGCTAAGGATAGGCATGAGCTCCCTAGTGCTCTCCAGGGAAAGATGGGCTTGTTTCCAGCTGAGATCAACTACCAGCCTCTGGGCCTGGGCTGGTACAGTGAGCAGGACGTCCCAAGCCCCTGCAGTTGCTTGCAGGCATGCTCTGAAGACCGTATTGACAGAGGGCTCTGGAAGAGGGCAACGGCCTCTGCCTGCTTTGTCCCTTCACAACTGCTTCCAAGGGCTTTGGGGACAATGCAGGACCATCAATGCATGGAAGTTTCCAGCAAACGGGTGCTGCAGCAGGCTTGGCGGTCCCTCTTGCATCTTCTGTTGACTCTCGAACCCTGAAATGTTGCACAGGAATCATGGGTGGTTACCTTCTCATGCTTCCAAGTTCGACATCTACAGGCAGAAAAATAGTTCGACATCAAACTTCCACTTTTTCCTGCAGAGGGGAGGAGTATTCTGTTAGCAGAATACTTCTGCCCTTCGAGTATTGAGCTATTCCTCCTCTCTACTGCCTGAGTGAGTGAGGAGTGCTCAGTGGCTGGAAGAAACTGTGTGTGGAAATTTTGTCCCTTGCTGAAAGCAGCAGCTGAGAAGTGTCAGCAGGATTTCACCCTTCTCCCCACTAGTTACCAAGGCTTTCCTGGACCAGATCTGCATGTAGGTGGTAAAGGATCCTTTGGCTCTTGCTGTGAGACCATATTTGCTCTAGCAGAGCTTTTTCTTCCTTGTGCTCCACCTGCCTGCCAAGAGCCAGGATGGGAGAGCAGAGGTTTCTTACCTTTATCCCACATGTTTACCTGCTACACTTTCCTGTTCTCCAGCCCACAGGGGAAAAAAAGAACCAAAAACCCACAACAAAAAAAGAAGCTGTTGTTAGAAGGAAGAAAAGTTCTAAGCTGGAGTTTGCTAAACCTTTTCACCCTCTTGGAAGGAGTCTGAAATGGGTGTGCTTGTCCTTTGTTCTTGCTTTGTGTCTTAGCACAGCAGTGTTGATGCTGGATCTGTTCTTATTTGACTACATCCCATGTGCAGGATGTCTATATACTCAGGGACACACATGAGACCTCTGTTTTCTGTATACCCAAGGTAGCAACCCCACTCCTGGAGCCCATTTTCCTTTTCCATCCACTGCTCTAAAGGTAACTACCAGCAATGCAGATGAGTGCACAAAGATCTCTGTAGAGTCAGAGGTGACTGACTTCCCAAGTCTGCACTAGATCTTGCAGTGATGAGCTAAGTGGGGAAAATAAGGGGTTTGGGCTAAGTCCAAAGGCTGGACCAGTGGACTTTTTCCTGATTACCTTCCTGCCTTTCACATGCATGAAAATTATTTCCAAGAATTCTTGTTCCATGATTTTTCCAAGGATGGAGGTATTGCTTGTAATAATATTGTAAATACTAAACAAGGACAGAGGTACTACTGCTGTTTCACATATCTTTCTCCTTGCCCTCCCTAAAGGTGGGCATCATATTGAGTTTTTCATTCAGCATTTTCCCAGTTGCCATGATATTCCACCATGGCTGATAGCAGCCTCATTGACATGAACTGATAACTCATCTGGCTAGTCATTCTCTAAGCGGTCCTTAAACCCCACATTTGGTCTTCCCACCTACTTCCAAAACCAAGCTGGTGAATGCAGAGATCTGGAAGCAGGTTTTGCCTCTGAAGATGCTACAAAAATCCATTGATCATTGTATTTTTTTCCGTATTGTCCAGTACCACAGTGTTTCCTCCATCTGTCAGTGGATGTGCATTTTCCCCAACTTCTAGAATGCCTGTAGGGTCCTGTTGTACTACCTTTGATGATCTTTTCTAGTCTGGGTTGTAGGTGGAACTTGGGCGTGCTCAATACCACCTCTAAGTCCCCAAGCAAGCAATGTTTACTACATTCTTTTGCTTTCTATTGTATTTCCCATTCTTACATGCTGCGCTTTTTTTGTTGTTATTGGTTTTTTGGGGGTTTGATTTTGGGGTTGTTTATATTTTGCTATGAGAACTGCCTTTTTTAGTCAAGCAGGACTTCTAGTGAAATTCTCAATCTTCCTGCAGAAGGGAAGGCTTGGCATATTCAGGATGAACACTGAAAAACCCCTTCCCAAGGAGGGTGATGCAGCCCTGGGACAGCATACTGATGTGCTGGGGGTCTTGACACCTTGGGAGGTTTCAAGGGTTGATCAGTGGTTCCCAGGCTGTGTGACAGACCCAGCAATAAACCAGCCCCTCAGGAGCTCCATGCCAGAGCCAGTGGAGCAGCAGGAGTGCAGTCCCTGTGTGAAGGGACACTGCTGCACTAGGGTCATGGACAATGCCAACAAGCCTGGAGAAGCCTGCAGGGTACTTCCAGGGAAAGAGCAGAGAGTCGCACAGTTGCCTGTGCTTTCCAAACCTGCCCTATGTGACATTTTAATAACCAGAACTTGGCATGGTGTTTACACTGTGACCATCTGCCATGCTGCAAGAAAGAAAGGGAGGAGCTGTGAAGCTTTCCAAGGTTGTGTTCAACTCAACCAGAGCTGGCAAACAGATGCTAAGCCCATGTCTAGGAGCATGTGGAGGTGCTGCTGACTCTTGGCATATAGGACTTCACATTAACAGCTCACTGATTGGAGTTTTCTTACATTCTCCAACTTTCTCTCAAGAGGGAGAGAAACAACTTAGTCAAAAAATGCAGAACACTGGTAGACTCCTATGTGAAGAAGAGACTGAAAAGTCATCCCTCCAGCAGCACCCCACCCAGCAAATGCCTCAGTTTTCTTTTACTGAACAACAATCTGGAACAGAAACAAAATTTAAAAAAAAAAAAAAGAAAAAAAGAAAAAAAAAAGAAAAGAAGGCATACTCAGAGTTTCTGTTTCCCATGGGATCTAGTGACCCCTTTAAGGGAAATTTGCTGACAAGTCTTCACTGGGAAGAGTAGCTCTGATAAAGAGGGTCTGGGTTCTGCGGTCACAGCAGTCCAAAGCAGCATGTGTTCCAGCAATGTGGGAGAAGATGTCTCTGCAGCGTAACTGTTCTCCCCACTTCCAGAAATACTGTCAAAGACATATGGGCCCAAGGAAGAGTGAGATGTGCCAGAGACAAGACCAGAACTGGACAAAATCTGCGTTGAAGGGAAAAGAGATTATTCTTCTGTTCATGGTCCAAATTTCTGTCTTTCTGACTGTAGTACGACCAGGGCTGGCTGATGTGTTCTCACAGAAGAGGCAGTGGTATGGTCAGCCCTAGCACTGGGGTCTTTATGAATTTAATGCATCCACTCACTAATCATCAATGGCTGGGGATGTGCTTGACACAAGGAAGTGCAAAGGCTGTGTAAGGACATCAGTGGCACAGGTGAGTGGGGTGTGCTGGTGAAGCAAGTCCATAGACGCAGCCTCAAAATGTCACAGAAGCATGGAAAGGCTGGGGTTGAAAGGGACCTTTAAAGGCCATCTAGTTCTAACCTCCCTGCCATGGGCAGGGACACCTTCCCCCTAGACCAGACTGCTCAAAGCCCTGTCCAGCCGGACTGTGAACACTTCCAGGAGTGGGGCACCATGTGTCTCCAGTTTTTAGAGGTAGCATGTGAAACAGTGTCAAACACTTTGCACAAATTCAGGTAGATAAAATCTGATGCTCTGCATAAAAACCAAGTTTTGCTCATTGTGGGTGGAAAACACTGACTTTCTGCCTGTGTTTCTAAAACTTGCTTTCTCACCCAGCTGCTAGAAATTTGCCTCACATATTTACCAGGCCTGGGTAGTTTTCCAAACTTTGGTCTAAGCAGGAGTCTTAGAAGGGAGCACAAAGCTAAGGGGACGAGTTGGATGTCTCTGAAGCAATAGGAGGAGGAAGACTACAGCTTCCACTTCAACTGGGCAAATCCCTGAGTGATGATAGAGTGTGAATTCAGATTTACACTAGCTTTGAATAAAGGGATTGAGCAAGAGCCCTCAAGAGATCCTTCCCTGCCATAATCATTCTAAAACCACCATCATACCCTTAGAAAACACTATTACAGAGGCAGCATTTGACTGTGTTTTTGTTACCTTTAACTTACATGAACATTGTGGTACTTCCCAGGAAGAATCCTGTATAAGCAAGGTCCCAGCACACCTTGTTGATGTAACAAGGATGGCCCAGACAACATAGAGAAGAGGAGTGGAAACAGGGACTTCTCAGAGAGATCTACTTAGCAGTCCTCTGTCAAGGTTTGAAAACAAACCAGTGAGAGACTCAGAAATACAATTTAATAGGAAGAGAAAAAAAAGTAAAAATAAATGCAATAGTACAAAAAATCACTGACAGAGTCAGAATACAACCTGACACCCTGTTGGTCAGGGTGTTGGTAGCAGCCTGAATGAAGTGGTCCTGTTGAAAGTGGTGAAAAATCCTGTAGAAAGGTCTGGTCTTGGAAAGTCCAGTGGTGGCTATGCAGCTGTTACCCTCTGGGAATCCAGTGGAAAAGGCTGGCTGTGGTGTTTGAAATCTGAGCTTATATCCAGGATGGAATGCTTAGTTCCTCCCTCTGGGTGGAGCATCCCACAATGGGATGATGTAATTTTGTCAGTCATGAGGTGAGGCCTTGATGGGCCCATTAACAGGAGATAGTCCGGAGCAGGTTATCTATGAGTCATGCAGCAAGGCCTTGATTGACCCATTAACAGACGATAGTCCAGAGGGTGGAGGCAAGCAACACCACCCACCTGGTCTCAACAGCTCATGAAGATGGTAATAGAATACACTGCAACCCAGGACACCTCGAAGTTGTGATCTCACTGTCACGAGAGTTTCTGGTGGACAAGATGCCATCTGATTGCAGAGCTGGTGACGGCCTTTAACATGTAAAGGGCTGCTGAGTATCAGAGTGTTGGCTACTGCAAGCAGCAGGGCTGTGACTGGCTGATGTGGCTCTCTGCCTGAGAGCCTGCTCTCTGCAAAATTGCTGCTTTTTAAATCAGCATGTCTAAACCACTGGCCCACCTTTGAAGCATTTTGCTAGGGAGTGCTCTATCCCACATGCGCTAACTCTAGTACTCCCCAAAATCATGGTTAGACACATTGACATATACATATTAAAGTTTCATTGAGAACTGGAGCATTAGATGGGCTCAAAAAGCCATGCTCAGACACAATCATGGCACCATGTACCCACTATTGCCAGCTCAAAAAGGTTTTGCAACCAGGCAGATGATGAGAATATCCATACTTAGAGATGTTCAAATGCCATCTGGACATGTCCTGGGTGATTGGCTCTGTGTCGCCTTGCTTGAGCAGAGGGCTCGGACCAGATGACCTCCAAACTTCCCTTCAACCTCTGCTGCATGTGGTCCCCAGAAGAGCAGAGCTGTGTGGAGCAGAGGTGCCACAGCCCACAGCTGTGGCACAGAAACCCCCAGAATCACACCACATTTGGCATCTTGCCACTTCTTTGAGGTGTCTGAGCTTCTGGACAGCTCTTAGCCCTTGTCCTCCACCCCCTTTCCCGCGCAGCACTGGCAGGTGTTGCTTTCCCACACCGCAGCAGGTGCCTGACCCTGTTGCTCAGATGTGTTTCTCATTGCTCAGCTGCCGCTGCTTTTCTTTGGAACACTTAACACAGGCTTTGCCCAGCTTTTGAGACTGCACACCTAACTCACTGCCAGTGTATTATTTATAGTCCTGGAGCCTCTGCTTCTGGCCTGTTCCAAAACTCTCAAGGCCCCTGCTGCTATCGTGCTTACATCACACATTAATAACCAGAGACACCTGGCACCAGAGGCCAGATCACACACCAGGCACTCATGAGGAGCTGGCAACATGTATAACAGGCCACAACAGGGTCTTGGTACGCTGAGCATCCACTGTTTTAGTGTAAAGGCTGGAACTGTTAGCAGCAGCAGCAATGTCCTTCCTCATGGAGGCCCAGATGACAGCAGCAGATGGCAAAAAAAGCAAATCAGAAATCTCAGAGCAAAAGCTCATCTTGCAACAACACAGCAAAGCTCTCTGTGGGACCCTACAGGAAGAGGGCATACTTATTTTGAAACTAAGCCAGCTTCCTCTTATTCACAAGGATATTCAAAACGAGAGCATCTGCACGGTCTGTCCAGGATGCAAGCACCAAAATGCAAGCAGCCTGTCCAAGGACACCGAATGGTGATGCAAAGTAAAAGGGACACTCACTACCGAGGTCTTATGATGCCTCCTGTGGTGTTACCTCAGGAAATGTGTGCTGCTTTTCAGTCTTGACTTTTGGTACCTGTTAGGAGCTGATGGTGATTGTGGTCTCTTGTGTCTCCATTTTCTTCATCTCTGCTCCTCTTCTGGGAACCATTAAGAAATAGTCACTGCTCTTTGTCTCCTTATCAGGATGCTTTATGTCTCGTCTTCCAGATACTATTTTTAATGGCTTCAGTATATCCTGCTTTAGGCTGTCACATATTTGAGACCCTCCCTGGTTTTGAAGTGGTCTGGAAAGCGGTTGGAACGTGTAGTCAGCTAATGCAGATGCCAACCATGACTGCCCACCCTGTGGCTGCTCCTGACACTTGTTCCTGCAGGTGCTCCTACACCTACATGCTCTCCATTCACACTGGTCAATGTTTTCCTTGAAGAATAGAGAAAACCAGCATAGGATTTCCACAAAGATAAAAGAAGTAAGGGCAAGGGAACAGTTGGCCCCTTATACAAATGTCAGTTTGACACTCAGGATCAACAAAGAGGCTGAAGATTGCTACCACAGTCACCCATGAGGCACCGTACTGTCAAATAAACTTGTTTTCTTCTATTTTTCTTCCTTAAAACAAACAAAAAATCCCAACAATACAAAACAAAACAAAAAACTAACACAAAAGAATAAAAAGCAAGCAGTACAGGATTAGTGCTTCAATCCAATAAAGGAAATGGTGTTCCTGTTATATAATCGGATTTCCACAAAGCATTTTTTCACTTAATATCACATGATGCTTCGGTAAGACCCATGTCTTATACAAAAGAAACAAGAGTTTAAAAATGGTCTGGTGACCTTTCAAAAAGTAGCTGTTACAAAACCTTTAAGAAGTTTGCCGATGGCAGAAACACGGTGGCATGGCAAATAATGTCTCTCTGTTCCGGGAGGCTCTGGATCTAACCAAATCATTACAGTTTGGTGAAATAAACTTTAATAAATTACAGAAATGTAACCTGGAGACATCTAATGTCAGATGTGATACCTGCCTTGAAAAGCAGTGTTGCAGAGAGATTGAAGTGTATCTGTGGGTAACACCATGAGCTCTTTGTCCTGCAGGTAATAAGGATAATGCAACCTCCAGCTGTAAGAAAGTCGGTAAAAGCATTAGAAACAGACAGCTTTTACTTCTGTGCACAGCCCGGGTAGGAAAAGCACTCAGTTGCTGTCTGTATTTCTAGAGGAACAAGGACACATGCATATTCAAAGAACTGCAGAAATGAGCACGGAGCACTACAAAAATTAACCTTGTGCTGCACATGCAAGAGGGAAAGAGTGTCTCTGAGCCCTGTTTAGAGGTACAGCACAGCAAAAGGGAGAAGGCTATAACAGTCCCCTCTAGCCCTTGGTCAATAAAGTCTCTGCTGTGCTCCTCCCTCACACTGGGTATGTCTCTGGGGAGGAGGCATTGACAACTCTGCAGGAAACTTCTGCATCTCTATGTTGCAACAAGACTATAAAACAGGGCTCAGGCTACAGAGCTGGACACTAGCAGGAGTCAGGAAGAATGACCCCTGGCCAACTGCATTCTATATTTTAGATCCTCACAAATGTTTTGTCAGAGATGAAAATGCTGAGCAAGTTTGGAAAAGCAGTGAGTTAAAATGACCAGTGTGAGCAGTATGCTTGAATGGCACAGGGTGGACAAGCAAAGCTGAGCATACCTATGAGCCAAGATGGAACTGCAGATCTGAAGCCATTCTTTTGGGTGGATAATTTCACTTTAAAGGGCTGAAATTATTAATTCCTAGTGTTGTCTCAATACTCAGGGCATTTCCTTAGTTTCCGTGTGCACAGTTTGAGCCCCATCACTTGAGTATGTTGGGGACAGCCAGGTGAATGCTTTGCACCTACCTGCCCAAGCACTGTCTGTCCATCTTTCCTTCTGCAGGTTGTCCAGCCAGTGAACTTATTTTTTCATATCACTTATTTTCCAAGATACAGATGTGTACAGTACTGGGATACCGACCTTGGCTCTGACAAATCCCTTGCTGCCTGTCAGTAGGAGAACAGCCCCTCTGCAAGTGTCAGGTGCAAAAGCCCCAGTGTGGGGTCAGGAAAAGTGGATGCAAACATCTGGTTTTAGCAAACAAATTCTTCCTGAACTCCAAGCCAAGAGCAGTGCAACTTTTTCTTTGTCCTTGGGAGGAGGGGACAAGGCCCTGGACCCCAGATGTTTTCCAGCAGAACACTTATACAAAGCCTTCAGTAGTCTGCCAGAAGAGTGCCACGTGGCCAGATAGATGTTAAACAGAGTTGGTCCCTGAGGGGATTGGTGGTGAGACAGGGAATCTTGGCAGCTGAGAGCGACACAGCCCAGGACAGGGAGAAAAGCAGATAAGCCCCCAAAATCCCTGCAAGAGTGCAGTACAGCTACTTGGCTTTCCACAGAAATGCCTGAACCCTGCACGTGCTCTTAGTGAAAGAGCCTTGTGACCAAAAAGCCAGAGGAGGCCCAGTGGATGGCTCCAAAGGAGAGGAGCTTGGCTGGCTCATTTGCAGAGGGGAGTGGGAGCAGATGCCCCTCTAGCTGTATTTCATCTTCCCTTGCATCTGCCTCAGAGCTGCCTCCCCAGCCCCACCAGCAGAGCTGATGTTAAGGGAGCACTGTGTCACCTGGGGCAGAGGGAGATGAGCTGAAGTCTCATCCTATACAAGGGAGGAGCCAGAAGAACTTGCACAGTTGTCAAATCAACCAACTTCTCCTTATCTCTGTTGTGATTATTTCCTCCCCCTGCTGCATTCCTTGAATAGCTATACTTGTTTTGGAAATTCCTCTCCCCAACAGTTTCAGGCTGGAAATCTTTGAGGATGCAGGAGCAGTCTGGTGTCAGAAGCTGCACTTGCCCTGGATCTGTGTGACAGGCTGCCCTGTCCCTGTGGACCCAAGGGGGTGCCTGGGGAAGCAATGTCCCAGGCTGGCAGCTGCTGAGGATGTCGGTTTTGTTTTTGTTGTCCCATTACTCACAGCCCCTCTATGATTCAGCACCTTGCTGTGCAGCAGTGGTAGCATAGCAAAGCAGCTCACTCCTTTCAACCCTGCTGCTCCAACTCCCAACCTCTGCCTTAGCTTCAGGACTGTGCAAACCAAAGGAGAATCTACCTCCAAAGAACTGCAGCTCAGCAGAAGGGATCTGGCAGTAGTGCTGCCAAGCCCTTTGGCATCTTTTGCTCTCTCTGGTGGCCACCATATGGTATTTCATGTTTTGCCCACTGAAATATTCATGTCTTTACTGGTTGAGAGGAGACATGCAATCACAGGTGAGTCTGTGAGCATGAGTGTTTTGGAAAACAGACAGTGATGAAGGGGGCTCCTGGCCTGTGTTTGAATATACTGGCAGTAAGAGTAGTCTTTGGGCTGAAAACTGCATTCTGGGAAGTCAAATAGCAAGGGAGGGAAAGGGGCTGTGGCATAGTTGTATCCTTTTCAGTCCCAGACAGCTGCTTGGTGTCCTGGTCCCCTCAAGAGACAGTTGCAAACCAAGTACACAGGGAACATCCTGACCCAAGTATGGCTCAATAGGGAAAAGGAGTTTTGGCACTGAACTGAGCAGATGTGCTCTTAACCTTAGCCTGATGCCAGCAATAGCTTGCATGATTAGAAAGCAGATCAGTGTCACAGATCAGGGCCTTGTCTGGCATGTTTCTGGGGAGCAGAAGACACAGAATGTGCTGATGCACAGGACAGAGCCACGCTGCAGCACATACAGAACTCACCCCACCTCTGCCACCCTGGACAGGCTGAAGGAAGCACACCCCGGTCTGGTGCTATGCACATGCAAGGAGTGCACACCTCATGCCAGCAAAGACTGTGCAGATATCTACAGGCCAGACTGCCTGGAGGCACTGCTGTCGGGACCCCCAAAATCTGCCTGCTACAAGGCTGTACTGCTGCCAACAGGCTGTGGACTTCTGCTTCAGCCAGAAAGAGGCACTTCATCCACATGAAGATCCTTAAAGTAAGAGAGCAAGTCCTTTGAACTGCAGATTGATCCAAATGGGTGAGCAAAAAAGAGATAGGAAACAGCCTGCAGAGCACCCAAAAAGCCAGGCAGCATGGAGTTGGATAAGAGGCTGAAAACCTTTGGCCATGCCCACACTCTTTCTCACCTGCCCAAACACTGCATTGTGCTGTGGGTCCACACTGCGTATGGAGCAACATCTCTGTGTATCTTACCCTGGGCCTACCGTACCTGGCAAAACATCACCTGAGGATCCTGTCTCTGTTCATACATGAGGTTCTGCAAGGTCCTTGCAGATAAAAAGGCAGCGGTGACATCTTGCACTGGAACACAGGACAAAGAATAAGGCTGGCTAGGTTAGGGAGGTGCCCTGGCTGCAGGCAAATGTGGGTAGTTTTGGAGGTGAAAGCCCCATTACGGGAGTGTCAGTCCTGTGCTGTCAATGCATACACACAGACAAGAAGGGCGGCAGGGGGTTGGGGATGGACATGAGCCCTGAGGGATGGACATAGGACAGGTTTTTCCACATTGTACTTAACTTGAGCTGGTTCCTGCTAGCAATCCTGTGATGCATCCAGAGGAAGCAAATGACCTTTCTCAGAGGAGTTTCATGTTTCAAGCACAGCTTGCTCCCAGCACACCAGTATTTATGCAGCGCTTACTGGTCTCCAAATAGAGCACTTAGAGAAACACTGGGGGGCTTTCCCACATCCTTACAGTACCATTTGACACTGGTTGTGTTGTACACGGGGATACAGTGAGCTGGTAATTTGAATATGTTCACACATTCATCAGAAGAATGCCCCATCAGAAGACAACATATTTTGCTGCACATGTAAGATTGAACCTTATCTTGAATGCCAGAAAGGTTGACAGTGCTCAAATGACTAGTTAGGTCTTTTCTCAGTCCTGGGAGGGGGAATTGCCCCTCCATTTCAATTTGGCTTGGTTTTGGCCATAGTGAGCAGAGACACCAAATCTCTTCTTCTCACTGTGTTTGCTCTCAAATTGCAGCTGCAAAGGCAAACACAGTTATCTCTGTGCCTAAGGGAGAACTATGCTTCAGTTCTCCTGCCAGCCAAGAAGTTTGAGCCAGTGTGTATCTGGACAAAGCATTTTGCACACTTGCACAGCCCCAGCCAGAACATGGCAAGAGCACAAGCAGGTGGGCATGGGCAACCCCCATTCTTCAAAAGAGATCACCACATTTAGCTGTGAGAAAAACTGATTTGATCCGCTCTTTGATATATTTCCTGCTCTCAGGGTAGCTCAGACCTTATACACACTACCCTTCCCTGCCCCAGTGTTGTGTTTTCGTGTGCCATGCCCAGAACAAATCTCCCAGCCATGGCAGCAGGGAGATGCTGACTCAGGCCTGCAGGCTGCTATGGAAACCATAGTCACCATGCCTGAAATGCCATCATACTCCCTTTGCAAACCAACCCCTTAAAACCCAGGGTAAAAGTCAGCTGTGGGCCAAACCCCTGACTGGAAGAGGCACAGCTCCAACCCACTAGCAGCAGCTGAAACTGCAGGGAAAGACTCACCCTGGCACTGCTGCCTGTGGGAGGCAGTGAGAAAGCCCCATCCTTGCCACCATATCTCCTACTGGCCCTCTGTGGGCAGCCACAGCAAGAGGGCAAATGAGGCTGGTCTCAACTTCACGAAGAGCTTTTTCTGTTTCAGCTCCAGCCCCACCACAGACTCCAGTACTGAGTTTCCTTGCTACTTCCCCACGCAGTCTGAGTCACAGATGCCTCCCTGCACCAAGAGTCCTTCCCAATGGGTACACAGTGCTTTGTGGCCTCACGTCTCACTGCTGTCCCTGTGTACCCAAGGAACCCGAACATAAAAAGTACACGGACCTGTCTGAACTAACTCCAGAGCAGACCACCAAAATGATCAGAGGGACGCCTCTGCTATGAAGACAGTCTGAGTGAGTTGGGGTGTTCTACCTGAAGAGGAGAAGATTCTGAGGTGACCTTGTAGTAACTTTCCAGTACCTAAAGGAGCTACAAGAGAGCTGGAGAGGGACTTGTACAAGAGCACATAATGATAGGACAAGGGGAAATGGCTTTAAACTGAAAGAGGGCAGGTTCAGATTAGGTATTAGGAGGAATTTATTTACTGTGAGGATGGCGAGGCATTGGAACAGGATGCCCAGAGAGGCTGTGGATGCCCCAGTACTGGAAGTGTTCCGGGTCAGATTGAACGGAGCTCTGAGCAACCAGGTCTAGGGGAATATGTTCCTGCCTAGGCCACGCTGGGATGGGGGGAGAGGCGGCAGGACTGATCTTCTAAGTTTGCTTCCAACCCAAAGCATTCTAGGATTCTGTGATGTCCCAGCGTAAGTCGCTCATGCTACTTTAACACTACAAAGATGCAGGACTAACAGTCCTACAGAGTGACTGTTCTCTGGTGGCTGTGAAAGTACCAGCCACAGCAAACCTACCAGGAGAGATGGTCTCATGATTTAGCCTGGTGCCCTCCCTAGAGAGACAGAAGAGGGACAACAGCTGTTGTCAGATGACATAATGTTTCACCGTTTGGGAATGTGACCAAGAAAGAGAATTAGTTCACAGAGGCTGCAAAAGTCCAGCCTGCAGGTGGATCATTAACACCTGATTGATTTGGCTGCCTGTGGCAAGGGGCCCGCGAATCATCTGAAAATGTGAGGGTGCAGGGAGAAAGGAAAGGCCACATAAACATCACTCCAGGGGTTAAGGCTGTGAAAAAGTAACCTGGGCACTTCTCCATACAATTAACCCCAGGTGCAGCCTTTAGGGAAGACTGAACGCATCCCGCCCCTGCCCCCATTCTCGCCCGTTCCTGTTGGCTTCTGGAGGTACTGCATCCTGCCTGAAAACACAGGATATGGGCAGAGGCGACTCTGGGTGAAGCACCACACGCGTTTTTCTGCTCCATTTCCAGAATGACGGTAGGAGGAAAGCGGTCTGGCCCCAGGAGGGTCTGGCCCTTCACTTTGGGGTGTCCCCCGTCGGTGTGACTCAAGCTGAGCCATCCCTGGGCAGCACACTCCATCCCTGTACCCCACCACAGGTCCAGCTCATGCACCAGACCCACTTGGGGACAGAGACCCAACCCAGCCCCTCCACCCACCCTCCAGACCTGCTTAGCTACCACGTAATGTCTCTCTGCACCAGCATTTCTTACTGCCACATCTCTTCAGTTCCAGCCATGCCCATGGGCAAACTGCTCTACCCCAGTTCACCACAGCTTCATTCCCTTCGGGAAGCTGACTCCTCCCGGGTCTACTCCTTCTTAGGTCTCAGTCCTAGGAATCCTGACCCAGGGATGCCCAAGTGTTGGACATGCTGAGGGTAATTAATTACTCAGGCTGATTATGCATTCCTGTTTGACTAATATCCCCCAAACCAAACACCCATCTGTCTTCCCATTCAAACACAGAAATGTTTTTCAGACCTGGTGTTAATAAAAGTTACTGATTTGCATTTGGGAGAACAAGAGGAAGACTGAAGAAGAGAAAAGGGGAGGTGGTTCTTGTATAAGCAAATCTTTCTGTAATAAAATGCCTGGTTAGCTCTTGAGTCCTCTTGTATCTGTGTGCAGACAGGAGACAGATGTTGCTGATGCTCTGCTGTATTAGCTTTTGGTCCAAAATTTGTGCCTGGACCTGATTAAACTGAAATCTTATAGCTTCTCCAAAGTATTCCATCTATGGTAATGTGAACACACTAGACAAAAGAGTCCAAAGAAGAAAAATCTTCACCATTCTGGCATTTTTGGGCTAAGAATAATTACCCACAGTAAAAACTTCAGACCGAGGCTCTTATTATAATACCAAAGAACCTTATCTTCCATCCCCTCACTGGGCTTGCTTGTTAGTGAGAATAAACAAAAAAACGGGACAAAGCGATAAATTGAATTACTATGTTTGGGGGATTTTTGTTGGAAAAATAAAGCATTAAGAAGTTCCTTTGTTAGCAAAGAAACTGCTGCTTCTTTTGTGAGCAGCTTCCATGTGGTCGTTGGTTGCACATGAGTAAGTGATTATCCTGTTTCAGTAACATCCAGGAAACTCTGAAAAAGCCGAAGACATAATGCCATTGCAATGTCTTAACAAATCAAATTTCTAACCCCTGCCGTCAGAGTTACATTATTTCTGGGAGTACAATAGAAAATAAGGGCAGAGCTATAAAGATCCCCCTTTAGGGGAAATAAGCAACTTCTGCTAGTGTTTAATGCTGTGGCTGCTGCTGCACCAACAGCTCAGGGAAGAGACTGTTCCAGCTGTTTCAGCAAGCCCTGCTTCATGCAACATGAGATGGTACCATAGTAAGAAACCCACGCAGCAGGAACCACAGTGGTGTTGGAAAGAGCAACACTGGAAACATGTTGTGGCCAAGGACCCCAGGCCTTCAGAGAAAATGCCACCTAGCAGCAGCAAAACTTAAGAACAAGCTGAGGGACACTAGACAGTAGCCATTTTGACTGAGAAAAGAACAGGCTGTTTTGCAAGACTCAACCTAACCTTTACCTCACCAGCATACTGGAAGTGGTGGCCCTGGGAGGAAGCAGAAAGGATGGTGCTGCTGGTACCCTGCACCCTGGCACAGCTCTCACAGCTGCCCCATCCAGGCAATGAGTTATTTACACCATGCCAGCAGGCTATGTATTGTTCATTCCAGTGCCTAACATCCAGCAAGACATCTTGCCTGCTGTTATCTGCTAGCATGCCTGCCTTCAGTCTCCCTGCTTAAACACTAGGGTTCCCACCAGTCTGACTACCTGTAACCTCAGCAGTTTTGCAGAGGGCTGTGGAAGAATCTCTCTTGAACTTCGCCAGCATCATTATCCATTTCTCCTTACTGTAATGTATCATATTGAAAAGCTTTTTGGAGTTGCAGCTATAGAAAAGTCTCCAACACCCCTCCCACTGGGCTGGCTGTGGTCCTCCTTGTACAGCTTAGTAAGCAGTTTGCATTATACGCAATGAGAATTACTTTTGGCCTGTGTTCAAGCTCTTTTCACAGTTACCTCCGAGTCCTATCCACCAGTCACTTCTCAGCCTGGACCAATGCTCAGGGTTATTCCTCCCTCACCCCTGTGTACCAGACACAGCTGACACTTCTGCTTGCTGAGCTTTGTAAAAGTCCTGGTGGTCCAGTTCTCCGGTTTAGAGCCTGGGGACCAAGGCTCTACCTTTCACCATGTCAGCCTCTCCCTCATAATGATTATTTCCAACACTGTAAAAAACAGAAAAAGAATATGTAAGGATATATCTGCATATATATGTGGTGAGATAGAGAGACATGTAACATTCCTGTCTTCTAGAACTTAGTCTTTTGTCTGCAGACACGTGCTTTTGCACTTCTGGTTTTTTATGTTCCCTGGCAAAGAAATACTTCCACTAAAAGCAATAAATATAAAAATACTCAAGGAACAAAAAGAGTACAAAATAGGAGCCAAAGTTTTCTTGAGGTTTGTACCTGTAGATGCCAGTAACCATCTGGGACCTTTATTGGATCCTCTGCCAACTCCATGGCCTCTGTGTGTTGGAGTGGTGCTGTGACTTGGCCAACAAGCACAAAAGGCCCCAGGTGATCAAAGGAGTGATACTGGGTGGCACCCCCTCCTTTTGATAAAGCTCTTCTGGGGTGGCAGTTAATGAAAAAGGCTCTGTACAACCTTCCCACCCCAACAGTACTCCAGCTATGGCCAATTTGTTCTCAATAAATTCTTGTTTAGAGGAAAATGAACAAAACCTAAGTACACCTGCCATTACAGCAGAATCCTGTGAAAATTTAGGTTGGAAGGGAACCTCTGGAGGTACCCAGCTCCAAAGCCCTGGTTATAGCAAGGACAGACAGCTTCAAGGGCTTGCACAGCCAAGCTGGGAAGTCTCAAAGGTCTCCAGTAGGTCTCCTTTCCTTGTAGTGCAAACATCAGACTCAGAGCCAACATGCATTGCATGATGTGCCTCCTCAGACACCCTCAGCATAGGCAGGTATTGTGGGTGTGCTTATTGCCACTGTTGCAAGCACAGGAATCCACCACCCAAGCTGCCACAACTTGGATAGGCAAAGGTAAAGTGCACCAGGGAGGGAGAAGGTCTGCACCCCTGGGGAGGGGTTCACAGACACGGCTTTACAAAGCCACAGCTGTCCTGATCTCATTCTGGGGAGAGACCTGCTCTATGCCAGGGCAGGAGACCTTCAGAAGGCCCTGCTGGTGTTTGTGCTGCTGGGGCCCATGCGACCTTACATGGCACCCTGGGCTCAGCTGCAGCCCCCGCTATTCTGTGCAGGCGAGAGAAGGAGGAGTTGTGTGCACACAGAGGTGCACCGGGGGCTGCCGCGGGTGTTCGCCTCCACTTCCCAGGGGCATTTCTAGCCCCTGTCACCTCTGAGCTGAGCTGCTTCAGATTACTCATCCTTGGTTTGAATGGAGGGGTGTGAAGCGGAGACCCCCAGAGGCTCCACCACCAGCAGCACTGCTGGGGGTCTGAAACCAGTCACCTGAGACAAATTGGTCATAAAAGCAGTGGTGAAGGTGCTTTGCTAAGTTACTCAATGAAGCGTAAAACACGGTCTGTGGTACACAACTGAAATTAAGTAACTTGGTATTGCCTGCAGCTTCTCACGTTTCACAGATAAAAGAAAATCCTACCTAAGTGCAAATGCCTGCAAAGTTTGTCTTTGTTCTGAGATGGGTGCAAACTGACCCACCCTGGCAGCTGTGTGTTCCCCCCGTGGCTTAGAAGGTATTCTGCAGGCAACTGCTTTGTGTTTCCTGTAGTTAAATAGCTGGCTTTCCTCCCTTTTCCAGGAGGAACGGGGTTTCCACCAGTTGGCTTGGGGTTCTGACTATGAAAACAGTAAGAGGAGGGTGCCAGGAGATACTTCCAAGACTCTCAAACCTTGACTTCAGCCCCTTGTGAGGTGTGTGTGTGCTTCCCAGTGACAGGGACAGGATACTCGGGAATCTCATCCAGCCACCCCGCTGCATGATGATATTACAGGTATTGATTAAAAACCAAACAAACCAGTTGTAGTTGAAGGCTTGAGCTCCTCAACCAATTGTGCCTTGTCCACTCTGAGGTTTGTTATGGCCAGGCTACACACAAAGCACCAGGAGAACACCAGCTCCCGTGCTGCCTCCAGAGCCAAGCAGCAGTACAGGCTGCTGGAGTGTCTCCGTCCTGGTGGCAGTCCCTCCTGTCAGCCTATCCCTCTCTTGCCATCTGAGAAAAAATGCCTGGTGAGTTTCCTCCTGGCCAAGCTTCTGCACAGATGGGTGAGAGGAGCTGTGGTTGTTGTGCACTCCCTTAATCTGGGAGAAAGAATTCTGCTCCAGCGGGACAATGCCCATTCTAAGGGACAGCAGCTGGTCTCCTGCACTGAACCCCACAAGAAACACCCAGAGGTAGAGACATGGCCAAATGAAGGACAAGCAGCTTGGACAATTTGAGGCATGAAGACTGCTTTTGTTTGGAGTACCAGGGAGGAATGACCTGAAGGGAGAACTCTTGTTCCCGCAAGAACGAGAAATTCCAGCTACCTGGGTGCTTTCTTCCCATGGTGCACAGGGCATTGTGGTGGCCAGTGTGTGCTATTAAACCCCAGCCCTCCAAGTCTGCAAACTGGGCGCAGATTCAGCCTCATCGTGCTGTCAGACAGTTTGGTTTTCTCCACAGCCAAGCCCCGTCACAGGCTAAGGCATTTCACACGGATGACAGAGCAGTCCTGGAGAGCAGACTGAGTGTCTTGCTGGTGCTGATGATCTCAAGGCAAGGACTGGGATTGGGGCTAACCCTGAAGAAAGGCTGCTGCCTGCCAAGCCACAAACACCATTTCTTGTCCCTTCCTTAATTCTCCTGCTCATTTTATTGCCTCTTGCCTCATTTGTAAAAGCATCCAAGGGCCCTGCCCAAGATTACAGCTTCGAAGTGTAACACAGCCTGCAAGTTAAATATACTCAATCCTATGAAACGTCACCAGGGAGTGTCGTTACTCCTGATTAGTCTACAGTTACACAGAAATTAGTCTTCTCACAGTTCTCCCTTGTCTACAGTCCTTAAAAATGAACGATAAATGTCTTGAATAAATTTTTGCCTGTGAATAACAACTTTTCAGCCTAGTTTTTAATTTCACTTCTAACCTTGAAGCAGTTTTGACATGACTCACACATTAAAATCACTCAAATGGCTTGGAAAATCCAGCTTCTAAAGTAAGTCTGTAACATGGCCTCCCCTCCAAGATGATACAACCAAAGTACACCATGCCACATTTTGCTTTCATGAGGCCTCTGCTCCGTATGCACCCAAATCAATGCCTGTCTGTCCTCACATCCCATGCTGGTTTAGGACTTCAGAACCATGCAGACTAGAACCACAGCAGCCACCTCTGTGAAAACTCTGCAGGAGTGCTTGTGGCTTTATTGGTTTGATGCATCTGGTGTCCCTGCCCAGCTGCATATGTGAGTTCTGCAGATATTTTCTGCTAATTGCATGTAGAAGCACTATCTGGAAGCTGTCCTTTCTGGGAACCCCACCAACTGCCTGCCATCTGCAAGCTGTGCTGCATCTCCCCTTGCCCCTCACTGCAAACAGCAGAAAACCAACCCGCACAAAGCAGTGCCTAACCAGCCTCAGGTCAGCTAGCTGCTCCTTGCAGCCTGGGAAAGGTGCCAGTGCCTCCAAGATGCCCAAGCCAGGAGTCAGCTGGGCAGATGGACTCAGATGAAGCCAGTGGGCAGTCTGAGCATGGGCCCTTTACGTGCTGCTGCAGACCCCCTTGTAGGCACATGTGAGGATCATGAGGCAAGCTGGAGAGTCCCTATCACCAGATGTTTACCCAAACCAGAGCTCAGCCCCCGCTGTGGCTGGATTTGGTCCTCTTCCCTGCAGCTGTGGGGGAGGCTTGGTATGAAACAGGATATGAAACCTCCAGCCTAAGGACTGCAGGTGGGCACTAAATGTAGGTGTAGGAAATCTCTGACCACACTTGGGCCATCCTTTCACCTCTCAAAAGGAGAAGTAAGAATGACTCCGGCTCTAAATACACTCTCTACCAGTCACCTTTTGCAGCAAGGCCACCTTCCAGGGAAATAGTAGTTCCTACTGCTCTTTCTGGATCCCTGGCCAAGAGAGGAGGAAACCCTGGGCAGTTCTCAGGACCTTTGCCAACCCACTGGCCATGCACCTGGTGGAAAGAGAATTTCAACCCATACCAAGGAGAGATAAGAGAAGCCCATAACTAATACCAACTGGTTGCTGTGTTTTGGGAGGAAGGCCTGTCATCTGATGAGATCTCAGCAGGTTGGAGGAATGGGCCAGAAGCAACCTTGTCAATTTCTACACAGGAGAGGTGATTCTTCCTCACCACTTAGTGCTGCTGAAGACTCATCTCACTACTGCATCCTGCAGCTTGGGCCTACCCAGTACAAGAAAAACCCTGACAAACTGGAGAGAATACAGCAGTGACCACCAGAGTCGTGATGAGGCTGCAGCACAGGGTGTACTGAAGAGACAGTGGGCTTCTCCCGCCTGGAGAAGAGACAACTGGGGACTTCTCACAGGGGTCATCCACTTCCTGCATGGTGGTCACAGAAGAAACAGAGACAGACTCTTCCAGAGGCAGACAAGGACAGGACATGGGGGAGAAGATAACATGCATGCAGGATGGGACATTCAAACTGGGCATGAAAAAATTCCTCCACTGAGGGTGGTACAACTTGGAGATCAGGTCTCTGTCCTTGGAGCTATGCAGAACTCAAAATGGCCGACCATGACCTGATCTAGCTTTGGACTGGGGAGTTGAACTGCAGATCTCCAGAGACACCTTCCTACGAAGGCCTCCTGGAAATTTGGTATTACAGGGAATACAGCTGCCTTCTTTTGGAGCCTTGGGCTTCCCCCTGCTCTGAAGCATCCCTAGTGCCTAGGATAGATCTGAGACACTGTGTGCCTCTCCCTCACCATCCCTGGGCTAATTCCCTCCTAGTTCAATGTTAACACGGAAGTGAAGATTTTCATTGTGGTTTCTTCATAGCCTGGCAAAGGCTGGAAGCTGTGTGTCCCAGCAGGCTGGCCTGGAAGAAAGGTCTCAAACCCCAGAGATGAGCTAGAGCAGGCGCCACTGTACTGCATAGTGCTGTGCACTTCCAGCTGGCCCAGGAAATAACACAATGCTGCAACTCAGAGCCCTCTAACATGCTTTTGGAGATCTTCTCTGCTTCCTCTTTGAGAAGTATTTGTGTCTATGCATCTACAGTTTAACTGAAGCAGAGCAGTGATGGAGCAGCCAGGGAAATGACACAAGGGTGGAAAATGACTGCAGGCATGTATTAAAGTATTCAGCTTGTCCAGCTGAAAAAAATTTTTGCCAAACGGTTTTATAAGGAATGAGGCATTTTACAGGAAAAACAGGGCCTCTCTTCTCATTTCCTTTCCCCTCTCCTCTATGAACTTCAAAGGAAAGAGGGGTCAAAACAGAGGCCAGGCAAACTGGAACTGAGTTCCTGAGCCCTAAGGCGTAATTAGTCCAAGATACATTTCATTGGGTATCTTTCAGAGCCTGGCCTAAATTACCCATCTTCCCTGCTGTGCTGCTGAGGGTCGGATAAAGCAAGCCACCGTGTGGTCCGCAGTTTGCAGGGCCCCAGCATCATCAGAGCTCTTGGGGGGAGGGGGAAATGTCTCAGCCCAAGCCCCACTGATGACAAAGCTCTCCCAGCCCCCTCCAGGCTTTCTGTGGCCACAACTAAAAATCCCCTCTCCAAGACAGGGAATGTCTTCCTAACTAAACCCCCCTCTCTCCAGTGCTCCTACCTCCCTTGGTGCTTGTCCCAGAGCTGCTGGTGACTGCAGCTGACTAACAGTCCCAGAGCTAGGTGGCTGCTGCCCCTCCTTGGGTCAGCTGAGGCTATCAAAGAACCTTCAGCCATTTGGAATTACCCTTCCAGCAGTTAGAGTCTGATGTTAAACCTCCCTCTTGCCTCACCTCATCCAGGCAAGCCAAGCCCAGCTCCTGCCAGCAGATCATGTGCTGCTCCCCGCCCTTTCCTGCCTTGCAGCTGTCTGCTGGTCCCCCTCCAGTTTCTCCATATCCTTCCCTAATGGATACCTAGAAGAAGGGATAACAATGTCGCTTTATCTGTGTATCCTCACATGGCCCAGCATGTGGTCTGCCTCACCAGTAATGGCAAACAAAGCTCGGTTTTGCACAGGTTTAACTCTCTGGAACCACACATCAGTCGCAATTCACGGGTCTTTCCCTGGGAGACACACTGGTCTTGGGGTGGGGTTTTTCTTTAGGGACCCACAAAAAGTATTCTCAAGAACTGAGAAACAGAAACCACACAGGCTGTTTCCCCTGCACAGCCTCTCTCAAGAGGCTGGCCTCAGAGGGGTGCATCTTATTTTGAGACTACAGTAAATGCACTTTGACGAAAGGACTAATTTCCAGCCTTGTGGTCTGAAAGCTGAGAAGAGCCAAACTTCACTGTAGATCACTAGAGTAATGCAGAGAGCAGGGAAAGCACATAATTGTCACTGTAAACTTACGTGGCTTCCTGGTGCCATAGCACAGCTCTGGTGCATAGGAAACACGCCTTGCAGCTCGTGAGGCAGCAGACAGTTGCACATGAAGTCAGATGTCTGACTGGCGGGGAATGTGACGTCTTCATGGATGTGGGGTGGGCTGTGATTCTGCACCCCATCTGCTTCACGGATCCTGCTCCACAGCCACTGCAGACTGGTGACCTGGTCAGCATAAGGCACACCTCACTCCTGGCTGGGTGCTCAAGCTGCTCTCCCAGAGAAGCAAGAGCAGGATGCACGCAGGAGGGGAAAGAAGGAACCTGGCTACTTTTGAATCAGGAGGAATCGAAAAAATATTTTATTACATTTTCTGCCAGAAAGAAAGGTAAACATCTTGCCTTAAAAATTTTGATTCCAAGGTGCTTCCTCAGCTGCTATTTAAAGAATGGGCTTGGGACCAGTGGAGGACTGGGTTCAGCTCCAGTGTACTGCAGATATCTGTGTTGCCTAGCTGTATCAAGACTATTTATTTCTCTTTGCATCCACTTCCCTATGGAGCCAAAATATGAAATAGAAACCTTTCTTTCCCTTATGTAATGCACTGCCAGAGCTGGCATCCTGTGAGTGTTGGCTGGAAGGATCTCTGGAGGTCTCCAGACACTGGAGTGCTGCCAGCACCAGATCAGATTGGCTGTAGCTGTGTCTAGCCACAAAGTCAAAGTCTGATTCTTATGTGCTTGCAAAGCACTTGGCGCATTGGGACCCTTTTCTCAGATGGAGCTCATGGAGAGCACAAGAAGGTTTACCTGGGGTGTCCACCTCCCTCAGCATCTATCAGGGAAGGAGGGCCAGAAGGAGGGCCTATATAAACCAGCCTATATAGTCCAGTCTGATTAGCACGTTCCTGTGCTGAATTCACCTCTCAGAAAAATGTCCTGAGGACTGGGAGAGTTCAGGACCAGGTAGCCTGCCTGTTGGGTTTTTCCTGCTACAGGTCATTAACACTGGAAAGAGAACAGCAAGAGAGCACCAGTTGAGTTTACTGAGGAATTGAGCCAGACTTCTATGTGCTGCCAGCACAAAAATAGCTGCCATCTTTCGATTTTATGGCTTTTCTTTGTTAAGAGTCTGGATCAGACTTGTTTTCAAAACAACCTTCTAGCAACGTAAATATACCTGTCATTGAAAACGAATATGCCTGGAACAAATAAACAATACTTGCCTGAAGTAATCCCTGCACCTCTGTAAAAGCAGTTAAAAAATTAGTTGGGCTCACAGAGAGGAAACAACAGAACGCAGAATCTTAGCCGTGTGCCTCGCTCGCTGTTTTTTCAACTTCATGCTATTGGATTACTTTCTTAAGTACTCTGGGGACAGAGACAGCAAAGAACAGCTTTCCTTGGCAAAGGGAGACAGTTTCTCACACACAGCTCTATTTTCCATGGCTCATCCAGCAAAGTGCACACGCCTGAAAGAACAGCAAGGAAAAGTCCATCCAAGAGGGGCCGAGTACCGTGGATTCCACATCCCCACGTACTGTCAGTCTAGCAGTGGTATCAGTCTGGGTGGTATCCCTGGATCACAGGATGCAGGTGGGAAATGCTGCATGCCAGAAAGGCACGAGCAGCATGATCTCAGTGCTGCCCAGGGAACAAGAAGCCTCTCTTCCCGACAAGCTAACCTTAGGTGCAGCCAGGAGGGTCAGAGTCAGTTTTACTCATCTTGTAGCACTAACCAGGACTACAAGGCTTTTGGCCTCAATCAGAGTCCAAGCAGGACGGACAGACTGCCAGAGCCACCTTAAATGCTTTTAAAGGAGAGCTGTCTTCTTATGCTCCTCCAGGCACCACTGGAGGGCTCTGCCCAGTAGAGCAGCATTTTTCCAATTCTTAGTCCATAATTAAAGCAACCAAGACATGCTATTAATTTCCCTACTAATATTGCTTTGTGCACTGTCATTCTTTCATTTGTGACCACACTGTTGAGATGCAGAGCTCACAATGGCTTTTTAAGGTGTGCAAACTGCAAGTAACACCCCTGCAAACCTGCAAGTGCAAAGAAGCAGGTGGCCAAGGAACTGTTGTGTGTCCTTGCCAGAATGCCTGACCTGCAGCCCGACATGTCTGTGTCACCACAGGGAATCTTCTGAGATCCCTGTGAATTAAAGACAGCGGGTGGAATCACAGAGTCAGAAACCTCTGAGATCCTTGAGTCCAACCTATGACCTAGCACCACCTTGTCCACCAGCCCATGGCATTGAGAGCCACATCCAGTCTTTCTTTAAACACCTCCAGGCTTGGTGACCTCACCACCTCCCAGGGCAGCCCATTCCAATGCCTAATCACCCTTTCTGTAGAGAAATCTTCCTGATGTCTGACCTGAACACCCCCTGGTGCAGCTTGAGGCTGTGTCCTCTTGTCCTGGGAGAAGAGGCCAATCCCCACCTGGCTACAACCTCCTTTCAGGGACTTGCAGAAATTGATAATGTCACCCCTGAGACTGCTTTTCTCCAGGCTAAACACCCCCAGCTCCCTTAGCCGCTCCTCACAGGACTTGTGCTCCCCACCCTTCACCGGCTCCATGGCCCTCTGGCACCT